>CM057351.1:21783336-22308336 GCA_030015575.1 Agapanthus africanus
TACGAAGGAAACCCTTCCCAAGGTTATTTTCAAAGGCGGAACGTGTATGTTAAACAAAGGATATATATATATATATATATATATATATATATATATATATATAGCTATTTCCTTATAATGAACGCCCGCTACTTGTGCCATGATACGCGTATCGCACGACGATTTGAAAAGGATTTTGCATGCACTTTCATTTGGTGGTTTTGACGATTTTACAACGATGCGTATTGTATGTATGTTATAGCCCTATCGATATCATGTCTGATTTTCGTATTGGATTTGATATTGTATTTTCATCATAACTCCAATGATTGTGTGGTGCTTGACGGAGTTTTGATTTTGAGCTTTGCACCCATTTTCATGCGTATGCGTTGCCCTATGATATATTTGATGTATTCATGAATTCGGAGCCCCAACAACTTGATAGTTTTGCTGAAATGTTTTAAATAATTGGGGGGTTATAAAATTAAATTCGAGGACAGAATTTATTTAAGGGGGAAAGATTGTAACATTTCAGAAAATAAAATATTATTTTTGGGAATTTAAATAATTAAAATAAAAATTTCTACGAATATTATTAAGTATGAGAATTAGTTTTAATGATATAATATAATTATATACCGATAGTCTGGAAAATTTATATAAAATATTGATTAGGAGGTATTTATGTGATTTGGGCATTTTAAAAATTATTATACAATTAATTGTATACAAGTTAATGTTAAATTCGATTAATATTGTAATAATTTTTTTCTAACCATGTTTATGTACATGGCATGTAACAAATCATGTTGCAAATGATTTTCTACATTTTTAGTTATGAACCATAGCCTTTTCATCTCCAAATGGTTTGTATTTTAAAAAAAAAAAGAAAGAAAAGGGAAAGATATTTTGTGAGGTGTGAGAGGGGACATGAAAGGACCATGTGACAAAAGAGCGTGAGAGAGAGAGAGGGGGTAACCTTCTACACACTTCTCATTTCTTTCCTCCTTCATTCTCATCTTCATCTTCTTCATTCTTCTCCTCCTCCCTCCACCTTTTCTACCCCTATGGCCAACCCCAAAAACTCAACCAAAACCTCACACTCCCTTCACAAAAATTGATCACAACCCTATTCCAAACCCCATGGTGGAATCAAGTTGGAATTTGAGCACTTGGGATCATCTTGGGTTTTTCCTTAGTTTCTCCATGAGATAAATTCCACACTTCTAACTAGGTTGTTAGTTTTCCTAACACCCTATGGTAATTTAGAGTTATTCTAGTGTAGAATTTTGGTGTTGGACATTTTAAGAAGAGGGTTAGGAATATTTTGAATTGTAGAAGTGTATTGAGGTTTAGTAGAGGCCACCAACCCCTGTAGTACTAGATTTATGGACTAAACTTGAGACCTAAACCACAAAACATAAACATGGAAATCCCCCGATATCGGAATTTATGGGAATTGTGTATGACTTTTAGAGATCTACTATGACCCGGAGACTTGGAAATTTTTTAGCGATTACTGAGAGATGTGCAGGTGACTACGAACCTACCCCCAAGACCCGAGACCCTAACCCTAAATATTGGCCGCCAATTTGCTTCTTTTGGACGCAAATTGCGGCCTGGGGATAGGCATTTGGGTTCGTGTTTAGTTCATGGTTCAATCTTCTTCTAATTAGACCTATCCTATATGCAACTTGTCCCAATTCTCACCTGAAACAAATCTGGAGGTGTTTTCCTAATGTGCTATTTAGTTTTGTGACTTTAATGTCTTGGATTTTTGGTATTTGGGTTCTGAACCGATAGTTCGACGTTTATACATCAGCATCGAGGATTTTAGGTTATTCTTGCGTGCGTAGGCCATATGTTCTAATCCATTTGCACTTCGGGTGCCGTATTGGTTTTTGGTATTTGATTCTTGTTTTACAATATGACGTATTTAAAACTGTAGGTACCTCAGCGTGGACTTCGGGACGACGAGGAGAGCGTGGTGTAATCGACTTCGGCAAGCTAGAATCGAGGTGAGTAGATGTATATCTATGGGGAAAGTCGGGTGGATGGCATATAGCACCCCCGCAGCCGTAGCTTAGGGTTATATAATTATATATATTTGTGTAGACGTGAGTTTTGGTTACTTAGCAAGTTGAATCCTAGGAGACCATAGGATAGATTAAGCGTAGTTATAGGTAGATATATCCTTAGCCTTATTACCTTAGTTATGAACCTTAGGTTATATGTTGTTGCACACACGCACACACACATACACTTGGAACATATAGATGTGGGTATATGCGTGTGTATATGGGTGTGTTTGATTATATATATATATATATATATACATATACATGTGAGATGAGGATAATATATGTTATATGGTTATGAGTCGATATGATTGGGCCTGATGCCATGAGACTATAATATGTGATTGAGTCGAAACACCGTTTATGATATGATTAAATAAAGGATCATTGGGCGATATTTATACAAGCATGTGATAACATGTGTTTTGACGATATGATACATTATACGAAACCTTAGATCCGTACCACTGATTTATAATATTGATAATACGGAGATTGATACCGTGCAAATGATGAATTATAATGATATTTGACCCGTATCCTCGATTTTGGGGATGTCGTACGATGGATATTACCGTACGAGATCTATATGATGATTGATCTGCACTCTTAACTCGAGAATGTCGTACGATGTATTATTACCGCACGTGATGATATAAGGATGGATCGTCGACTATTAGATATATTGGCTTGGGATATTATAGATTTCTTATTACCTTCGATTAGGTCCTTAGTTTGGTCTTTAGTTGCATAGATATAGGTTGACTTAGGCTCGAGTCATAACTATTTTCAAAACCGACGAATCGTAGGCTTTTTCAAGTATAAACGAGGGATGCTACAGATTTTCAAAAGACATCTATTTTCTCAAAACACCATAGTCCCTACTTTTCTAAAAACAACGATTCATGTTATTTAAACATGATAAACGGTATGGCTCGTATGTAGTTGATATACCTCATTGTTGATTTTGCTGTTTACTTTTTGTTATGATCTCGTCTTCTAGGTCACCTGCACTATTACCGATGATGCGTATGTTGCACGTACACTTACTGGCCGGCTCACACACATCACCATTGGTAATTGCCATACCACGTACACACTAGAGAACCTTTATTTCATTCATATAATCTAACAATCTGTAGAAGTAGTATTATCTTACATTCATGATCTTCAATGCTAGTGTAGACATTGTATTTCTTCTTAGATATCACATGCATTTGCATCCATACATTCTAGTTATGCTCTGATCATTGGCTTTACGTCGGTATTTACTACCACATTATATACTCATAGATTGTGATTCTTTTGGATATTTCCATGTTCATGTGATTTCTGGATTTTTGGAAACCGCAAGTGGTATTTATAAACTCATGGTTATATTTTCTTAAAAGAAAATGTTGTTTCTCGTGATATGATGTGTATGACGTCCACCATGAGTTTAATCGGTTCTTGAGCCACGTGTGTACACATACCCAATTCGTGGAGGGGGATGCACCGTCTTAGGGTATATGGTGGACCTGATGAGGTACCCCGAGACAAGAAGGCCATATAGAGAGATGTTGAGCCCGGCAGGGAGCACTACCGACCGGTAATATTTGATGCGGCGGATATCTGGAGGATACCGACCGTAGTCATGTGATCAGGTAATTTGGGCCGATCCGGACTGACAATGCCCGAGATTTATGAGGATGATGTGTCGCTGATGGATACGGTTTTTATGATATTTTCGAGTGTCGAAGATCGGCACTCTGTTTTATCCTGATTTTCTGTGACATTGCTGAACACACCCATTTAGTGATACATTCATACATAATACATATGATATGTAGTTACTTTATGACACGGATACGAGTACTTAACCTTACACATATGTCTATTTTATCATCTCTACTGTTACTCGATATTACCATACTACTATTATTATTGTATTGTACTATATGACCTAGGAGATCGCCATATATGCGATTCCTACTCGATGATGTCTTCTACTCACGAATTGGTAACTCGCCCCCGTTGTGCCACAGTTCTTGCAGGTTTAGCCGTACAGGTTCCATAGCGGTTTGCTGGTACTTCACTTACTTCCAGGTGATTGCTTGGTTGGTGGTTTCACTTGCATCGTGACCACCATTGTTTATGTACTTTACATTTCAGTTGTACTTGTTATTTATTTCAGTTGTATCAAGTTAAAGGCTCCATCAACCAGACTTGTATATTTAGTAGACTTAGAAAACCACAGTTGTATATTCTTTCGGCCTTAGAGTCATGCTCATATATTTATTCATGTTTCTGGTTTTCTTGATGATGTTTAGTTTTCTTGCCTTCTTTCTGTGTTTTTGATCCTCGTCCTTCGGCGTTGTATATTTGCATTACTTGCGTGGCTGTTTGCGCCAATTGGCAAAGAGCTAGCTCCCGCTTGGGAATGCCTCTATTTATTGCTGCTTGTATTCGTTATCGGGTTAAAAATATACAAAGGAGGTGCAGCCAAAATTTTTAATGACGAAACATGTTTCAAGATAGCTAGAAAACATTGGGTTTTCGTAAACTATTACTTATCTTTTAAAGAAGGATCATGTTTTCATTATACCGTTATTTCAAACTTCACCTCTACTATTTTCCCTATAAGGTTTAGATTTCTGGGATTTTGGCTTACTTGAATTAGGTGGGTCCTATAAACTTCACATGATTCAAGTGTCAGTCACGCACCTTTTTCAGGTCGTGGCAGAGAAAATAAAAAAAGAGGTGGAAAATAGGGAGACTTTTTGAGGAATGGGTATAGTATGGCTTGATCATTATTTTATTTTCCATCCTTCACTATTGAAGCATGGTTCAATAAAAGAATTATGATTTATTGGATGCTTCAATAAGTGATGAGGGAGGGATGAAGCCATACTACATACTTGTTATTTTTCTTACTTGAGCTCATATGATGAGTTCTCCTCTCTACCTCTCTCCATATTCTTCATCCTTCACCTCCAAGCTCAATCGCTCACTTGAGTTGTGAAATCTTGAGCTTGTGAGAACCCTAGTGAGTTTTGAACCCCCTACTTCACCATCCTAGTTTGAATTAGCAATTTGAATTAGTGTGTTTCCTTCACTAAAGAATTTAGTGAAGAGATAGGTTGGATTAGCGGAGCTTCGAGTGAATCATATTCGGCACGAAGATTGCAAAGGAAGCTTGATCCAACTTCAAGTGGAGCCTAGTGAAGTCATAGGGACTACTACCCGGAGTATTTGAAGAGAAGGACACGGTCTACAAAGGTTGTTGCCACCTTCTCTTAGCAAGTTTAGTTGATATCAAACCATAAACTCTAATCATCTAGTTTAGATTCTAGGTTAGTGTTGATTAGCACCTCGAAAAAGTTTAAATTGGCATGCTTGATGCTAGTAAAACCCAGTGGTGGTACTGATAAACACTTTCATTTGCATGATGTAAGTCGATGTCGCACACCCCACGCGGTTTGTGGAGAGGCAGAATTTACAAAAACGATTTTTATGACTTGCAACATCAACCTATCATACAGGATCTTTTCGGAAACTCTAACTAGATAAACACTTAGAGGTTCTAAACTACTACGATAGAGTTCCATACCTCCTTTATTCTAGTCCTTCGGGTCTTATTCTCTTTTCCTTGAGCTCCTAGAAGGTGAGGATCTAGCTTGGTCGTCGGTCTCCTCGTGTCTAAGACGATCCACCCGAGAGTCTATGGTTCAAGCTCCAATCTCAAAACCGAGGTAACTAAAGTACCTAGTTCACTAATCTTGGTAGCTTAGGAGATGTAGAGAGTTAATTGGAGTATTTTATCTCAAATGGCCCTAGAATTCACAAAACATGTGAGGATTAAGGTTTGAGGAAGATGGAGGAGAACAATGGAGAGAGAATGAGAAAAAATGCAAATGAACAAGTCATGAAGGCAAAAGAAGAATTGCTCATTCCTTTCTCACAATCAAGCATGCATTATTTTCCATAGAAAATTCTAGCCATGCTTGAATAGTGAGAGAAAACCAATAAACTAATGAATTAGCCATGCTTCACCGATGCCACAAATATATCCATTTCCACCTCATTAATATATTTTCCAAAAATAGATTAAACCAAATGAGGTGTCACCTTCTAGAAGCATCTCATGTAAAAATTACAAGAATGCCCACACCGTATATACATACCCATAGTCGTACTGCAAAAAATACGAATACAAAGAGATGAAAATAATCCAATAATATAATACTAGAATCCGGCTTAATCCTAAGCCCACTAGTATTATCCGTCCGAACAATATTCGTGCAGCTAGTACACGTATATGATCGGAACCCTACATGTAAAACCATACGGCCTCTACATCGTTTCGCTTGAACCAGAGAAACTCTCTGTGTAGAACTTTAAAGACTCAACAGGACGTTGGCAGTGGGTTTAACTAAAAGTCTGTTAGCGGCACTTGCTGTACGTAACGGCTACCCACGTACCTATCAAAAAGAAGGCCGACGATTGAACTCATCCGAACCCTTACTGAGCCTACATGTGACAATCTCCGTACAGTCCGGTCTGTTCATCTAAAAGTCTCGCATGTCGTGCCTAGGGGGTAGTAAATGTCATATCCCTAATAGTGCAATAAGTCCTGTCTGTGTAGAGCCCAATCCACCCTGAGAAACTACTGGTGTACCTACCAGTAAATCTCACTTTCCCTGTTCAGGGACTTTGTGTATTGGCTAACCGAACACAGCGCGATATCAACTCCGAATACCGGGAGAGAAGAATCCCTTCTAACCCCTACTGCCTCCAAGTACTTCGGGACTGAACCTAACTACTTCCTGTTTACACGACTCATTTGAGCCATGGTAGGGTAGTAATCTAAGTACAGTGGGAACACACTCGAGACGAATAGTGATGTCAAGTCAACGGACTAAGTTGTACTCATGTCACCCAGGAACTGCTAACTGAAGATAGGTATAATACCAACCAGCAGTTTCCAGCAAGTCCGTCCAGTATAACTCATAACCTAATGAGCACCTGTATACTATCTCTGATATCGCATACCAATGGCTGCGGGACAGGCCACCTCCCTTGACGAGGATAAGAAGCGTATACACTAGTCTACTCTGGAGTATCGATGCCCAGTCTCGATAATCCATGACTAGAGACAAGCTTAAGGATGTGATTATAGACCATCCAGCCCGTACTAGTGTAACTACCATCACAACGCTGGTAGTCAAGCAAAGATCCAAAGGGCTTTATCAATATGTATTAGCGATATGCTAAAAGAAACATATACACATATTAAGATAGAATCAAACCAGATAGCGTACTATCATATTAAGAAAGACTGTTATTATATCTGTGTATATCCCAAGATTCCAAAATGTAATATAAAATTCAGTACTATACAATAATGGCCTCTAAGGCATATATCACTAACAATCTCCCACTTGCACTAAGGCCATGTATTGACATATCGCAGACCTAGCATCTCGAATTGCATCTGAGAGATGGCCATTGTGAGTGGATCTACAGTGTTGTTCTCCATGTCTACTCTTTGTACCTCGATCTCCTAGCGATCCACGATCTTCCTGATCAGGTGATATCGCCTCAAGGTATATCTGGACTTCTGATGGGGCCTTGGTTCCTTCGCTAAAAGTTATAGCCCCATTGTTGTCACAATACAAAGGTATTGGATCAACAATTTACGGAACCACATGAAGTTCTGTAATGAACTTCCTCATCTAAACTGCTTCTTTTGCGGCGTTACATGCAGCGATATACTCTGCCTCCATCGTCGAGTCAGCAAAGTTATCCTGCTTAAAGCTCTTCCAATAGACCGCCCCTCTATTGAGGATGAAGATATAACCCAACATGGATTTAGAGTCATCATTGTCACTTTGGAAGCTAGAATCAGCGAAGGCCTCGATCTTGAGGTCTTTACTGCCGTACACCAAGAACATCTCCTTAGTCCTTCGTAGGTACTTGAGTATAGTCTTAAATGCTATCTAGTACTTCTCCCCAGGATTTGACTAATACCTGGTTACCACGCTCAGTGCGTAAGCAATATCTAGTCTGGTACACAACATCGAATACATTATAGATCCTACCGCAGAAGCATAGGGTATAATACTCATGCGATCCCTTTTCAAATCAGTCTTGCGAGACATCTCTTTGGAGAGGGTGATCCCGTGACAAACCGGTAGATTACCGTGCTTGGAATCTTCCATACTAAATTTTTTGAGTATGGTGTCGATGTACCTGGACTATGAATGTCCTAACATCCTCTTAGATCTATCACGATAGATCTGGATTCCCAGAATATAGGAAGCATCACCCAGGTCATTCATGGAGAACTTCTGTGACAAGAATCCTTTGACTGATTGTAGCATAAGAATGTCATTTCCGATCAGGAGAATATCATCCACGTACAGGACGAGGAATACTACAGTTCTTGCTACAATGTTACTATAAATGCATGGTTCATTTGGATTTTTGATAAAGTCAAATTCTTTGACCGTCTCATCAAAGAAAATGTTCCAACTCCGTGATGCCTGCTTTAATCTATAAATAGATTTAAGCAACTTGCATACTCTTCCGCTGCTCCTACTCTTTATGAAACCCTTTGGCTGATCTATATAAACACACTGTTCTAAATTTCCATTCAGAAAAATGATCTTTATGTCCATCTGCCAAATTTCATAATCATGGAAGTCAACAATGGCAAGTAGGATCCAAATGGATTTAATCATAGCCACTGGAGAAAAGGTTTCATCATAGTCCAAGTCAAGTCTTTAATGAAAACCATTTTCTACAAGTCTAGCCTTATAGGTTTGAACCTGTCCATCTGCACCAATCTTCTTTCTGAAGATTCATTTGCAGCCTACGAGTTTTACCCCTTGAGGTGCAATGTCAAAAGTGCAAATTTTGTTGGTGTACATGGATTCCATTTCCTTCCGCATTGTATCTAGCCATTTCACTGAGTCTATGCTCGTAATGGCCTGCTGGAAACTAGTTGGCTCATCATCATTGATGATGCAATCCTCTCTATCCCTATCTATGAGAAATCCAACGTATCTCTCAGGCTGATGAGACTGCCTGCTAGATCTGCGGAGTGGCCCAGGGACGTCCGGTTCTTTTGAAACTTCTGGTTCCACCATGCTTTCAGTAATAGCTTGTGTTTCTGGAATTTCTTCTAGTTTTATTGCGCTCACACTTATTTCTTTTTCAAGAAATTGAGTCTCCAGAAAGTGGGCATGCCGAGAAACAAAAACCTTTTGTTACTCTGCGTAATAGAAAAGATACCCCTTGGAGTTATAGGGTTCTTTGGCACAACCATAAGGTTTCACAAGGCATCAAACATGCTAATTTCAAATTTTCTATTGTGCCAAACAACCTAACCTAGGATCTAACTAGAGTTTTAGGAGCAAAACTATAATGTAAGCTACTTACTTCTAAGTGATAACGGAATATAACCTTTGTAGACCGGTCCTTCACTTCAATAGCTCTATGTAGTGGTCCCTTCACTGCGATCATGGTACTCCCGGACTCTTACATGGCTTCTCAAGATGAGAAGAATGATCTTACTTGAAGTCTTCGAGGCCGAACATGATGTACGTTGAGGAGACACTAACTCAAGCTACTACTTCGCTAATTGAGAGATTAGTGAAGCTAACACCCTATACTAAATTGCTAATCTAGTAGAGGATGATGAAGTAGGAAGTGGGCTCACTTTAGTTTTATTTTTCTCACAATATTTTCTCACTTTGAAAAAAGCTAGTGAGCTTTTTCTCAAGAATGAAAAAGATGAAGCAAAGAAATGAGAATGAAATAATGAGGTGAGAGGGTCAACTATGGGTGAGTTTGTATCATATACTAACTCATGTAGAGACATAACCATGGCTAAATTATAATGGTTAGGTTAGTAATATCTTAAGTAAAACAAAATGAGTAGACAAAGTCAATGCATCCACAAGCTTCTACAAGCTTCATGCACATGAGAAATTATCCACTCATTTGGATTACTTGAAATATTTAAACCTTACATTATAATTACTATGGTGTAAGTCTCATACACCCATGTAGTGCGTATCAACAATCATGACACAAAATAATGTACATTAATATATATCACATATATATCACATGCACACAAGTGAGAAAAATAAATGCATAAGTGAGCTAATATTAGTTAATGTAAACTAGTATATCACATATACAATTATACATTAAATTATTAAATCAACTCTTGATTCGATAACCTGGCTATATCACATATAACCAACTAATATAATATATATCAACTTATCGAATCAACTCTTGATTTGATAACCCAGCTATATCACATATAACCGACCGATATGAATAAATCGCGAGAATACAATACGGTATCACATACTCGTATTATTCTCGGTCCCGCACATATCACATATGTGCTCCTACTTCGTTTTGCCTGAGCCAGTAAAACCTCTATGTAGGACTCTAAAGACTCGTCAATACGCCGGCAGTAGGTGATGATCACATCAAACACCCACAGGCCATCAGCGGTACTAGCTGGACATAACGGCTACCCAGGTATTGAGCGATCAGAAGATCAACAAGCAAGCGCACTCTAGCTCCTGTAAAGCCTGTCAGTAACACTACCGTACAGTTCGGTCTCTTCATCTAAGATGTCGCATATTAAGTCTAGGGGTGGTAAACGTCAGACCCCAATAACTCGATAAGTCATGCCAATACGAGGCTCATAACGGGTCGAGAAATTACTGATAACACTTATCAGTAAATCTCTAAATCAACCCTGGCCAGGGACTTCGAGTTATAGCCAATCGAGCACTGCACGACATCTACCCCCAATACCGGGAGAGAAGAAATCCCCTCCTATCGCTCATTGCCTCCATGTGACTCGGGACTGTACCCAAAAACCACCGTTTTGCACGTCCTCTTGAATGTGGTAAGTTGGAAATCAAAGCACAGTGGGAATTACAAAAGACTCTATGATGATCTCGGGTCTACAGACTAACTTGTACCAGTGTCACCAGTTAACTGCTATCTGACGTTAGGTATAATACCATCTAGGAGTTCTCGGCGAGTCCGTCAAGTGTACCCAGTTTCCACTGAGAACCCGTATACCATCTCTGATGTCAAACACCAATGGATATGGGATCATCCATCGCCCATCACATGGGTCGAGAAGCATACACTAGTCCACTCTGCTATATCGATTCCCCGTCTCGATATACCCACGACTAGGAATATTAAAAGATGAATTTATAGACTACCATGGCCCCACTAGTTTGATCTACATCATAATCCTGGTAGTCAAGTACACATCCTAAGGGCTTTACCAACATGTAACCATAAGACAGTATCAAGAGACAAGTATACATGTTAAGATAAAGAGCAACCAGATAGCATACTATCATGTCGAGCAAGAAAGTCCTCTCTATATATGTCCAAGCATCCACTATAATATACATCATATGTACAATAATGGCCTCTAGAGCATACATACAACTAACAATCACCCACTTGCACTAGGGCCAGCTGCTGTAGTATCGCATACCCAACATCCCGAAGAGTCTCTCGAACTGTATCTAGGGAATGGCCTTCATGAGTGGATCTGCTGTGTTATTGTTCGTGTCAGCTCTCCTGACCTCGATCTCCCGGCGATCAACTATCTCCCGGATCAGTTGATACCGCTTCAGAATATTTCTGGATCGCTGATTGGACCTGGGTTCCTTGGCCAAATCCACCGCTCCATTGTTATCACAATACAGAGGTATCAGATACTTAATGGATAGAACCACTCCAAGTTCAGTTATTAACTTCTTCATCCAGACAGCCTCTTTGGCAGCATCGTTGGCAGCGATATATTCAGCCTCCATCGTTGAGTCTGCCACAGTTTCCTGCTTGGAACTCTTCCAGCATACCGCCCCTCCATTGAGGATAAAGTCAAATCCCGAGTGCGACTTAGAGTCGTCCTTATCACTGTGGAAGCTCGAATCGGTAAAGGACTCCACTTGGAGTTCTTCATTACCCTACACCAAGAGCATCTCTTTAGTCATTCTCAAGTACTTGAGAATGCTCTTCACAGCTATCCAGTGACTCTCTTCTAGATCTACTTGATACCTACTCATTACACTTAGTGAGTATGCTACATCGGGTCTGGTACATAGCATCGCGTACATGATAGAGCCTACTGCCAAAACATAGGATATCCTCTGCATGCGAGCTCTCTCCAAATCAGTCTTGGGAGACATCTTTTTGGAGAGAGTGGGTCCTGAGATCGTGGGTAAAAACCCACGCTTGGATTCTTCCATACTAAACCGCTTTAGTATGGTGTCAATGTACCTGGATTGGGACAATCCCAGTATCCGTTTAGATCTATCTCTATAGATCTTAATCCCCAAAATGTAGGAGGCATCCTCTAGATCTTTCATTGAGAATCTTTGTGATAAGAAGAGCTTGACCGATTGCAGCATAGGAATGTCATTTCTTATCAAGAGTATGTCATCCACGTACAATACAAGGAAGACAACCTTACTCTCTGCCACCTTCTTGTATATACAAGGTTCATCTACGTTTTTGACGAAATCAAACTCTTTGATAACGACATCAAAACAGAAGTTCCAACTCTGCGATGCTTGCTTTAACCCGTAGATGGATTTAAGCGGCTTCCACACCTTTCTGCTGCTCCCACTGTCTACGAAGCCCTCTGGCTGAGTCATGTACACGCACTCTTCCAAATCACCATTCAGAAAGGCGGTCTTAATATCCATTTGCCAGATTTCGTAGTCATGGTATGCAGCAATGGCAAGCATAATCCGGATGGATTTAAGCATAGCCACTGGAGAAAAGGTTTTGTCATAATCCATACCTAGTCGTTGACGAAAACCCTTTGCAACAAGTCTAGCTTTGAAAGTCTCCACTCTCCCATCTACACCAAGTTTTTTCTTGAAGATCCACTTGCTCCAAATGGGTTTTACCCCTTCAGGAGCATCTTCCAAAGTCCATACTTTGTTGGTGTACATGGATTCCATCTTGGACCGCATTGCATCCAGCCATTTCACAGAGTCACCACTCGAGATGGCCTGCTTGAAGCTAGTTGGGTCATCATCCTCCATGATGCAATCATCTCTTCCAACATCAATGAGAAAATCTTAGTATCTCTCAGGTGGACAAGGAACCCTATTAGATCGGCAGAGAGGCTGGGGTTCGTTGGGCACTATCGAATGCTCTGGTTCCACTAAATCTTCAGTTGTAGTTTGGCTGCTGAAACTTCTTCCAGCTCTCCCTCCTCGCCACTAATTTTCTTTGCAAGAAATTCCTTTTCCAAAAAGGTGGCATGTTGAGCAACAAACACTTTTTGTTCCTCACCGTGGTAGAAAAAATATCTAAATGAATTCTTTGGATATCCCACAAACTTGCAAAGAAATGATCGTGCCTCGAGTTTGTCCGGATTTTGGCTTTTGACATAGGCCGGACAACCCCATATCTTAACTCGTTTAAGATATGGTCTCTTCCCACTCGATATCTCATATGGTGTGGTAGGTACAGATTTGGATAGAACTTGATTCAATAGGTATGTTGCTGTCTCAAGTGCATAACCCTAGAAGAAAATAGGTAACTCAGCAGTGGTCATCATAGAGCGCACCATATCTAATAGGGTGTGATTCCTCCGTTCCGATACACCATTGTGCTGTGGTGTATACGGAGGAGTTAGCTGAGAGAGAATCTCATTCTCTTTAAGAAAGTCCAGGAATTCCATGGTCAAGTATTCACCTTCTCGATCAGATCGTAGGATTTTAATACTTTTACCCGTTTGGTTCTCGACTTCGGACTTATATTCTCTAAATTTCTCAAAAACTTCAGACTTGTGTTTTATCAGGAACACATGTCTGAATCTAAAGAGATCGTCAGTGAATGTAATGAAGTATGAGGAACCATTCTTGGCATGAGTAGACATAGGACCACATACATCACTATGTATCAGTCCCAAGAACTCATTAGCTCTTTCACCGTGTCTTGTAAACAGAGTTTTGGTCATCTTGCCTTTGAGACATGACTGGCAAGTGTCATAAGATGAAAATTCGAACGGATTCAAATATCCATCCTTTTGAAACTGTTGGGATAAAAATTTACACCCCGGTTGACCAAGTCAAAATCAAAGTCAACCCCAAGCCAAGTGGGCCCAAGCCCAGATCCATTGGGCCCATGCCCGGGTCGAGCCCGAACATGAAGCGGCCGGCCTTCCCCCATGCCAAGATAAAAATTTTGTTATAAATAATTTTTTTGTATTTCTTTTTTTATGAATGTAAGAAAAAATAGGCATAAAGCCAAATTTTTGTAAAGCCCATGACTTATGTGCAAAAAGAAATGGCACATGAGCCATGGGATAGGCAAAATGTCATTTTGTGAAGCCCAAGGGGCTATGTGTAAAGTGTATGGCCTATAAAGGCACAAAAAATAATGAAAAAATCACAACAACTTTTCTCTCTTTCAAATTTTTTTTCAGATCTGAGAACTTTCCTCCTTCTTCAAGGTTCCAAAACCTTCTTTTTCTCGTGAATTAAATCAAGAGTTTTACTCTTCTTTTTATAAAACAAATTAGTTTTTCACACAAAACCCATCAAGGGAAACTCAGATCTTCCATTAGATCTCAAAAAGGAGTGATTTTTAAAATCCCATATCTCTTGATCTTCAAGACCCAGCTAACAGAGGAGGAAGAAGAAGAAACCCTCCCATTAACCCAAAAAAAAAACACTCAGGAGTTCAACTTCTCTTTGATTTCTCTTCTGAGAAATCTTTTTTGGCTAAAAGCCTCTTTTTCTGGTCGGCGCTCAAGCGCAGAGCGCCCGCGTGCCGACACGTGGCGCGCCTGCGCTCCAGCGCTCAGCGCTCGAGCGCAAGTCGCCCCCGTGCCGACACGTGGCGCGCTTGCGCTTAAGCGCATAGCGCCCTCATGCCTACACGTGGCACTCTAGCGCCTGAGCACACAGCACCTAGGCGCACAGTGCCCAACGTGCTGCCCCATGCATCCTTTGGATGTATTTTTCCCCTTTATTTATATATACATGTATATATATACATGTGTATACATATGTACACATACACATACTCCACGACACTGTCCCTGTTAGAAAAATTTTTTCTAACGGGGCGCTGCCCCGCACCCCGCAAGGGGGTTGCTAGCCCCCTTGACCCCCAGCCCGCTATCCGGCTAGCGGGACCCCCGTAAAAAATCTGCGTGGCTCCCGATATATTTAAACCCCCCTCCAAAACAAAACACACGTACACTGCACATTGAGTTCGCATGACCAGTTTAACCCGTTAATCTGAGGTTCCCTCGCCTCAAAGGCGGGGGGTAATTAACGACAGCTTAGTCTGCGGCTGTCGGAGATTCAGATCCCCATAATCATTAAACCCCGTTCTACCCTAGGCAGGGGGAATCTGTAGTTCGCCTGACAAGCGCGTACTCCCATCTCAATAGGGTGACGAAAAACACCCTACAGATTCTGGCACGCCCGGTGGGACCAATCTCTCATCCCATATTTTGGGTTAAACGTTCATGCGAACTCAATCAATATACATATCGATTGCCTATACTGAAATGATGTTCTTTTTTCCATGCAGCAATCAACCATCGACGACAATGTCCCCCCAGACGAATTCAGCTTCCAACGTGACCCCGATTCCATACGTGGTCAAGATCAACGCTCGTGTGGTTTTCCCCACAAGCCTCAATCAACAGTAGGAGAAACCGCCCCGCCAGTTTGGCTCCGTCATCATCTACCCCGCCGGTAGCGCTCATCTGGCGGAGATCCCGGCGGAACAGGTGGCCAAGCCGGTCTCAAGGGGTAAGAGGCCGAATGTCGTGATCGCCAAAGCACCACAACCGAAACTTAAGACGGTATCTGAACGATTCTCTGGTGCTCCAGTGTTCATATCAGATTATTGCATTTTTATACCGCCCAATTTTTATCATATTGCTTATCGGTAGGTACTCTTGAGCCGTATTTGCTAGTCAATTACAGGATACAGGTTCTCGGCTCTTAACAGTTAAATTCATGGAAAAACACGACAAAATCCGGGTTCCTGCCAACCAAAGATAAAACACGGATCTCCGCTCTTTATCCGTCTGTTGTCACACACCAGTTTTAGAGACAAAATGGCAAATCGATGTCATTTTCATGCATAAGGCTCAATGGCAACACAAGATCCAAGAAATCTACACGGAGCTCGAGGAAATCATGACAAAAAGATCCACATCAAATCATCTTTTGATCAACAGAAATTCTGGAAAAATCGTGAAGAAATTATGAGAAAAATCATATACCAGAATAAAGATCACAGCTGACCAAAGAAAGCCACCAAATTTGAAGGCCCAACTGCCTACTATGGCCGCGGAACCGCGGCCGTACGGTGTCGGCAGTGGGTAGGGTTTTAGGGGCAGTTTTGTCATTTCATGAAGGATCAGAATTTTGCCCTAGATTTCCATCTCCCTGCCTATAAATAGTCCAGAACTTGCCAAAGCAAAGGGTGCATAATCTTGTATTTTCTAGGTTTTAGAATACTTGATCTTCTTCCTCTTCTCATCTCTTCTCCATTGAAAAACTTGTAGTGAGCTTTTGTGAGTGAAGAATGATGAATAAAGAAGTTCATTTTATTATCATACTTGTCTTGCTCTTATGTTAAATGCTTGTAATTTTCATTTGTAAACTTAGTTGTTGTTATTTCTTTTTGTTTCTTTCTTTCTCTTTTTCTTTATCCTTAAAACAACCATGATGCTTACGCTTGATCCTTGCTAAGGTGAGGTCGCAAATAGCTAGTTGTTATCTTCTAATCTCCTTCTTTCTATCTTCCTCTTTGTTTTGTTTTCTTTTCATTATGATGTGTGAGTAGTTTCCATACTTGTTAGGGTAGGATAAGGGAAGTTTGAGAGAAGGAAATCTCTCTCACTCTTTCCTTTCCCAACATCTTAAATCGACTCCCGTTAATTGAACCACAATCCGCTCCCTACGGCACCCTATCCTACATGATAGCGGTGATTCCGTAGTGAGACCGGTTGTGGTTGAATTAACCGGAGGTTATGGCTAAGAGCCAAGAACGGACGGACAAGCACCAAAAGGAAGAACTTAAGCGTTGGAAAGCCTAGCTTATACTCGCAAGCTCCTTCCTAGTCGTGCTAATCCCCGTTGTTGCCGATTACCGTAACACCGATATTAAGAGTGGCAACGAAAGAAGTGAGCGACTCCTAACTCAAACTAACCTAATCCTAACCCTAACAAGCTCTCTTTACATATCATTTTAACACTTAGATAATCACAAACAAATCTGGACTTTCGGACTTAACTCGTTAAAGCACATAGAAAAAGATTCCCATCTCCCTGCGGACGACCCGTACTCAACCGGCTAGCTACAAGCGAAACCGTTTTGATTGCGGTAATTAACTAAATTTAAACACGCAGAATCTCTACCAATCAAATGGCGCCGTTGCCGGGGAGACGGTAGTTTATTTCTTTGTGTAATTTCGGGTTAATTTGTGAATATAAAGCTAACCGAAAGACAAAAAAAAAAAATACTTTGTAAAAAAATCATTTTGTTAATTTTGATTAGTTTTTATGCAAGTGTGCAGGATAATACGGATTTCGAGTTCAGTGCCAACGACGTGGGAAGATAGACCCACATTTCGCGGCTACACCGCGACATATTCAAGACAGATAAAACGGTCTACTGAAAGATTCTGGAGCAGTTCCAGTGAACAAATCCAGATTCAGGGTCTTAAAAACAGCAGAGGACACCAAAAACAGCCCACACCAGAAAACTGAAGGCCCAAGCCCATCATACCGCCGCGGAACCGCGGCATAAGGAGGCTTAGGCCGCGGAACCGCGGCCGTTTGGTGTCTTCGGGCTGCCAAAATTTCCGTAAGTTCTCCTTTTCTGTCCCCCACTCCTCTGGACTCCAATAAACTGTGTTTTCTGCAGCATTCTTTGCGCAAATTCTCTTCCCCCTCCCAATAAACTGTTCTTGTGCAGGATTCTTTGCGCCGCGCTAAAAATAAAAATTGTTTGCAGTTGATTTGTTACCGCTTTGCATTCATTAATACGGACTTAAGGGGCTTGAAACCAATTCAGATTGGGTGGGGATTTCATCACCCTTCTCAGGACCCCAGAAATCACAAAAAGCATATGCATTGACCATTATTAATAAAAAAATACTAGATTCAGCCCTAAGGACTTCGCGCTCAATAGGACAGAGGACTAGTTACAGGCATCGGCCGTTTATCCTATCTGACTTTTGCGGTGTCTAGGCAAGTGTGTCGAAGGCAAGTGGTTATTTAATTAAGGAACTTCGCGAAAGCGTGGGACAACCTCCCACTTACCTGGCACTTACCTGGTCGCAATTGACAGAGAAGAGGCGGTTTGAGGTCCTATTTCTAGCTCTCTGGAACAGTTAGGAGCTGTCTAGCAGACCTAGGTGACCCTAGATCTAGGTGTGATTGTGCATATCTTGTTTGTGATTGCTTAAAGCCGTAAGTCCGTACATATTTCTGTAAAGCTCTTTCTAGAAAAAAAAGGAAAAAATCAAAAACTTTTACAAAAACTTGCCCTTTGTCGCCAAAAATCCATTTTTCACCCACCACCCATCGCCTTTCTCCATTGACGTTTTCTTACCCTCACCTTCTCCGCTTTGACTATACTAAACTCGTTTAGTGTATATCCGCTTGGACTCGGGACACTAGCACCCGCCTAGTCCGCGTTACGTTAGTCGCTACCGACTACGCGATCGACTCAGACGTCGAAACTCCGTCCACTCCTCTTTCACCTTTACCTTTGCCGGCCAACTCCGACGTTGATCGGAATTCTGTTCATACATCTTCACCTTCACCATCACCAACCTCTTCTTCCACGATGTCAGGATTGAATCCGAACATCTCTTTGACTACCCCTGGATTGGCTCCACCTCCTACGGAGACCAATAACCCACCACCACCGCCTGTTGTAGCGCCGCAGCGAATCGCGCTCCAGGATCGTTTCTATCCCACCCGTTCTACACTTCCCACCTGTCTCTCTCTTCCACCGGCCAATGGGGATAATTTTGAAATTAAGCCCCACTTCATCAACATGCTTCCGCGATTTCATGGTCTTGAATCTGAAGATGCCTATATCTTCATCAATAAATTTCAAAACGTTTGTGCCATGATGAAAACTACCCAACTGTCGGACGATGCTATACGTCTACGGGTCATTCCGTTCACTCTATGCAATCTTGCTGAAAAATGGCTGTACAGCACCGCTTCCCACTCCATAACCAGTTGGGACGAGTTTGTTAAATCGTTTCTAAAGAAATTTTATCCGAATCATAAAACCACAAGGATCCGCAATGAAATCAACCAATTCTCTCAGCTTCCTTCTGAACCCTTCTGGAAGTGCTTTGACCGTTACAAAGACCTTCTTGTTCAGTGTCCTCACCACGGTATAGAAAAATGGCAACTTTGCCAAACCTTATACGAGGGCCTGAACCCAGCAACGAAGCAGTTGTTGGAAACCATCTGTCAGGGCCACTTCCTATCGAAATCTGACGAGGAAGCGTGGCAATTCTTTGACGACCTTGCAGAGCAAATGCTACAATGGGAGAGCACCAGACCGACTTCTTCTTCTTCTACCTCCACTTCTACTGGTCAGTCTAGGGTAGGAATTCACCAACTTGACGTCTCTATTGCGATGAAAGCTGAAATGGCTGCGATAACGAGAAAGCTTGAAGCGATAGAGAGCAAATTTTCTTCTCCTGCTCCTACCCCTGTTCTCCCCCTTCGCACCATTTGCGCTTGTTTTTCCGATCCTTCTCACTTAACCGAAGAATGTCCTTACAATCCACCATCGCAGGGACAGAATCAGGTTAATGCTGCATTTCAGCAAAGACCGAGGAATGATCCATACTCTTCCACTTACAATCCCGGTTGGAGGAACCACCCCAATTTCGCCTGGAATCAAAATCAGAATCAATTCCAAGGGAACAATTTCCAAAGGCCCCCTCGGCCGCAACAACAAGCGCAACAACAAACTCAACATCAATTTCAGCAGCCTTTCCAACCCCAACGTTTTCAAAATCAGACGAACAACTTTGCACCCAACAATTCTTTTCCACCAAACAACTTTGTTCCGTCAAACAACGATAAGGTTTCCTCGCTCGAACGAAGTCTGGAGGCGTTCGTTAAATAATCGACACAATCCACTGCCAACATCCAGTCTTCCATTCAGTCCTTAGTGCAACACACTGCCGCTCACGGGCAAAGCATCAAGACCATCGAGGCCCAAATTGCACAGCTGAATGCGGCCTTAAGCGAACGAGAGAAGGGGAAGCTCCCGTCCCAGCCACTCCCAAATCCCGGTCACCCACAGAATGTACATGTTGCTCTTGAACAACAGAACCATAATGTGAGTGCCGTGACCACATTGAGATCGGGAAGGATGCTGCAAAACAACATTGGCACACGGATCAACGATGACACCCCGGCCGCTTTTTCTTCTTCTTCTTCTCCTGCTTCTTCTTCTCCTTCTTCTTCTTCTTCTTCTACTCTGAACGGACACACTTCTCACTCCACGAAAACACCTGTTCTAGGATCCATTCCAACTCCACAATCTCCTCCACAAGCATTAGACTCAACCAATTTTAAAAACATCCCATTTCCAAACCGGTTGAGGTCTAATAAACAAAATCCTCAAATGGAGAAGATTCTGGAGTTATTTAAGCAGGTTAACATTAACATTCCTCTTTTAGATGCCGTCCAACAAGTCCCATCCTACGCGAAAATCTTAAAGGACTTGTGCACGAAAAAGTGGAAGTCTCAGGTACCAAAGAAAGTTTTCTTGGCTAGTGCTGTGAGTGATGCTCTTACCCAGTCTTTACCACAAAAACGGAAGGACCCTGGCTGTCCTACGATTTCTATTACCATTAGGGATAAGAACATCAACCGCGCACTATTAGATCTTGGTGACAGTGTTAACCTGCTTCCGTACTCAGTATACGAGCAATTAGGCGTAGGAGAGCTGAAACCCACACATTGTACTCTCCAAATGGCCGACCGATCAATCACTCATCCCAGAGGTGAGCTAGAGGATGTGTTAATCAAAGTCGGGGAATTCATATTCCCCGTTGACTTCATTGTATTAAACACACAGCCTGTAGCTAACCCCCGGAATCAAATTCCGGTGATACTCGGTCGCCCATTCCTTGCAACCTCAAATGCTGTGATCAATTGTCGCAATGGTTTGATGAACCTCTCTTTTGGAAACATGACAATTGAACTCAACATTTTTAGGTTGGGGAATCAGCCCTCCGAACCTAATGCTCATATACTGGACGTCTGCTCGATCCAGGAGATCACCCCTGAAGAGTGTGAATTCGAGGAGTTTCTGTTCGATCATGCTAACCTTAACGCCACTAGTGCGTTCCTCCTCGAACCTGCTGCTGTTTCTGCGCCCGACAACGACTACGAGTGTTTCACGTTCTTGAACGATCTTAGCCGCTCGCAACCCGAGTTTGAATCCTTCGAATTTCCGGATGAGTTACCTGAACCATCCGACTCGGTCGCTTACACTCGATTTGAACCTTTGCTGTAGTCCTTTGAGTTCGAGACCTCTGCACCAATCTTGCCTTCAATCGTTTCACCTCCGACGCTCGAACTCAAGCCTTTGCCGTCTTACCTTCAGTACGCTTACTTAGGTGAGAACGAGACCCTCCCTGTCATCATCTCGGCTTCTCTAGCTCCAGAGCAAGAGAAAGCCCTTCTCGCGGTCTTGCACAGCAACAGGCAAGCTTTTGGCTGGTCCATGGCGGACATCAAGGGGATTAGTCCCCTGATCGTTGAACATCACATTCATTTGATGGATGATGCCAAACCAGCCCGGGATCCACAAAGACGTCTTAATCCAGTCATGAAAGAGGCTGTGAAGAAGGAGATCGTAAAATGTCTAGATAGTGGTATCATTTACCCTATCTCTGATAGCCAGTGGGTTAGCCCCATTCACGTTGTCCCCAAGAAATCAGGTATAACGGTCATAACCAACAAGGCGAACGAGTTAATCCCTACTCGCACCCAAACTGGGTGGCGAGTATGCATCGATTACAGAAAACTCAAAGCCGCAACGCGGAAGGATCACTTTCCGCTACCTTTCATTAACCAAATGCTTGAACGATTGGCCGGACATGAGTACTACTGCTTTCTTAATGGCTACTCTGGCTATAATCAAATTCCCATCGCCGAAAAAGACCAGGACAAGACCACTTTCACTTGTCCTTTCGGCACGTTTGCATATCGTCGCATGCCCTTTGGGTTATGCAATGCGCCCGCTACCTTCCAGCGGTGTATGATGGGAATACTCTCAGACATGGTGGAAAAATTTGTGGAGATCTTCATGGATGATTTCTCCATCTTCGGCGATTCCTTCAACGAGTGTTTGCTGCATCTTGACACTGTCCTTACCCGATGTAAGGACAAGAATCTCACTTTGAATTAGGAGAAGTGCCACTTCATTGTGCGCGAAGGTATTGTCTTAGGACATATCATCTCGCAAAATGGCATAGAGGTTGACAAAGCAAAGATTGAGGTCATTTCTAATCTACCTCCTCCCCGATGCGTCAGAGATATCCGAGCCTTCCTTGGCCATGCCAGTTTCTATAAACGGTTCATCAAGGACTTTAGCAAGATTGCTAGGCCCTTGACTCTTTTGCTGGCCAAGGATACGCTATTCGACTTCAACTCGAGCTGTGTGACTGCATTCGAGTCATTGAAAAGCTCACTCACTTCTGCTCCCGTTCTTTCTTCGCCTGACTGGACGCACCCATTTGAGATTATGTGCGATGCATCCGAATTTGCCATTGGTGCTGTCCTTGGACAACACATAAACAAGATGCCGCACGTAATCTATTATGCGAGCCGAACCCTGAACGACGCCCAACTCAATTATACAACAACTGAGAAGGAATTCTTAGCTGTTGTATTTGCTTTAGAGAAGTTCAGGCCCTACCTCATCGGCTCTCCAGTCATTGTCTACACAGACCATTCTGCTCTGCGCCATCTTTTTGCGAAGAAAGATGCAAAATCTCGGCTAATACGTTGGATCCTCTTGCTTCAAGAGTTTGACCTTGTCATTAAGGACAAACGAGGATGTGAAAACGTAGTTGCCGACCATCTCTCATGACTTCCTTCTTCGCCTTCGCTTCCTATTCCGATCAACGACGTTTTCCCGGATGAACAGCTCTTGACAGTATCTTGCGAACCCTGGTTCGCAGATATTGTGAACTATTTGGCCACAGGATTACTACCAACTGAATGGTCAAGTCAGGACAGACTTCGCTTCTTATCCCAAGTAAAACACTTTTACTGGGATGAACCCTATTTGTTCAAGTACTATCCCGACCAGATTATTCGTCGGTGTGTCCCTGACGAGGAATTCAAGAGTGTGCTGTCATTTTGCCACGATCAAGCATGTGGCGGGCATTTTGGCCCCAGAAAGACAGCTGAGAAGATCTTGCAATGTGGTTTCTACTGGCCATAACTCTTCAAAGACGCTCATGACTATTGCAAGACTTGCTCCCGGTGCCAACACTTGGGCCGGATATCCCGGAGGAACGAGATGCCGCTCCAACCAATCTTGGTTGTGGAGATTTTCGATGTTTGGGGGATAGATTTCATGGGGCCGTTTCCCAGCTCTTTTGGAAACTTGTACATCCTTCTCGCCGTTGATTACGTCTCTAAATGGGTCGAGGCTGTGCCCAGCCGGACTAACGACAACAAGGTTGTCGTTAGGTTTCTTAAAGAAAACATTTTCTCCCGTTTTGGGCACCCCCGAGCGATCATTAGCGACAATGGAAGTCATTTCTGCAACAAAACTTTCGAGGCCTTGATGCGGAAATATTCCATTAATCATAAACTCTCTACGTCCTACCACCCCCAAACCTGCGGGCAGGCCGAAGTTTCAAATCGGCAAATCAAGCAGATACTGGAGAAGACGGTTTCCAAGAACCGTAAGGATTGGTCGCTGAAACTCACTGATGCCCTTTGGGCATTTTGAACCGCTTATAAGACCGACCTTGGCATGTCTCCCTATCGGCTTGTGTACGGAAAAGCCTGCCACCTACCTGTCAAAATAGAGCATCGCGCATTTTGGGCGATAAAGGAGCTGAATCTGTCTCTCAAGGATGCGGGCAGCCATCGGAAGCTGCAGTTGAATGAATTGAGCGAGCTTAAGGATGAGGCTTACGATAACGCGGTTGTCATTAAGAACCGAACGAAGGTGTTTCACGATAAACACCTTTTGCGCAAAAATTTCGTACCTGGTCAGCAGGTACTACTTTACGACACCCGACTTCACTTCCATCCAGGAAAGCTCAGATCTCGCTTGAAAGGGCCGTATTTTGTGCGGAATGTGTATCCGCATGGCGCTGTAGATTTGGAAAATCCAAAGGACGGTTCATTTTTCAAAGTGAACGGACACCGACTTAAACCGTACCTTAGCGCCGAACCAACAGAGGAGCTCCTGTTCTTACAGGAGCCGGTTTACCCTGCATAATCTTCCTCTGTCTACCACCTAACTTCGGTTATCCAGCCAAGAACAGTGGACACTGTTCCAAATAAGTTTGGGGGTATGTATATACCATTTTGTACATTTTTGTGGATATTCTTTTTCTTTTTCTTTTTCTTAAAAACAAAAACAATAAACAAAAAACAAAAAAAAAATTGTGTATCGCTAACCGACAATTTTGACCCTGCAAATGATCTCTTCATGCAATGACAATGAGGACACTGTCCAGTTTAAGTTTGGGGTACGCTCGGTACGCATTTCTTACCTTCGCATTCATATGTATATTTTGCATCTGCATATTAAAATCCATAAAATCCATAAAAATCTGAAAAATTCCTAAAAACATAAAAACTTTTTTTCAAGTTAGCTAGTGGGAGGACTCTGATTCAACATTTCGACGGTTTTATTTGATAAGATAAGAATAACTAAATCTTATGTTTAGATTTTGAAAACCTGAAAGATAACTCTCCTTTGAAGTTAACTATAGCTGATATATGTCTTTACATCACACTACACGTGTCGTGAGTTTTGGAAATTAGATGACAAGTCTTTTTATGTCTAAAAACTTTTAAATGGATAAATGATTTTCTGAGGATCAAATAGGTTTGTTCGGAAATAAGTAATATCAAGAATAGTTTATGAAGTGAGTGAATATGAAGGAATGTTATTGATGCCTTAATTGGAACTAAGTCTGAAAAATAACCCATCTGGAACTTGATTGGAATGATTACACACCAAAACCCACTAAACACGTCTTTTATCCAAAAAAATAATTGAACTGCCGGCTATATCTCCGTTCGTATTAAATCATCTTGATTTTCACGCCAAACTGTCTTTTGTTTGTGGACCTAGGTAACTTGAGTAATTAAGTCCGCTGGGGTGTTTCTATACCTAATGCCCTAAAGCCAACTGGTTTGGGTGCATTGGCTCAAAGCTCGCTAAGAAGCCTAGGAAGTCCAGATTAAAACAAAGTCAAGCAAGTGTTCTCTTCGAGTTAAAATTCCTAACGGTTCTTTGTGTGAGAATAATCTTGATAAAAGACAGGCTTTTATAAAAATTTTAGCAGAGATATGAAGGTTTTATTCTATGATAAAGACTATTGCACGTTCACAGAGGTGTGTATGAAATGAAAACAAGAAAAAGGTGGAGTGAAAAATAAGACCTAGTTTCCTGTTAAGGAAGATAGAAATTCTGAAGTTGAAACCTTACTGGAAAACGAAACTTGAAAAATGCTTAACTCTTTATAAAACTTATGTGATCCTTTCAAAATTCTTATCCGGGCTTTATTATGAGGACTTTATTCGACCTTTCTGGAACTTAACGACACTATTTGCAATGCACGTGAAGACATATAAAAGCTGTAGTTAAATAAGAAGCGAAGTGTGAAAAATAAAGGTTCGATGGTCTAGACTTAGGATAATAGAATTGTTATTTTCTGAAACAAAACTTTAGGGTTTGAATCTTAGTTATTTTACAAAACCAACTTGACCGGATTTTGTGGGTAGTATCCGCTGAAAACCCTCAGGAGACAACACACCTCCTACTAGGGACACCTAGAGGTTTAAACGGCTTGTTGCATATGCTCAGTGCAATCGCGTTCCCTGCGAAAGTGAGGTTATGAAATTTTTGTGAATAAATTGGCTTTGCTCGGGACGAGCAAATGATAAGTTTGGGGGTATTTGTTCATATCAGATTATTGCATTTTTATACCGCCCAATTTTTATCATATTGCTTATCGGTAGGTACTCTTGAGCCGTGTTTGCTAGTCAATTACAGGATACAGGTTCTCGGCTCTTAACAATGAAATTCATGGAAAAACACAACAAAATCGGGGTTCCTGCCAACCACAGATAAAACACGGATCTCCGCTCTTTATCCGTCTGTTGCCACACACCAGTTTAAGAGACAAAATGGCAAATCGATGTCATTTTCATGCACAAGGCTCAATGGCAACACAAGATCCAAGAAATCTACACGGAGCTCGAGGAAATCATGACAAAAAGATCCACATCAAATCATCTTTTGATCAACAGAAATTCTGGAAAAATCGTGAAGAAATTATGAGAAAAATCATATACCAGAATAAAGATCACAGCTGACCAAAGAAAGCCACCAAATTTGAAGGCCCAACTGCCTACTATGGCCGCGGAACCGCGGCCTAAGCATGTTTAGGCCGCGGAACCGCGGCCGTACGGTGTCGGCAGTGGGTAGGGTTTTAGGGGCAGTTTTGTCATTTCATGAAGGATCAGAATTTTGCCCTAGATTTCCATCTCCCTGCCTATAAATAGTCCAGAACTTGCCAAAGCAAAGGGTGCATAATCTTGTATTTTCTAGGTTTTAGAATACTTGATCTTCTTCCTCGTCTCATCTCTTCTCCATTGAAAAACTTGTAGTGAGCTTTTGTGAGTGAAGAATGATGAATAAAGAAGTTCATTTTATTATCATACTTGTCTTGCTCTTATGTTAAATGCTTGTAATTTTCATTTGTTAACTTAGTTGTTGTTATTTCTTGTTGTTTCTTTCTTTCTCTTTTTCTTTATCCTTAAAACAACCATGATGCTTACGCTTGATCCTTGCTAAGGTGAGGTCGCAAATAGCTAGTTGTTATCTTCTAATCTCCTTCTTTCTATCTTCCTCTTTGTTTTGTTTTCTTTTCATTATGATGTGTGAGTAGTTTCCATACTTGTTAGGGTAGGATAAGGGAAGTTTGAGAGAAGAAAATCTCTCTCACTTTTTCCTTGCCCAACATCTTAAATCGACTCCCGTTAATTGAACCACAATCCGCTCCCTACGGCACCCTATCCTACATGATAGCGGTGATTCCATAGTGAGACCGGTTATGGTTGAATTAACCGGAGGTTATGGCTAAGAGCCAAGAACGGATGGACAAGCACTAAAAGGAAGAACTTAAGCGTTGGAAAGCCTAGCTTATACTCGCAAGCTCCTTCCTAGTCGTGCTAATCCCCGTTGTTGCCGATTACCGTAACACCGATATTAAGAGTGGCAACGAAAGAAGTGACCGACTCCTAACTCAAACTAACCTAATCCTAACCCTAACAAGCTCTCTTTACATATCATTTTAACACTTAGATAATCACAAACAAATCTGGACTTTCGGACTTAACTCGTTAAAGAATATAGAAAAAGATTCCCATCTCCCTGCGGACGACCCGTACTCAACCGGCTAGTTACAAGCGAAACCGTTTTGATTGCGGTAATTAACTAAATTTAAACACGCAGAATCTCTACCAATCATCCAGCGGGGGGTAAGAACTTCGGTACAAAGGGCAACATCAAATGTTGCGGACGAGCTCAGGCGAGGACTCCAACAAATGCATGATCGAGCGTATCTCCAAGTCCCTCCATCGCCCGGTCTGCGGCGTCTTCCCAAAGAGCCGAAGTCTGCCAAGTGCTTAGAACAGAAAAGTTAAGGCAGAAGTGGCTCAGGTATCGAGCCAACAAAAGGGCCAGGGCTTCGGCCAAATGGAATCGTGTGAAGTTCCAAGTGCAGGGTTGCCCCACGACAACGGCTGAGTCGGACATAAGAATCAGCAATTCCTTCGAGCCTCTGAAGTGGGTTCAGAAAAATGCCATGACCGCCAGAATCAAGAAAACGGCGGTCCGAACAGTGCCACAAAGAGACGTGTCCCGGCCCCAACAGAAAACGTATGACACTGTCTCTTCAAGAGTCTATCAAGCACTCTGTGCCGCACGAAAGCAGCAGGGTAAACCCAGAAAAGAAGCGCCAGCACCATTCAAGAACCTGGTTAGGCCAGCCGTCTTCAATCGACCGCCCGCTACCGAAACAGGAGGGCCAAGACAGCAATCCATGAAATCAGCCACCGATAATAAAAAGACGGCCGGATATGTCGTCCATACGGTCTAAATGGAGGGCGGGCGTCCCAGCGACAACCTTCGCAGCAAAAGCAAGGATGGGGCCAACACATCCCAAGTCCAATCTGGCTTGAATGTGGTTGCCGCTTCCCAAGAACAATCGCCTCCGTTGGATGAAGAAAACCCTCTCGAGGAGGAAGATGGGACCTCTCGGTCCATGCAGAGTCAAGCTCGGACAGCGAGGAAGAGCCGACTTTCCGTCCCAGGACCGCAGAGCAAGAGCTGCTTCAAGAGCTTCGAAAACAGCTCAGGAGCAAGGATAAAGAGATGGCCAACCTCTATTCGAAAATTGGCGACCTAACAAACGTTGTGATGCAGCTTACGACTCAAATTGCTCGAGCGCCTCCCAATCAAGCACAAGTCGCTACTAATCAGCCGGGTGATGACAATCCGAGGCAGCCAATGCCTGTTCCTTCGGGTCCGAGACTGGTCGAGCCACATGAAAGCCGGCCACACTCCGCTTCTGGGGACGCCTTGGCCACAGATAGCACTATCCCGCTAACACAGGATCGGATAATGGATTTGGTCACCAGCAAGGTTAAAACATTGGTGGCCGAAGCTGAAGCTCAGAAAGAAATCGACAGTAGTGGGCGGCCATATCCCGCGCAGTACGATCTGATTAAGTTCCCAAGCGACTACGTCATTCCTAAGTTCGGAAGATTTGATGGAACAGGGAATGCAAATTAGCATGTCGCCCACTTCAAAGCATCGTGTGGAATTACAGGGGGCAATAACGCGCTCCTTCTTCATCAGTTTGTCAACAGCCTGACCGGTGTCGCTTTCGACTGGTACGCGAGCATACCAGACGGGTCCGTCATTACCTTTGCCCAAATGGAATCTCTGTTTCGGCAAAGGTTCATGAGTGTCAGTGATAAAATCTCCATTACCGACCTTGTGAGGACCAAGCCGGGGAAGAATGAAAGCAACACCGACTTTATCGCTCGATGGCGTAATCTCACAGTCAAGTGCGAACCGCCGCTGGAGCAGGACTAGTCCGCCAGCCTTCTCATTGGGAACCTCAGCAATTGGATGGTCCCATTCTTGTGTACGGCGGGACTCAAGACATTTCTGGAGCTAACCAAGAAAGTCCAAATGCTGGAATGCTCAAAGCAAGAGTCCCCGCAAGACTCTCAGAGAGACAAAACTTGGAAAAGCAAGCGGGACGACAACCGTAGAAGCGGGAGTTCCAGCAGTACCAATGTCTTCAATGCGTCCGACAATGAAGAAAAGCGAAGGGCGGCCGAATCCAAAACTAACCGGTCTCGAAAGCCATTGCTGGGAGGAGATGGGCCTTCCCTAGAGGAGAAAAAGAACAAGGTTTACTCTTTTAGAAGGGACAAGGTCCGCAAGATATTTAAAGATGCCTTGAACAACGGCCTACAATTGCCGGAGTCGAAAAGACCCCAAGAAGCAAAAATGACCGACAATCCCCTGTATTGCCCATACCACCGAGTAGTGAGCCATGCGATCGAGGATTGCTATATCTTCAAGAACTGGGTCGAGAAGAAATACAAGGCTGGAGAGATCGAGCTGTCCAAAAGTGTGTTGGTGAACAATAAAGTTGCAACCACCAACTTTATACAGACAGAAACTGAAGCCTTTTGGGAGCAGACAGCCGATCCCGCTGCCCTGAGAAATGAAACGGACTCATCGCGGCCTCCGTGGAGTACGCACATATCTAATAAGACGAAAAAGATGATAAAGCTACTTTGGAAAGAACCCAGGACGGAATGGGAAGGGCAGAAGAAGCCTACCAGTCCAGCTGCCAATGCGGCTCCATCAGGCTCAAAATCCAAGAAGCTCAAGAAGAAGAAAGGTGCAGCTCGGCGCGAAAATGAGTCTGCAGGGAGATCGACCATTCAAAAATATATCGATTCTCTCGAAGAATATGAACAAAAGGAAAGAACATTGATTCAATTGAAGGAGTTCTTCCCAGTACAAGCGGCTGAAATTCTGGAGGAGTTAGAAGAAAACTCCAATGAAGAGATCCCAGTAGTGACCTGCTACGCCATCCATCTTGGCAGCGACTCTGAGGATGAGCTCTGTTTTCCTGAAGAAGACGAGGAGCTCGCCACAAAGGCCAACCAAATCTAGCTCAGAAGCGGCAGGGCTCTACCGCCAAATCAGGGCAATGCCCCAAAAGGAAAGGGAAAACAGGTGGCTAATGATGAAGATGGCGGAGAACCGGCCGATGAAAACTCGAGTCCTTCCCCAGTAGACTATAATGTCTTGGCTCACCTTCGAAGGCTTCCGTCTCTCCTGAGCATCTACGACGCCTTGGTCCTATCTAAGGAGCTTAGAGATGTTCTTATTCACGCTCTACAAAACCCCGAGCGGTATCAGGCTCACTTTGCGGAAATTAATATGAAAGAAGCTCAGCACGCTTCGCATGCAGCCGTAGTCACATTTAAGGATGAAGACTTGCTACTGGGAACAACTGAGCACAATCGGCCGCTTTACGTGACCGAGTACAGTGACGGAGATCGAATTAATCGTATATTGATTGATCCAGGGTCCTCAGTGAACATCATGAACTTGTGGACGCTGAAGAGTTTGTCAATGGACGTCCGACACCTGTCAAGGGAAAGGATTGTCATTCAAGGCTTCAACCAAAATTGCCAGCAAGTTCTGGGGTCCATAGCTCTGCCAATCAAATTCGGGGATCTGCAAACTGAAGCTAAGATATACGTGATCGATGCCGACACGTCTTATAAGATTCTCTTGGGGTGGCCGTGGCTCCACGATTACGGCATCATTCCATCTACTCTCCATCAATGCATGAAGTTTACTAAAAATGGCGAAGAAAGACGCATTGACGGAGACATCCAGCCGTTCGGTGTGCATGAAGTCCGCTATGAAGATTCTCGGTACTTTATGAACCACCAAAATACTAAGCCACAACTGACTAAGTATAGACCGGCCCCAAGACCCAAAAGCAAATCTGCACCGGTTGTCACTTTCAAAAGTAAAAACGCCCAAGTGCGCCCACATTTCGGTAGCGACACTGATGAGTCCGATGCTGGAAGCCCATCCTTCCGTAAAACCCGCCCTCGTTTCGGCAGCGATACGGACGAATCTGTTACTGAAGGTCCATCTAGCAGTAAAGTCCGCCCTCATCTTGGCAGTGACACTGAAGAGTCAGAAGAAGAGGACCTGCCGTGCAACAGCTGTGCAGATTGGCCCCCCATGCAGCAAGCGAAACTACGAGAGACCTTCGAAGTCATAGAAGGGTCCCTAGCCGTCATAAGGGTATCAGAGCAGATGTGCAAAGAGCTCGATGCGTTGTCAGTCTCCACCGTAGACCAGCTGAAAACTTTATACGTTCCCGGGAGGAAAACTGGACAGAAGGGCATCCTGTTTTATGGGTCAAACCCCGTTGTGCATCCGGACGATTTGTCTGTCGCATGCCTTCCATACGAAAGAGGCATAAGGAACGTCCTCAATCCCAGATACTATGCGCCCGAGATGCGGGAATACTTCAAAAAGTGCGGATGCCGGTTATATCAAACGGAGTCCGAAGCAAAGTTTTACGAAGGGCTATGGCATCCACCCCAGGTCCGATCACTCATCGATGGACGATTTCCAGATAAACGTGGCATAGGCTACGTTCAACCTGATTCCAAAGCGTGCTACATGATCCATGTTGGTGAGGCCAGCGAAAGATCAAATGATGATGACGAGATATCCGAGCCAGAAGAAGCTCCTCAAGAGCTCGAAGATGGCGGACAAGCAACCTTTGATGAGCTAACCGAGATTGACTTAGGAACGCCCGATAATCTAAGGCCGACCTATATCAGCTCACTCTTGTCGGAGGAAATGAAAGAGCAGATAATTTCCCTACTGCATGAGTTCGTCGACTGCTTCGCGTGGACGTACAAAGAAATGCCTGGCCTTTCCCCTGAAGTGGCCGTACATAAGTTGGCTATATCTCCTGATGCTAAGCCAGTCAAACAAGCTCCTCGAAGAATGAGAAGGGAACTAGAAGAAAAGGTCATCGAGGAAACTAAGAATCTCATCGATGCCGGCTTAATCAGGGAAGAGAAATATGCAGACTGGATCGCATGCATAGTCCCAGTGAAGAAGAAAAATGGGCAGATCCGAGTTTGTGTCGATTTCAGGGACCTCAACAAGGCATGTCCTAAAGACGACTTCCCGCTACCGGTCATGGAAATGATGGTCGATGACACCTCAAATTACGAGTTGTTCACCTTTATGGATGGCTCGTCTAGATATAATCAGATCAAGATGTCGCCTGAGGATGAGAAGCACACAGCATTTCGAACTCCGATCGGAATATATTGCTACAAGGTGATGCCGTTCGGACTGAAGAACGCAGGTGCTACATATCAAAGAGCAATGACCAATATCTTCGATGACCTAATTCATAAAGTCGTCGAATGTTATGTTGATGATCTGGTCATTAAGACTGAAACCAAGGCCGATCATATCCAGGATCTTAGGACCGTTCTCACCAGACTGAGGGAATTTGACCTGAAGATGAATCCTCTGAAATGCGCTTTTGGCGTGTCATCGGGAAAATTCCTGGGCTTCATAGTTCGACATCGAGGAATCGAAGTTGACCCATCAAAGATAAAGGCCATCATGGATATGCCCCCTCCGAAGAGTCTGACGCAGCTAAGATCTTTTCAAGGCAAGCTTGCTTATATACGGAGGTTTATCTCAAATTTGTCGGGGAGATGTAGGCCCTTCTCAAAGCTCATGAAGAAAGGAGCTCCTTTTATCTTGGATGCCGAATGTCAAGAAGCGTTCAAAAGCATCAAACAATACTTGTTGCACCCTCCAGTGTTGGCCGCTCCCATTCCAAATAAACCGCTGATTCTCTATACTGCCGCGCTAGATGAGTCACTTGGTGCGCTCCTTGCTCAGAACAATGAGGAGGGAAAAGAGAATGCCCTCTACTACCTCAGTCGAACTCTAGTCGGGGCGGAACACAACTATTCCCCAATCGAAAAGCAATGCCTGGCTCTGATATTTGCTGTGAAGAAGCTGAGGCACTATCTGCTTGCTCATCGGGTTATGCTGATCTCCAAGGTCGACCCGCTCAAACACTTGATGACCAGAGCAAGCCTAGCCGGCAGAATGGCAAGATGGGCTGTCATGCTACTTGAGTTTGACATAGTTTATACTCCTCAGAAAGCAGTAAAAGGGCAAGCTCTTGCAGACTTTCTCGCTGCTCATCCCATACCAGAAGGGTCACCACTCAATTGCGAGTTACCCGACGAACAAGTGCTACACCTAGAGAATGACGAGCCATGTTGGGATCTCTACTTCGATGGGGCCTCATCGATAAGGACCTCCAGTAAATCAAGTGTCCCGGAGATAAAAGCAGGGATAGGATTGGTATTCATCACACCATCAATGGGGACCCTACGGCATTCTTTTGCTCTCACCGAGCCTCGCACAAACAATGAGGCTGAGTATGAAGCTCTGATAGCTGGTTTGGAGCTCGCCATAGAAATGGAAATCCTTCGGCTACGGGTTTACGGTGACTCCCAGCTTGTCGTCAACTAAGTAAGCGGCGACTATAAGATATACAAACCCGAGTTAGCTCGGTACAGAGGCCGAGTGGTGGAACTCATGAAACGGTTCACTCACATTGAACTAACAAGAGTCCCTAGAGCGTTGAACGGAAAGGCTGACATACTCGCTCGCCTAGCCAAGGAGCTGGCTGATCCTGACATGGATGAAATTCTGATCACGGTCAGGAGCCGACAAATTCTACCCCCAGTCTCTCTACGAGAAGAGGAAAGCGCGGAACAGAAGAGCAGTCCTGCCGAAGAAGCTTCGATCATCCAAGACGAGCCCGATTGGAGAGAACCCTTCATAGAGTACCTCCGATATGACAAGCTGCCCGAAGAAAAATCTACGAGGATTCAGCTGAAGAAAAGAGCTCTCCGATACGTGTTTGTAAATGACACGTTATACCGCAGGTCATATGACCAACTCTGGCTCAGGTGTCTGTCATTGGCCGAAGCCCAAAAGGTCATGAAAGATGTTCACTCAAGCGTTTGCGGTGCTCACCAATCTGGCCCCAAGATGCGACTTCAAATCAAACGGCTTGGGTATTACTGGCCCACCATGATACGGGATTGCAGAGAGCATGCAAAGAAATGTCAGATCTGCCAAATCCATGGTGATTTCATTCACAAGCATCCCAATCCGTTGCATCCTACGGTGGCGTCGTGGCCCTTCGAAGTCTGGGGCACCGACATTGTTGGCCCAATTGATCCTCCATCATCGAAAGGCCACCGGTTCATACTGGCCGCGACAGACTACTTCTCCAGATGGGCTGAAGCTGTCCCGCTAAAAGAAGTCAAGACAAAAGATATTCTGACATTCTTCCAGCATAATATTCTATACCGCTTCGGTACACCAAGAAGAATCATTTCTGACAACGGGCCTTCTTTCAAGAGCTTCAATGTCTCAAGGTTCGCTACTCAGCACAAGATAGACTGGAGATATTCCTCCATCTATAATCCAAGAGCCAATGGGCTAGCAGAAGCCTTTAATAAGACTCTGTGCAAGCTCCTGAGGAAAAATGCTTCAGCCAACAAGAGAGACTGGAATCTCAAACTTCACGAGGCGTTGTGGGCATATCGTATCACGCACCGTACTCCAACTCAGTCCACTCCATACTCATTGCTCTTCGGAGTGGAGGCGGTCCTCCCCCTCGAAGTCGAAGTTCCAAGCTTAAGAATGGCCGTTCAGCACGAGTTGACGGAGGAGGAAAACGCGCTCCTTCGACTTGAAGAGCTCGATGCCCTCGAAGAAAAGAGGCTCGCGGTGCAGCAAAATCTGGAGCTATACCGAGCCCAAATGTCACGGGCCTATGATAAGATAACCTGTCTTCGCGCTTTCAAGAAAGGTGAATTGGTGTTGGTCCTCAAAAGACCGATCATCCTCAATCGACATGCCAAGGGAAAATTCGAGCCTAACTGGGAAGGACCATACGTCATCGAGAAAGTGTTCGACGAAGGATCCTACCAACTAATAAGTGCTGAGGGAGAAAGGCCCATGCCACCCATCAACGGCCGATATCTCAAGAAATACTACACGTGAATGCTCCAAGTCGCAGGCGAATTGAGCACATCAGCCCTACGGTCTGGATCATACATCCTGAAAAACCGTATACAATCCACGGGCGTAAATGACCCCTATCTCTCCCAAATCCTACCGGTGAGACTACTTTTAAAGTCCCACCAGCGGCAAAAAAAAAGAAAAAAAAGAAAGAAATAAATAAAAAAAAACTTTATTTCCACAAGCAAAATGGGCACGGATGAAAACCCGAAAGGGCTCCGTGAGTAAAAACAGCAGGACTACTGGCGAGTCTGTGAAACCTCGAAAGGGCGCAAACTCGTGAAAAGATATGAAATACACTCACAAAGTCCTCTCGACCTTGTGAGGAGAAAACCCCGTGTGAGATCCTTACGACTCACAAAGGAGCAACACACTTAGGAATCCTCACGATTCCTAAGGAGAAAACACACCTGCGGGATCCTTACGACTCGTAGGGAGAAAATGCTTTTATGGGACCCTCGCGGCCCATAAAATTGAAAAGCCTTAGGTGATAGGGACCCAAACCTGTCTCCTAAGCCATCGATCCCCAACGGGCAACGGCAAATGATGAGTCGCTCCTGGCATTTCGCTTCAGTGTTAGCGGTGCTGATGCCGACCAAAAACCCAAATCCCAAGTCCTCCCAAAGCAAATGATGAGTTGCTCCTGGCATTATTCCAGTGCAGCAATGCTGATGCCAAACAAGATCCAAATTCCAAGTTCCCAAACGGCGAATGATGAGTCGTTCCTGATACCATATTCCAGTGTAGCGATGCAGACGCCAACCAAAATCCAATTTCTCAAAATTCACCAGCCCTACGGTTAGTCACCAAGTTGACTACCGTATACAATCCACGGGCTCAAATAATTCTCGTCATACCCATGCCCCACCAAAATCACCAGTTATGCGGCTGGTCTCCGCCTTTGGAATGATACTCCATTGAGAAGACCCACTCATGTGTCCTCACGATACATGAGGAGAACAAACCTTTGTGGGATCCTTACGACTCATAAAGGAAAAACACACTTAGGAATCCTCACGACTCCTAAGGAGAAAATACACCTGCGGGATCCTTACGACTCGTAGGGAAAAAATGCTTTTATGGGACCCTCACGGCCCATAAAATTGAAAAGCCTTAGGTGATAGGGATCTAAACCTGTCTCCTAAGCTATCGCTCCCCCAACAGGAATAGGCAAATGAAGAATTGCTCCTGGCACGTGTGCTTCAGTGTTAGCAGCGCTGATGCCTACCCTAACCCCAAAATCCCAAACTCCAATCCAATAGAACATTAAGTCTTTAAACTAGGGACAGATGACCCCTAAGTCGTTAAACTAGGAACAGATGACCCCTAAGTCGTTAAACTGGGTACGAGGGAAATCTCCTGGTAGATGATGATTCGCTCCTGGTACCATATTCCAGTGCAGCGATGCTGATGCCAAACCAAAACCAAAATCCCCAAATCCTGTCATGACAAATGATGATTCGCTCCTGGTACCATATTCCAGCGTAGCGATGCTCATGTCAACCAAAATCACATCAAGTCAGCAAAACAACCAATGACCTCCCTGGCAGAATCAAATTCCACCTCGGAAACAAGTCAACTTCATCCCTGACACCGCAAGAAGGGGAGCAAGTCAAATCCAACACCGATCGTCCAAGTCGCAAAAAGGGCAGAACCGACCGTCCATGTCACTAAAAGGGCAGCACCGACCGTCCAAGTCGCAAAAAGGGCAGAACTGATCGTCTACGTCGCTAAAAGGGCAGCACCGACCGTCCACGTCGCTAAAAGGGCAGCACCGACCGTACAAGTCGCAAAAAGGGCAGTACCGACCGTCCAAGTCGCAAAAAAGGCAGAACGGACCGTCCACGTCGCTAAAAGGGCAGCACCGACTGTCCAAGTCGCAAAAAGGGCAGTACCGACCGTCCACGTCGCTAAAAGGGCAGCACCGACCGTCTAAGTCGCAAAAAGGGCAGAACCGACCGTCCAAGTCGCAAAAAGGGCAGAACCGACCGTCCACGTCCCTAAAAGGGCAGCACCGACCGTCCAAGTCGCAAAAAGGGCAGAACTGACCGTCCACGTCGCTAAAAGGGCAGCACCGACCGTCCACGTCGCTAAAAGGGCAGCACCGACCGTCCAAGTCGCAAAAAGGGCAGAACAGACCGTCCACGTCACTAAAAGGGCAGCACCGACCGTCCACGTCGCTAAAAGGGCAGCATCGACCGTCCAAGTCGCAAAAAGGGCAGTACCGACCGTCCACGTTGCTAAAAGGGCAGCACCGACCGTCCAAGTCGCAAAAAGGGCAGAACCGACCGTCCAAGTCGTAAAAAGGGCCGCATCGACAGTCCATGTCGTAAAAAGGGCAGTGCCAGCTTCCCAAAAGGTGGGAACCGAATCAAGTCGCCTCCACGTGAAAGAAGATCCATCAATTTCATGCACACGACCCACATATATGGTGTGCATTTATTGATGGGGGGCAATTTGTTGGGGTGAAAATTTACACCCCGGTTGACCAAGTCAAAATCAAAGTCAACCCCAAGCCAAGTGGGCCCAAGCCCAGATCCATTGGGCTCATGCCCGGGTCGAGCCCGAGCATGAAGCGGCCGGCCTTCCCCCATGCCAAGATAAAAAATTTGTAATAAATAATTTTGTTGTATTTCTTTTTTTATGAATGTAAGAAAAAATAGGCATAAATCCAAATTTTTATAAAGCCCATGACTTATGTGCAAAAAGAAATGGCACATCAGCCATGGGATAGGCAAAATGCCATTTTGTGAAGCCCAAGGGGCTATGTGTAAAGTGTATGGCTTATAAAGGCACAAAAAATAATGAAAAAATCACAACAACTTTTCTCTCTCTCAAATTTTTTTTCAGATCTGAGAACTTTCCTCCCTCTTCAAGGTTCCAAAACTTTCTTTTTCTCTTGAATTAAATCAAGAGTTTTACTCTTCTTTTTATAAAACAAATTAGTTTTTCACCACAAAACCCATCAAGGGGAACTCAGATCTTCCATTAGATCTCAAAAAGGAGTGATTTTTAAAATCCCATATCTCTTGATCTTCAAGACCCAGCTAACAGAGGAGGAAGAAAAAGAACCCTTCCCATTAACCCAAAAAAAAAACACACTCAGGAGTTCAACTCCTCTTTGATTTCTCTTCTGAGAAATTTTTTTTGGCTAAAAGCCTCTTTTTCTGGTCGGCGCTCAAGCACAGAGCGCCCGCGTGCCGACACGTGGCGCGCCTGCGCTCCAGTGCTCAGCGCTCGAGCGCAAGTCACCCGGGTGCCGACACGTGGCGCGCTTACGCTCCAGCGCAAGCGCTCGAGCGTAAGTCGCCCCGGTGCCGACACGTGGCGCGCTTGCGCTCAAGCGCAAGCGCTCGAGCGCAAGTCGCCCCCGTGCCGACACGTGGCGCGCTTGCGCTCAAGCGCCCAGCGCTCAAGCGCAGAGCGCCCTCGTGCCGACACGTGGCACTCTAGCGCCTGAGCGCACAGCACCTAGGCGCACAGCGCCTGAGGTGCTGCCCTACGCATCCTTTGGATGTATTTTTCCCCTTTATTTATATATACATCTATATATATACATATGTATACATATGTACACATACACATACTCCACGACACTGTCCCTGTTAGAAAAAAAATTTCTAACGGGGCGCTGCCCCGCACCCCGCAAGGGGGCTGCTAGCCTCCTTGACCCCCAGCCCGCTATCCGGGTAGCGGGACCCCCGTAAAAACTCTGCGTGGCTCCCGATATATTTAAACCCCCCCTCCAAAACAAAACACACGTACACTGCACATTGAGTTCGCATGACCAGTTTAACCCGTTAATCGCAAGTTCCCTCGCCTCAAAGGCGGGGGGTAATTAACGACAGCTTAGTCCGCGGCTACCGGAGATTGAGATCCCCATAATCATTAAACCCCGTCCTACCCTAGGCAGGGGAAATTTGTAGTACGCATGACAAGCGCGCGCGTACTCCCATCTCAATGGGGTAATGAAAAACACCCTACAGAAACTTAGATAGTCGTGTCGCATTGATGTGACCTAGTCTACAATGGCACAAGAAGGATTCGTTCATTTCTGAACTCTTCCTCTTATGTGTGTTTGTTATGCTCATAACTGTTGATTGATTTAGAACATAAATTCCATTGCACAACATGCCTGATCTAAACAACTTTTGGTTCAGGAAAATGTTCATAATATTATCCTGTAATACAAAATTATATCTCTATTTACTTAATAAAGAAACTGATATAATGTTGCATATCACGTTCGGCATGTAATAGCATTCATTCAGAATCAACGTATTACCACTTGGTAATATAAGGTGATATTCCCCAACGGATTTAGCTGCAACAATTGCACCATTTCCAACCCTTATGTCTTTATCACCTTCTCCCAGTTCTCTATCTTTCCTTAGCCCATATAACAGATTACATATATGGGATCCTGACCCGGTATCCAATACCCAAGACGTAGAGCAAATAGTGAAACGGTTCTCCGTAACGAACACACCTGAAGAAAACGCATCAACATGTACTTTCTTTAAGCGGGTGGCATGGGAATCCTAGGATTCCCCTATATTCTGTTCAATCTTATAACAATTATAAGAAAGAACGGAATCAACATTCCCCTGCACAGTATAACATGCGGGTTCGGTTAATACATCCATATTATTATCTTGATTATGACGTGACATGGTCGCTACTTGGAGAGAGAGAGAGAAGAAAACACTTTAGCGTATGATCTTGCAAGATCAGATTGGTTATTATTTTATCTAATCAGGATGGCACCCACTGTTTTTTTTATCAAATCATCCTTCAAACCCTAAAAGGAAAAACTAGCCTGGATTAATTACACCCTACAACTTCGCCAATCTTTCAGCCAGGCCAGTGCCGATACTTTGAGGGAGGTTTCCCGTGCTTTCGCACGGACCTAATTAAAATAAACATCTTTTTCCCACGGGCATAACCCCGTTGACACCTTTCTAGACACTACTTGATCGGCTAATTGTCTCCCAGGAGTAACACTTACTCGCAGTGGGTATCGGGATCCAACTATCTCATAGAAGGTATGTAATCTCATTGCAAATTTCAACACTTGAAATTCCCGATATTATTTTTCCCCAAGCGATCTATGACCTTGACAATGTCAACAAACCATAGACCGCAAGTCAAGTTCAACCCATCATTTCATGATTGAATTAAACACACCCGCACGACCCTTGACAAGGTCAACAAGGCCGCATGACTTCCCTAATCCAATCGCATCATATGCTTTGCAGATAAGCACTAATCAGCTACCGCACACTACGCCTTGACGATGTCAACAAATGCAACACGAATACTAAGTAGGACTTATCTGAAATGACGGAGGGCTACGACAGATTTTTCAGAAAACCTCTTGCATAATGAACATGATATCGTTGCAGAATCGAGTGATTTTGAAAAGGAGTGTTTTTTAGGCTTTTCCCAGTTTCGCTAAAGAGGTCACCCCCAGTGAAGTGATCTCGGCTCTTTCCTTATCGAATAAGGTGTAGGATATATCATATATATCACTATACAAAGCAAATACTCCAAAAGCAATCAAAAAACAAATCGTGTGTTGTAGCATCTGCGAGTTATTGCTAAAGAGGTCACTCCCGGTGAAGGGATCTCGGCTCTTTCCTTATCGAATAAGGTGCAGGATATATCACATATATCACTATGCAAAGCAAATACTGTAGCTACCCTTTTTGAAAATTTGATTCCACAACATCTTTTAGGTTTCTTTTCTTTCATTAATCATATTAATGAAGTCCCATCATTTAAGCTTCCTAAGCATCACAGAAGAAACGAAAATACAACGTACGCTTATGCCATCAGCATTCGCCACAATGTCCCATTATGCACCGTTAGGTTACTTAACTAACGGCATATCGGGACGGGACTAGCGCGGGTGCAAAACATAAGCAACTTCTACTATATATCTGATATATAATGTATATCCATTCGTCTCAGAATCCACAGTGATCACATCACAGAGCAGCAGAAGAAACATATGAAATATTGGATATACTAAGGGGTCCGTGTTTTATTTTGAGCCTGTATAAAACACAGATTACACGGTCACGATGAATAGCCAAACCCACATCCCTAGACCCCTACAAGAGCGGCAAGCAACCCTACCAATTCTAGAGTTAAGAGACCCGGACTCGACTCCTCGAATTGGTCTCCCACTGGACTCTAGAACCCGGTTACTTGTGCTTCCCTCCTTAGGTCTATCCTAATGCGGAAAAGTAAATAATATACAACAATGGTGATATCATCCTCAACTCGTAAGTGCCCCAATAAAAGAATATTACATACATTGAATTTTACATGAATGAAAAAAATAAAGACCCTCATCTCACATAAAACCCCCGACTATTCAAAACGCGATGATCCAATATAATAGATCACAGAAATACATAATATCACATGTCATCAACGTAAGTAAATATACGTATCCCAATTGTCGTTGACATATAGTAACGAAACCGGCGATACACCACATATTACACTAACGGTCGCAGAAAAAAATTTGTCAAACTACAACATTTGGAATTTATAATAACCTTAGACATCATAAACCCAAAATATCACATATTACGGATTTCATGCCTAACTATATGAATTTCATATATTGTATCACATTCCAAAAATAGATAGATGATGTTAAACCTTTCAATCGTATCATCGAACTCCCAAAATTTCCCAAAAAATCTCAACACTTGAGCAGTATTAAAAATACCCAGAAGCAAGCCCCAGCACCAATGGACAAACCGTTGAAGTGCCGTCCCTTGCCTCCTTAGTGGCGCCGCGGAACCGCGGCCAAAACCATGTTTTGGCCGCGGTTCCGTGGTCACTAAAGCGAGTTAGGGACTCGTTCTTCAAGAGGGTCCTTACAATTACCTGCATGATTTTCTGAGGATTTTTAATGTGAAAAATTCCAACATTTTGAAAAATTTCCAGAAAGTGGGCTATTCGGGTTTTCGGAGTTCGTTCGAACTTCTAACTTCGCCTAGACAACTCCTAATACTCTAGCTAAGCTCTGATACCACTGTAGGGTTCTTTGGCACAACCATAAGGTTTCACAAGGCATCAAACATGCTAATTTCAAATTTTCTAGTGTGCCAAACAAACTAACCTAGGATCTAACTAGTATTTTAGGAGCAAAACTATAATGTAAGCTACTTTACTTCTAAGTGATAACGGAATACAACCTTTGTAGACCAGTCATTCACTTCAATAGCTCCTTGTAGTGGTCCCTTCGCTGCGATCATAGTACTCCCGGACTCTTTCATGGCTTCAAAAGGTGAAAAGAACGACCTTGCTTAAAGTCTTCGAGGCAGAAAATGATCTACGTCGTGGAGACACTAACTCAAGCTACTACTTCGCTAATTGAGAGATTAGTGAAGCTAACACCCTATACTAAATTGCTAATCAAGCAGAGGATGATGAACTAGGAAGTGGGCTCACTTTATTTTTATTTTTCTCACAATATTTTCTCACTTCGCAAAAAGCTAGCGAGCTTTTTCTCAATATGAAGATGATGAAGCAAAGAAATGAGAATGAACTAATGAGGTGAGAGAGTCAACCATGGGTGAGTTTTTATTATATACTAACTCATGTAGAAACATAACCATGGCTAAATTATAATGGTAAGGTTAATAAATATCTTAAGTAAAACAAAATGAGTGGACAAAGTCAATGCATCCACAAGTTTCATGCACATGAGTAATTATCCACTAATTTGGATTTACTTTAAATATTTAAATCTTACATTATAATTAGTATGGTGTAAGTCTCATACACCTATGTAGTGTGTATCAACAACCATGACACAAAATAATGTACATTAATATATATCACATATATATCACATGCACACAAGTGAGAAAAATAAATGCTTAAGTAAGCTAATATTAGTTAATGTAAACTAGTATATCACATATACAATTATACATTAAATTATCAAATCAACTCTTCATTCGATAACCCGGCTATAACACATATAACCGACTAATATAATCTGTATCAACTTATCGAATCAACTCTTGATTCGATAACCCGGCTATATCACATATAACCGACCGATATGAATAAATCGTGAGAATACAATACGGTATCACATACTCGTATTATTCTCGGTCCCGCACATATCACATATGTGCTCCAACTTCGTTTTGCTTGAGCCAGTAAAACATCAAGTTGGACTCTAAAGACTCGTCAATACGCCGGCAGTAGGTGATGATCACATCAAACACCCACAGGCCGTCAGCGGTACTAGCTGGACATAATGGCTATCCGGGTATTAAGCGATCAGAAGATCAACAATCAAGCCCTCTCTAGCTCCTGTAAAGCATGTCGGTAACACTTCCGTACAGTCCGGTCTCTTCTTCTAAGATGTAGAATATGAAATCTAGGGGTGGTAAATGTCAGACCCCAATAACTTGATAAGCATGCTGATACGAGGCTCATAACGGGTCCAAAAACTACTGATAACACTTATCAGTAAAGCTCTAAATCATCCATGACCAGGGACTTCCAGTTATAGCCAATTGAGCACTACACGATATCTACCCCAAATACTGGGAGAGACGAAATCCCCTCCTATCGCTCTTTGCCTCCATGTGACTCGGGATTGTACCCAAAAACCACCATTTTGCACGTCCACTTGAACGTGGTAAGTTGGAAATCAATGCATAGTCGGAATCACACAAGACTCTATGACGATCTCGGGTCTACAAACTAACCTGTACCAGTTTCACCAGAGAACTGCTATCTGACGTCAGGTATAATACCATCTAGGAGTTCTCGGCGAGTCCGTCCAGTGTACCCAGTCTCCACTGAGCACCCGTATACCATCTCTGATGTCAAACACCAATAGATATGGGATCATCCATCGCCCATCACATGGGTCGAGAAGCGTATACGCTAGTCTACTCTGGTATATTGATGGCCCGTCCCGATACACCCATGACTAGGAACATTAAAGGATGAACTTATGGACTACCATGGCCCCACTAGTATGATCTACATCATAATCTTGGTAGTCAAGTACACATCCTAAGGGCTTTACCAACATGTAACCATAAGACAGTATCAAGAAACAAGTATACATGTTAAGATAAAGAGCAACCAAATAGCATACTATCATGTCGAGCAAGAAAGTCCTCTCTATATATGTCCAAGCATCCATTATAATATACATCATATGTACAATAGTGGCCTCTAGGGCATACATATAACTAACAGGAGTTTCTTGGGTATCCTACAAACTTATACAGTACTGATCGTGTCTCGAGCTTGTCCGTACGTTGCATTTTAACAAAAGTTGGATATCCCCATATCTTAAGATACTTAAGATAGGGTTTCTTCCTACTCCACATTTCATATATTGTGGTAAGTACTGAAATAGTAGGAACTTTGTTCAAAAGATATGCAACAGATTCTAATGCATAACCCCGGAAGGATCGCGGTAACTCAGCGTTACTCATCATGGAACGTAGCATATCTAATAAGGTGCGGTTTCGCCTTTCCGATACACCGTTGTGTTGAGGTGTGTATGGAGGAGTAAGCTGAGAGAGAATTCCATTCTCATTTAAATAATCCAGAAATTCGGCATTTAAGTATTCACCACATCGATCAAATCGAAGTGTCTTGATACTTTTGCCTGTTTTTTTTTGTAAGTCGATGTTACACACCCCACGTGTTTGCGGGCAGACGGAAATAGCAAAAAATAATTTTTACGGGCTTCGCAACACCGACTTGAACCAAGGATCGAACATAAAACCCTATCTAGCATACTACTTGCGGTTTAACTACTCAGATGAATGTTATACGTTATAGTATCGTGTCGTTCTTGTCTTCTTGCTGTCATATTTCTCTTCTTGCTGTCCTCTTTCACTTCGTGAGCTCCTTGGAGTGAAAATGGATAGCGCCTCCTCTTCGGCTTCTCAAAGTCGAAGAAGATCCACCCGAGAGTTCCAACCTTGAGCTTTAACCTCCAAGATGAGGTAACTAAGTCACTTGGTGTGCTAAACTAAGTAGCCTAGAGTGAGTAGAGAGTGATTTTGGGTAGCTAAGTCTCACAAACTCTTGGATTCTCAACACATGAGACAATAAGAGTTAAGATTTGAGAGGAAAAAGAAGAGCGTGTACTTGAGAAAAGAGAAAATGTTTTTGATAATGATAATTGAGATGGCTCACTTGATATAACTGCAAGCATGGCAAGAAAAATATCTCACCCAAAATATCTAGTGCCACAAAATATCTCATAAAAATATCTAAGTCAAATAGTCAAACCAAGTCAAATAGTCAAACCAAGTAGCCATGGCAAAATTATCATTTACAAAAATAACTAATAATTTCCTCCACCTCATAATTGTTTTAATCAAGTCAATGTTCAAAACCCTAATGAGGTGTCTCCTTCTAAAACAATCTTGAGTAATAACAAGAATGCCCTTCTCATCCGTATATACATACCCGCATTCGTGTTTCGAAAAACATGAATACAATGAGAAGAAACTAATCCAACAATCTAATATAAGGATCTGGCTTAAACCAAAGCCTACTAGTATTGTCCGCTCGAACATCACACGTGTACAAGTACAGGTACGTGATCAAACCCTGTCGTAAAACCTTACGACCTATACATCGTTTCGCCCGAAGCAGCGAAACTCACTATGTGGGACTCTAAAGACTCGACAATACACTGGCAATAGGTTTAACCACAAGCGCGTCAGCGGTACTAGCTGCACGTAACGGATACCCAGGTTTCTGTCAATAAGAAGGCCGACGACCAAACTCATCCGAACTCCTACTGAGCCTGTCTGTGGCAATCTCCGTACAGTCCGGTCTGTTCGTATAAGAGTATCGCATATCGGGCCTAGAGGGCGGTAAACGTCAGATCCCTAATAGCCTAATAAGTCATGTCGGAGTGCATCCCAAAACACCTTGAGAAACTGCTGGAATACCTACCAGTAAATCTCGCTTGCCCTGACCAGAGACTTTGTATAATGGCTTTCCGAACACAGCGCAACATCAACCCCCAATACCGGGAAAAACGAATCATATCTAACCGCTGCTGCCTCCAAGTGCTTCAGGATTGCACCCAACTACTACCTGTTTGCACGACTCAATAGAGCCGTGGTAGGGTAGTAATTTAAGAACAGTAGGAACACACTTGAGACGAAGCAGTAGTGTCAAGTCGACGGAATAAGCTATACTTATGTCACCTGGGAACTACTACCTGACGATAGGTATAGTACCTACCAGCAGTACCCCACGAGTCTGTCCAGTATAACTCATAACCCAATGAGCACCTGCAAACTATCTCCAGTACGACGTACTGATGGCTGTGGGACAGACCATCTCCTCTACTGGGATGAGAAGCGTATACACTAGTCACTCTGGAGTATCGATGCCCTGTCTCGATAATCCTACGACTAGAGACCTGTATAAGGATGTGCTTGTAGACTACCCAGACCCCACTAGTGTGACTTCCATCACAACGCTGGTAGTCAAGTAAAGATCCTAAGGACTCTATCAATATGTATTAGCAATACGTTAAAAGAAACATATACACATATTAAGATAGATTCAAACCAAGTAGCATACTACTATATTAAGCAAGACTATTATAAATCCGTGTATATATTCAAGCTTCCAAAATGTAATATACAAACTATTATTATACAAAATGGTCTCTAGGGTATATTACATTAACAATCTCCCGAGCCGTGCAAACAGGTTTTAGTCCAGATTCAAATTATGCAGCTGTCTCCAGTGCATGTGAACTAAATGGAGAGAGGCCGATCAGCATTACTCAACTAGGAGTTCATCCAAATATGAGTAACCTGAAAGAGAAGCAAGTTCTTAAAACCATTACTATCAACTAAATACCAAACACAAGTATCTATATCTTCGATCACCTCGATGAATCCTAATACTTGCAACACGTGGTTCTCTACTTTATTCTTGTACCTATAACTTCTCAAAACATGGACCTTATATTTCTACAAAATACTTGTTTAAAACTGGAGAAGTCACAAGTAAATAGAATATAGTACGAGCACCAACCCTTTTTTTCCTAATTGACACTGGACAACATACAATACCTTGTATAAGTCCCTTAAGTTGAATAACTCAAACCTTGTGCGTCGTAGGTTAAAAACTATACTATGGTTAAGAAGAATTACACCGCTGTTTAATGCTCCTTATCCAATCATCAACTGATATTGGTAAATGTCATGGAATTAATTTCAAAAAGTTATATCTCTCTTTATAAAATAAACGTATAGATATATCAGTTTGAAATTGGTACATAACAACGGATATTCAAAACCAAATATTTGCCGTCGGGCAAAACCCCAGGCAATTTCCTCAAATATAACAAATCACAACGAATTCCGATACAATGAGGATATGATCACCTAATTTCCAATAACTTACTCCTGCTCATCATCTATAAAACCATACAGATGTGAGAATCAAACCTGGTAAATACATACCTTGGAGTAAGGATCTAATTGGGAAATCAGTTTTCAATTAACAACGCATAGTGAAACTGAAACATGAAAATGTTTCGAAGGGGTAACCGGGTATTTCTATTAATGCCTCTTCCATTATCCTGATTCATGACTGTGACCGTATATTTCTTTGTCATCTCTCCAAATCCCTTTATTTGTCTTTACTGATTACTTTCTGTACACCGCACTTAGGATAAATGGTTTTCTCCCTTCCATACCTTTCGGCACTAGCCTATGGATTGAAAGAAGACTATCTAATAAACGTAATAGGTGTACTCACCTAATTCTAGGAGCCCTCGCAACCTGAGAGAAGATAAAGATAAAAGACAACTGAATAATCCTTATTCTATTTCTCCTGAACCAGAATCCATTATCGAACTGGAACAAGTTCCTTCGAGTTCGTATGTAACTATATGATAGATTATCCAATAAATGTAGATCTTCATAGTGATACGGGGTGTTCTGGAGAAATTCGAAGGTGAAGTAGGAGTGGCAATGATATACGCGATTTCGTCATGAATGATAGCAGTTGCAATTTACTTTGGCCTCTTTCTAATCCCTTTATTTTGTCTTTACTTATTACCTTCTGTACACCTTACTTAGGCTAATTGGTTTTCTTCCTTCCTCACCTTTTGGCACATGCCTATGGTTTGGAAGAATACTATCAAATAAGCGCAATAGGTGTACCCTCTCCTAATCTTAGGAGCCCTCACAACCTTAGAGAAGGTAAAAGGAAAAGACAACTGAATAGTCCTATTCAATTTCTCCATAACCGGAAACCATTCTCGAATCTGAAACAAGTTTCTTCGAATTCGTAAGTAACTATACGATGGTCATATCCAATAAATGTGGATCTTCGTAGTGATACGGAATGTTCCAGAGAAAGGCAAAGGGTAAAAGAAGGAGTGGCTATGAAGTATGCAACTCTGACAATTCAAAAGCAAGTGTGTTTTAAGAAGGTTCAGTTAACTTGGTTTAAGAGTTCTAATCTAAGGTCGGGACATGGTCGCTGCCAAAGAGAGAGAGAGAAAAGAAACACTCAGTATGCACTCTAATCTAGATCAGAATGGTTAATCACTTTATCTAATCAGGATGTCTCCCACTGTATCCTCAAATTCTCCTCTAAACCCTAAAAGAAGAATTAGTCGGGATCATCTAAAATCACTCGAAGAGTAAACCAACTCAGCAGTAGGAATCGAGATCCAACTATCTTCGCATGATAACTTGATAGAATCCACTCAAGTTATTACACTCTAGAAGGTATGCGCATATCTGACAAGTTTCCTGTATGTTTAAAAACCCCGATGTGATTTTTCCCCATGCTCTTATGACCTTGACGAAGGACAACATATCTATAACATTTCAGAAAAATAAAAAATTATTTTTGGAATTTAAAATAAATAATTTTATAAATATTTGGAAATTTTATCAAATTTTAGTCCTTTTGAAAGAAATTATGTGAATTTAGAACTTATAGATTTTTAAATAATTATTTGAATGCTATGTTAATACTAAATGTGATTAATATTTATTAGTTATTCATTGTGCATTGATTTTGGTTTGTGCATGTGACATACACCATGTCATGTTTCAAAACACATTTTTAAAATTTGCATGAACCATGGTACCTTATACTTTCTTTTATATGTGTATAGTTTAGTGTCTTTTCTTTTAAAATAAAAAGAAAAGGAAAAGATTAAAATATGTGGCATGAGGACAAGGATGCATGACTAGAGAGAAAGAGGGTGAGGGGTTCTACACACTTCTTGAGTTTTCTTTCTCTCTTCCTTTTTCTTCAACCTCATCATTCCCTTCCCTTCTTCATTCCCATGGCTACCCTCTCACTCCACCCTCCTCTACCCCTTCACTTCACCACAAAATATTGATTAAAACTATGCACCCTCTTCACAAAAATTGTGCACTAGCTCCCTACAAGCTTGATGGACCAAGAAAATTTTGATTTTGAGCTCTAGGGGATTGTAGAGTTTGCCAAATGAGGTAATCGTTTCATCATTAGAGTAGTATCTCATTTACCTTATGATTTAATTGAGTTTAGAATCGATTTAGTGTAGTTTGGCGATTTTTTTGAAAATTCCTAGAAGAGCTTTTTGAGGATTTCATGAATTAAGATGGTATAATTGAGCTTTAGTGATGAACTTAAACCCCATTAGGGTTTAGAAACCAAATCAAACAGAGCCTAGACCATACAATTAAACTAGACGTTTCGATATCGGTTTTGTGAAAGCTTAGGGATTGCAGGGAAATATGGAGTGACCCGGGGATTTTAGAAGAAAAATAAACAACACCACTAGCCTAGATGGACCAATAGGAGGCAACCTTGCGAGTTTGAGACCAATCCAAGCAATTTGGACCGGCGAGCTCGGATTTTTGGCCTATGTGGCCGGCCATGCAGTGTGGGATCATGTTGAAATTGGTTCTGTAGCTCATATACCCATTATACATCACCCCAGTACTGTTTGTTTAACTTAATTTGACCTGAACTAAAATCTGGAGCAAGTCTTTAAAGTTGCTGTTTTGGTTTCATGGTTTTCATGACTTAGTTTTTGTATTTGAATGTGGATTTGGTCATTAGACATTTGTACGTCGACGACGAGGGTTATTTGGATGTTTTTGCTTGCGTAGGCTATAGGTTCTAACCTATAGGCAACTCGCGTGTTGTTTTGGTTTTGAATCGGATTTTAATGCGATACGTTATGTTATAATATATAGGTACCTCCGCGTAAACTTCGGGACGACAAGCAGGAGCACGGCGGCATCGGCTTCGGTAAGTACGGACCAAGGTGAGTAGATGTATATCTACGGGGGAAGTCGGGTGGATAGCGTATAGCACCCAAGGCAAACGTAGAGTAAGATTATTACGTATTATTATTATGAGTCGGACGTGACCTTAGAGTGTTGGAGAGTAGGGTACTATTGAAGAGCTTAAGTAGGATTGGATTGATTAGAAAGACTTAACCCAAGGATGATTACCTTGAAGGCAATTCATAGGTTTCATGTAGACACACACACGCACACACATACACTTAACTTGGTGTGTGTGTGTGTGTAGGTTTCTATATATATATATATATATATATATATATATATATATATATATATATATATATATATATATATATATACGCGTGATATGGGGATATTATATGATACTTGGGGATGAGTCGATATGACTGGGCATGATGCCCTAAGATATTGGATATATGATCGAGTTATTATATGAGATGTGTTATGATATTAGCAGATCGTTCGGTAATGAGAAAATATGTATATATATAAACGATAAAATGTGTGATGACATCGGAATGTATGAGACTTTAGAACAGTACCCAGAGCCTGATATTGTGATGATGATACCATATGAATGATGATGTATATATATGATAGTTAACCCGTACCTTGACCTTGGGATGCCGTACGATAGATTTTACCGTACGAGTTATAGATATGATGATTGATCCGCGCTCTTTACTCGAGGAAGTCGTACTATGTACGTGACTCTATTGAGGCTGGATCGCCGACTACTAGAGATATCGACTCGAATTTTAGGTGGATTCTTCTTATTTTTCGACTAGTTTCCTTCATTTAGTCCCTTGGTTGGTTAGATAGTTATTAGTTTACGCTCGAGTCATACTTATTTTCAAAACTAACGAATTATGCGCATTTTTAAAGACGGCTTGAGTGATACTACGGATTTTTCAAAGGACATATCTTTTCTATTGTAACGCCTTGAAAAGTCGTTTAGGTATTTTCCCGATAATCGGTAAATTACTGGTATTTTTCCGTAAATTGTAATTATAATTATTTTTCAATATAGGCCTAATTATACCTAATTTAGATAGGTAATTGCTAGTATTTAGTAGCTAATGAGTCACTTATAAAATTATAGTCGTTTAAAATTTTTCCCTAATTAATCATTTTTTTAATATTATTTTAAACTGTTAAATATACATTAAATTAGCGATAAATACAAATTTGAATGGGCTAATTACATACTTAAGAACCATGACAACTAAAATCTAGTGAGTAATATAAATTTTTTTAGCATGTTATTCCAAGTTCTAATTAGTTATAACCAAAGGAAAATTAAAATTTAAATAAACTAAACTAAAACTTGCAATTGTGAACTTGTGGCTTTTTGCATGGAATTTTTTTTGGCAATCACTCACACACATCCTCATCCTTCCTTGGCTGGCCCCACTACAGTAGCAGCCCATCCCCCTCTCTTATTGTCTTCATCTCATATGAATGAAATTATATGAAAAGGTTTAAAATATATTAATTAGGTATGGGTATTAGGTGATATGAGGGGGGGCTTTAACATGGAAATTTCCACACAATCCCCTCACAACTCCCCACTCCCTCCTCTGGCTGAGCCCTCTCCTGCTGCTGTCCCCAAATTTCCCTTCTCTTTTTCCTTCAAAATTCCATCAAAAATGCATCGAAATCCACAAATTTCTTCACAAAACTCAAACTAATCCTTGTGCTATCTCTTGTCAAGCCCAAATAAGTTCAAAACATGGAGAAAGGAGGTATCTTTGGAGGCTAAGTGCAACCTAGGGTTCAAAACTTGTAAGGTATAATTCTAATCAATTGGTTAAATTGTAGTTTAAGTGTGCTAAAATAGAACTTTGAAGTGTTAATTTTAGTGCTAATTTAAATTCTAAGTTTTTTAAAAAGGATGGTTTGAGTTGAACTAGGGTTTTAGAAACACCATTATTATGTTAATTAAATTTATTTTTCTATCTAGTTCTTATACTAACCTAATCTAAGAGGTTACTTTGCTTAAGTGGGTTTCAATTTGTGTTAATTTAGGTTTTTCATGTATGGAATGGATTTAAATTGCAAGTTTATGAAATTCTAGAAAGGGGGTTGATGTTGGAATTAGGGTTTAATGCATTGCTAATGGGTTGAATTTAAGTGATTGTGGCTAACTAGTTGTGTATTTGGACGATTATGCTTGATAGTAGTCATTTTGTCGTTAATCCGCGATGTTTGCACCGAATTTGGAATGCTAATGCTTACTAGGTTTTTTATATATTTATTTGGTGAATAATTGTGATATCTTGACGATATTATTAGCATCTCCTATGACATTTAGGGTGTGTGAATGCGAAACTTAGTTTGAATGGGTTTAGTTTTGGCGGTTGTTCCGAAACGACAATTCTAGTTAAGGTTGTAGTGTTTTTCATGTGTGTTCCGCGCACCAAGTGCACAATGTGCCTAACTCGTGGATGTTGACCCTTTCATTTTGTGACATGGCGTCATTTCAGGATATGTAATCTTATGTTTTGTGTTGTGGAATTACAGGATCGATTGCGGAGACTTCGGACGCGGCAGGAAAAGGAAAAGCGGTGATTGGACCTGGCTAGCTGAGGATTTCCGGTGAGTAGATGTACACATCTACGGGGGAAATCGTTTGGATGGCACGAGGCGCCCGATAGTTAGAATTTTTAGTTATACGTACTAGCTTGTTGCATATAGTTCCTAGTTACTATTTTACTGCATTGCATGACCTGTATATCCATATTTGTGTTAATTCATCGTATAGAAACCATTGAAAACATTAAATGAGATATGCGACACAGGAAATAATTGGCATGCTTAGTTCATTATATATAATTGTGCAACATCATCTCATAGGACACTTGCACCATTACCAGGGTTTTATGCAGCACGAGCACTATTCATGCGGACACACACGCCTTGGTAATTGCTATGCCACAAACACTAAATAACTTGTTTAAACCGGAAATTCAGAATAATTTCACCATATAGGACATATTAACCGGTACTAATATATTAAATTCTTCAAGATGAATATGTAGAATTGCTAGTCATATACGTGCGCTTCATTACATCATTTGATCACACATAGTCTTTTAGTCATATATTGCAGTTCGTATTGTTGATACCAAAAGCATTCATCATCATTGACATTTGTACTTATGGTATTTTCTTTCTTGAGGATTTCAGTATTTGAGATTTATGAGATTTTGGAGAAACCGCAAGGATTTAATAAAACCGATATCATTTTAAATATTGCAAGTTGCGGTTTTCTCGTGTCATGATACTTGTGTTGTCCACCATGAGTTTTCTGTTAGTTTTCGAGACCCGTTTCGAGGAGTAAGATGAACAGTCTCGGGTACATGGTGGGCCCGGTAAGGTACCCGGACAAGAAGCTCGAGTAGTAGACGATGAGCCTGACAGGGGCAGGCTACCTACCGGTGATTGTTAGCGCGGTGGATATCCAGAGGATACCGACCGTGGTCGTGAGATACTGAGATATTGATATTTTGAGATGGACCAGCCGGACGGCTGGGGCCGAGATATTGGATACCGATACTTTGGGACACTAAGATATTCATTTGAGGTGCCGATGCTAGGCACGGATTTCTGTTGATTTCATTGATATTTCCTCAGATATTTCACAGGAATTTTTCTAAGATGCAATTAGTGACTTTCTCATATCAAACATAATGGATCACATGTTAAATAGCATTCATGTCGCATACATGCTAGTACATCATACCATATCAATATTGTAGAATTGTGGCAATTTCCGTTCATGCTTACGATAGTCTTTATAAATGTTACATATTACTCACGAGTTGGCACCTCACTCCCATTGTGCCACAGCCTTTTTGCAGGTCCGATCCGTCAGCACTGTAGCAGCGGACGCACTTCCTCTTTTTGCTTGGATTCGAGGCTTTTGCTCGTAGGTGGGTTGTATGATTTATTTTGTTTTCCACCTTGTATATTTATTGTATCTAGTGTACTTCATCTACTGTATCTACTACTAGTACTGATGTATATTGACCTAGAGACGAGACAGTGAGATTTGTGGACTTTTATGTTATTTCTTTGGGTCGAGCTCACTTGAGCCGACGTGTTGCTTATTACTTGTGCTATTTTTTGCGTATTTTGCACTTTGATGATTTACATTGCATGGGATTTGAGTCCGCCTTGGGGCGAAGAGCTAGCTCCCGCTTAGGGATGCCTTATTTCATGTTATTCATATATTCCTGTTTTGTATCTGTTTGGGGGGCAGTATTTACAAAGGAGAATCTGCCGAAATTTTCGGAAAAAAGGATGTTGCTTTTAAAAAGCTTGATGTGACTTATTTGATTAAAATCGCTTTCAATAAATTGGTTTTTCTTCACTCTACTGCTTATTTGGTTTTGATTTTTGGGTTTTGGCTTACTTAGATTACGTACGCCTCAAGACATTTCGTAAGTTAAGTGCCAGTCAGGCTCCATACATTTCGGGTCGTGACATCTATAAAACCCCGTAGCCCCTACTTTTCTAAAAAAACCCATGATTTATGCCATTTCAAACAACAAACTATATGACTAGTAGTTAGATATGTATATTCTAAATGTTCGTTTAATACACATTCACCATTATATTCATATTGTATTCATCGCATTGCTTGTTCATACATATGTTTCTTTAGCTAATATGAAACCCTGCATGTTCGGACACCAGCACCATTACCGATGATGTGCATGTTCTATGTACACTTATTTTCCGGCTCATACACATCATCATCGGTAATTGCCATGTCACGCACACTTTAGAAAAAGCTACTTCATTTAGTATAGCTGCTGATTAGTAGTTTAAACAAATTTTAGTACGCTTGCTTCATGTGCTACTTTAGATATTGCATTGCTTACTCAAACACTTCATGCATTTACATATTCAAACTGTCATACAGTTTTGTGGGGCTTATGCTGATACTTATTATTTATTTACTCAGGATTTTAGGATTTGGATTTTCTATGAGATTTCTGGATTTTGGGGAAAACCGCAACAATATCATAACTTATTATTATTTTCAAAGAAAAACTGCGGTTTTCTCATGATGTGATGTGTGTGCCGTCCACAATGAGTTTTCTCGGTTCTTGAGCAGTATAATATACCCGATTCGAGGACAGGGATGCACTGTCTGCGGGTATATGGTAGGCCCGGTATGGTACCCCAGGGCAAGAGGATCGCTAATGATGGCGTTGAGCACGGCAGGCCAGCACTACCTACCGGTTATTTGTGACGAGGCGGATATCTGGAGGATACCGACCCTAATCGTGTGACTTGATGATGGGCCGATTCGGACTGCCGGAGACCGAGATATTGAGATATTGAGATTTGAGATAAAGAGATATTGAGATTTGAGATATAGAGATACGAGATATTGAGACTTTGAGATATACATATTTTGTGTCGATACATGACACGGATTTTTTTGTTGATTTTACTGATGGTATTTTAGTTTATTATACAAATTTTACTAAGATAAAGGTACATATTTTCTTATATCGGATTATCCAGATTTCTTGGTGGATTGTTTCATTCATGATGCATTCATACATCATATATATACATGACATGTTGCTACTTAGTGACACTGACACATGCACCGAGTATTACACGTATGCATAGGTTATTACCCTGTCACTGCTAGATGTTTAGTGTTATATTGAGTATAATATTATACGACCTAGGAGATCGTCTTTCATACAATTTCTACCCGCAGATGTCTTCTACTCACGAGTTGGCAACTCACCCCCGTTGTGCCAAATTTTCTTACAGGTTCAGATGTACATGTTTCCTTGGCGGCTTACTGGCACACCATTTCAATCAGGGTGATTGCTTGGTAGGTTCGTTCACTTGTATCATGACCGCCGTTATACCTTTATTTATTTCAGTTGTATCTAGTAAGCTCCATCAACCAAACTTTTATTATTTGATAGATTTAGAAGACCGGTTGTTTTTCTTTCGACCTTAGAGTCGCGCTTGTATTATTATGGTTTTCTGGTGGATTTTAATTTTCTTCTGAGTTTTGTTTCTCGCCCTTCAGCGTTTTATATTATATTTTATTGCGTGGTTGTGTCCGCCAATTGGTGAAGAGCTAGCTCCCGCTTAGGGATGCCTTTTATTATTGCTTATGTATATTATTCTTGTTTGTAACCGTTTGGGGCCAGTTTTTACAAAGGACACTCTGCCGGAATTTTTGAGAAAATTTGATGTTGCTTTTAAACATGTTTTCCTACACATCTTCTTTTAAATGGTTTAGATTTCTGGGCTTCGGCTTACTTAGATTACATTGCGCCTCTAGACGTTTCGTAATTTAATTTCCGGTCACGTTCCGTACTTTCGGGTCGTGACAAAGTTGGTATCAGAGCATTAGGTTTTACCTTCCACGTGTAGGATGACCCTTGGCTGATGGAGTAAGTGACTAAAGTAGAGTGATGTACCATGTGTATGTTCCGCGGCATACTTACGATACGCTACTCCGCTTAAGAAGCGTTAGGATGTACATTTCTTTGCACCGTATTTCTATTCGTTCCTATGAACTATCTTCGTCGATGTCGGATGGTGGTTTATGTTATCACGGTCGCACGGGCAGAACGAGCTGCGGCTAGAGTTGCAGTCAGCATGAGCGTTTCGATATGTCGTTTACTATGTTTTCTCGTGGACGCGAGCGTTTGATACCTGCATCGGGTGATTAGGCTACTGCTAGAGACCGGTTAAAATGTGATGACCGTTAGTGTATCGTCTATTCTTGAGGATTGAGACATTGTTTAGCGTGAGGACGAAGGGTATTCACATGTCGTCTAGGCAAAGTTAAAAGGTTCGAACGAATGTCAGAAACCCATTTTCCCAAGTTTAAGGTATTCGGAAGAACATGCAGGTAATTCTATGGACCCTCTAGAAGAATGAAACCCTAACTCGATGTAATGACCATGAGAACGCCTTTGAACCTTAGGATTTGCGGCAGTTCCGCGGTGCCATTAGTGAGGCTTGGGTTTGCCCTTCTACGGCTGGTCCGCAGGTGCTGTGGCATGTACTGGATATTTTTAAACGGTACTCGAGTGTTGAGCTCTCGGGGGATTTTGGGACTTTGATGAATCGATCTAAAAGTTTAACGTTTTCCGGATATCATATGATGCGATACATTACTTGAGAAACTCTAGATATTAGTATAGCCGTTTGTAGCGTCGTTCATACAGCTACGAGGAGACGAGAGCCAAAGAACACCAGGTGCCAGACTATGAATGGGATGCAAGGAGATAACTTGCTCTGCTAACTTTGGATGCACCGACACCCTTCGACATTTGAGAAGGAACACATCGACGCCAGTATTACGATTCGCAATTTGGTGATTTGAATTTCACATTTCCGTTGTTTGGATTTTGGTATCTTGAGGATTTCGTTTTATGATTGGTCTTCCTATGTACATATTCTTTGCACTCGATTAATGTTCCGTGTATCAGCTGTATTGATGTTCGTTTTGTGCATACCCATTGCACTTGATTTTGATTTTACACATTCTGAGATGCTGATTTGATTTCTGGTATATGGGTTGCACATGATTTTGGACCTATGCTTTCGGTATAGTTTTCATGCACTTTCGTACTTTTATTTGGTTTTGTGCACACTGATGCAGGTGGTTGTTCGTTTATCTATCGTGGTATACTTGATTTTGATTCGGTGTATGTCGTATACCGCTGGTTTCAATTTTGATATTCGACGTACGTTTTCATGCACCTTGTACACTTGACTGAGATTTTTGCGCACACTTGGCGCCCTTGATGCGATTTTATGCACACCAGATGCACTAAATTGGGATTTGTGCAGATTAGATGCACCTGATATTGTTGTTGTGCACGCCCGTAGCACTTGACAGATATTTTTGGTGCACACCCATTGCACTCGGTTTTGTTTCTGTGCATGGTCATGGCATCTGTATTTGGTTTCGATTTTTTTGCGCACCGGACGCACGTGGTATTTGTATGCTGTATTGTGATTGATTTCATTTTAAACAGCACGTATTTATGATATTTACTATTTGATTTAGTAGCCGAGCAGGACTGTTCTGGGAACAGTACCTAGGTGTTTTTGCATGCATTGATAATTACAAAGGGATTTCCAAAAAAAGCTATAATCTCAATATTTTTCCTATGTGTCCGAAATGACATGAAACATTTTATAAAGGAAACCCTTCTAAATTTATTTTCAAAAATGGCGGGCCGTGTATGTTAAATAAAAGATATATATGTATAGCTATTTTTTAAAAAATGAACGTCCTCTACTTGTGCCGTGAACACGCGCATCGCACGACGATTTGAAAAAAGGGTTTTTGCATGCTTCTCTATTCAGATGTTGGACGATTTTACTACGATGCGTACTATATGTACATGTTATGGTTTTGAGTATATCATGTTGATTTCGTATTGGACTTTGACATCAGTATCTTCACCATGACTCCGATGATTGCGTGATGCTTGACGGAGCTTTGATTTTTGAGTTATATACTTGTTTTTCATGCGCATGCATTGCGCTAAAATGTGTTTTAAGAATTTATGATATCGGAGCCCCGACGACTTGAGTGTTTCGCTGAAATATTTTAGTATTTGGGGAAGTTTTAATTTCAATTCGGGGACCGAATTTCTTTAAGGGGGAAAGACTGTAACATTTCAGAAAAATAAAATATTATTTTTGGAATTTAAAATAAACAAAATAATTAATTTTATAAATATTTGGAAATTTTATCAAATTTTAATCCTTTTGAAAGAAATAATGTGAATTTAGAACTTATAGATTTTTAAATAATTATTTTCATGCTATGTTAATACTAAACGTGATTACTATTTATTAGTTAATCATTATGCATTGATTTTGTTTTGTGCATGTAACATACACTATGTTATGTTTCAAAACACATTTTAAAAATTTGCATGAACCATGGCACCTTATACTTTTTTTTTATATGTGTATGGTTTAGTATTTTTGCTTTTAAAATAAAAAGAAAAGGAAAAGATTAAAATATGTGGCATGAGGACAAGGAGGCATGACTAGAGAGAAAGAGGGTGAGGGGTTCTACACACTTCTTGAGTTTTCTTCCTCTCTTCATTTTTCTTCATCCTCATCATTCCCTTCCCTTCTTCATTCGCATGGCTGCCCTCTCACTCCACCCTCCTCTACCCCTTCACTTCACCACAAAATATAGATTAAAACCATGCACCCTCTTCATAAAAATTGTGCACTAACTCCCTACAAGCTTGATGGACTAAAAAAAATTTGATTTTGAGCTCTAGAAGATTCTAGGGTTTGCTAAATGAGGTAATTGTTTCATCATTCGAGTAGTATCGCATTTACCTTATCATTTAATTGAGTTTAGAATCGATTTAGTGTAGTTTAGCGATTTTTTTGAAAATTCCTAGAAGAGCTTTTTGAGGACTTCATGAATTGAGATGGTATAATTGAGCTTTATTGATGACCTTAAACCCCCTTAGGGTTTAGAGACCAAATCAAACAGAGCCTAGACCATACAATTGAACTAGACGTTTCGATATCGGTTTTGTGAAAGTTTAGGGATTGCAGGGAAATCTGGAGTGACCCGGGGCTTTTAGAAGAAAAACAAACAACACCACTAGCCTAGATGGACCACTAGGAGGCAACCCTGTGAGTTCGAGACCAATCCAAGCAATTTGGACCGGTGAGCTCGGATTTTTGGCCTATGTGGCCGGCCATGCAGTGTGGAATCATGTTGAAATTGGTTCTGTAGCTCATATACACATTACACATCACCCCAGTACTGTTTCTTTAACTTAATTTGACCTGAACTAAAATCCGAAGCAAGTTTTTAAATTTGATGTTTTGGTTTCATAGTTTTCATGACTTGGTTTTTGTATTTGAATAAGGATTTGGTCGTCGGACCTTAGTACGTTGACGACGAGGGTTATTTGGATATTTTTGCTTGCGTAGGCTATAAGTTCTAACCTATAGGCAACTCGCGTGTCATTTTGGTTTTGAATCGGATTTTAATGTGATACGTTATGTTATGATATATAGGAACCTCCACGTAAACTTCGGGACGACAAGCAAGAGCACGGCGGCATCGGCTTCGGCAAGCACGGACCAAAGTGAGTAGATGTATATCTACGGAAGAAGTCGGGTGGATAGCGTATAGCACCCCCGCAAACGTAGGGTAAGGTTATTACGTATTATTATTATGAGTCGGACGTGACTTTGGAGTATTGGCGAGTAGGGTACTATTGAAGACCTTAAGTAGGATTGGATTGATTAGAAAGACTTAACCAGAGGATGATTTTCTTGGAGGCAATTCATAGGTTTCATGTAGACGCACACATGCACACACATGCACTTGACTTGGTGTATATGTATATGTGTGTGTGTGTGTGTCTATATATATATATATATACACGCGTGATATGAGGATGTTATATGATACTTGGAGATGAGTCGATATGACTGGGCATGATGCCGTGAGATATTGGATATATGATCGAGTTATGATATGAGATGTGTTATGATATTGGCAGATCGTTGGGTAATGAGAATAATGTATATATATAAACGATAAAATGTGTAATGACATCGGAATGTATGAGACTTTAGAACAGTACCCAGATCCTGATATTGTGATGATGATACCATATGAACGATGATGTATATATATGATAGTTGACCCGTACCCCGATCTTGGGATGCCATACGATGGATTTTACCGTACGAGTTCTAGATATGATGATTAATCCGCGCTCTTGGCTTGAGAAAGTCGTACTATGTACATGACGCTATTGAGACTGGATCACCGACTACTAGAGATATCGACTCGGACTTTAGGTGGATTCTTTTTACCATTCGACTAGTTTCCTTAGTTTAGCCCCTTAGTTGGTTAGATAGATATTAGTTTAGGATCGTGTCATACTAATTTTCAAAACTAACGAATCATGCGCGGTTTAAAGACGGCCTGAGGGATACTACAGATTTTTCAAAGGACATATCTTTTCTATAAAACCCCGTAGCCCCTACTTTTCTAAAAAAAACCATGATTCGTGCTATTTCAAACAACAAACTATATGACTAGTAGTTAGATATGTATATTCTAAATGTTCGTTTAATAAACATTCACCATTATATTCATATTGTATTCATCGCATTGCTTGTTCATACATATGTTTCTTTAGCTAATATGAAACCCTGCATGTTCGGACACCAGCACCATTACCGATGATGTGCATGTTCTACATACACTTATTTGCCGGCTCACACACATCATCATCGGTAATTGCCATGTCACGCACACTTTAGAAAAAGCTACTTCATTTAGTATAGCTGCTAATTAGTAGTTTAAACATATTTTAGTACGCTTGCTTCATGTGCTAGTTTAGATATTGCATTGCTTACTCAAACACTTCATGCATTTACATATTCATATTGTCATACAGTTTTGTGGGGCTTATGCTGATACTTATTATTTATTTACTCACGATTTTGGGATTTGGATTTTCTATGAGATTTCTGGATTTTGGGGAAAACCGCAACAATATCATAACTTATTATTATTTTCAAAGAAAAACTGCGGTTTTCTCATGATGTGATGTGTGTGCCGTCCACCATGAGTTTTCTCGGTTCTTGAGCAGTATCATATACCCGATTCGAGGAGGGGGATGCACTTTTTGTGGGTACATGGTGGGCCCGGTATATTACCCCGGGGCAAGGGGATCGCAAATGATGGCGTTGAGCCCGGCAGGCGAGCACTACCTACCGGTTATTTGTAACGAGGCGGATATCCGGAGGATACCGACCGTAGTCGTATGACTTGATGATGGGCCGATCCGGACCGCTGGAGCCCGAGATATTGAGATGTTGAGATTTGAGATAAAGTGATATTGAGATTTGAGATACAGAGATCGAGATATTGAGACTTTGGGATATACATATTTTGTGTCGATACTTGACACAGATTTTCTGTTGATTTCACTGATGGTGTTTCAGTTTATTATACAAATTTTAATAAGATAAAGGCACATAATTTCTTATATCGGATTATCCAGATTTCTTGGTAGATTGTTTCATTCATGATGCATTCATGCATCATATATATACATGACATGTTGCTACTTAGTGACACTGACACAAGCACCGAGTATTACACGTATGCATAGGTTATTACCCTGTCACTGCTAGATGTTTAGTGTTACATTGAGTATACTATTATACGACCTAGGAGATCGCCTTTCATACGATTTCTACCCGCAGATGTCTTCTACTCACGAGTTGGAAACACACCGCCGTTGTGCCAAATTTTCTTACAGGTTCAAATGTACAGGTTTCCTTGGCGGCTTGCTGGCACACCATTTCAATCAGGGTGATTGCTTGGTAGGTTCGTTCACTTGTATCGTGACCGCCGTTGTACCTTTAATTATTTCAGTTGTATCTATAAGCTCCATCAACCAGACTTGTATTATTTGATAGATTTAGAAGGCCAATTATTTTTCTTTCGACCTTAGAGTCACGCTTGTAATATTATGGTTTTCTGGTGGATTTGGGTTTTCTTCTGAGTTTTGTTCCACACCCTTCGGCGTTGTATATTATATTGCATTGCATGGTTGTGTCCGCCAATTGGCGAAGAGTTAGCTCCCACTTGGGGATGCCTTTTATTATTGCTTATGTATATTATTCTTGTTTGTACCCGTTTGGGGCCAGTTTTTACAAAGGACACTCTGTCGAAATTTTTGAGAAAATTTGATGTTGCTTTTAAACATGTTTTCATACACTTCTTCTTTTAAATGGTTTAGATTTCTGGGCTTCAGCTTACTTAGATTACGTTGCGCCTCTAGACGTTTCGTAATTTAAATGCTGGTCACGTTCCGTACCTTCGGATCGTAACAATATCATAAGTCACATGTCAAGTTCTACCCGTCATTGTCCAGGTTAATTTGAACCCACATGTACATACCCTTGACGAAAGCCAACATAGTAGTATGACTGTCCCAAACCAACGCATCAATCTATGCAACAGAAAAGTAAAAAATAGTTACCATACACTATGCAATGACGAAGGCCAACAAACAGAGCATGAATACTAAGTGCTACCCGTTTGAAATGACGGAGGGCTACAAATGGTTTTTGGCGAAAAACCTTTATCGTGATGAACTTGATATCGTTGAAGGAACCGGATAGCTTTTTACAAATATATAGTGACGTAAACCTTTGCTAAAAGGATCACTCTCGGTGATGGGATCTCGGCTTTTTCCTCATGAAATGAGGTGCAGGATATTCCCAACTAAATACCTTGATGCAAAGCAAAAAAGTAATCGACTATAGTGAAGTTATTACCCTGACGCAAACTTCTGCCCAAGAGGTCATTCCCGGTGAAGGGATCTCGGCTCTTGCCTCATCGAATAAGGTGCTGGATATTCATAACCGAATACCGCTGTGCAAAACAAAAGAAAACATCCTTGTAATAACGGCCTTTGAAAATTTTTTCCAACAACATCAAATAAGTCTTCTTTCCTTGTATTGATCAGAATCAACGCAGTCCCATCAATTAATCACACCAGAAAAGAACAAAAATATGATGTACGTATATTCCATCCGCATTCGCCACTGAGCCCCGTCATCACCCGTTAGGTTACTTAACTAACGACATAGCGGGGGTTGGACTAGCGCGGATGCAAAACATATACAACATCTACTAGTATATATATAACAATATATAATAATCGTTCTAGGCATGATAAATGCAACATCACAGATAAGCAATAAGCATCACAGAACAATACTGATAATCTGAGAGCCCCGGGTTTCTTTTGAGCCGCAAGTGAAACCCGACGTTCCCCTGGTCGTGTGGATAAGACTGTGCAATGAAAACCTAGACCCCTATGAGCGCGGCAAGATACCCTCCCAAACCAGAAGTGAGGCAACCCCCTTCATCAAAGTGAATGGGCCGCTCGGCACTTCACAGAATCCGGTAACTTGAGCACCCCTCCTTGGGTCAACCTATACCCCCTACGAGTGTGGCGAGTAGCCCGCCAATTCTAGATTGAGGACCCTTCCATCTCAACGCCATGAGATGCGGATCCCTTTCCCTCTAGAACCCGGCTATCCGTGCACTCCACTGCGGGGTAATCCTAGTAAAGAAAAGAAAATATGTATAATGGTGACATCGACCTCAACCCAGTCGTGACCCAAATAAATAATATACAAGCAGACAGTGACGGCAGTCCACATGTCGGACGCTCGCCCCGTGATATCAAATGTACAAATAAAACTAAACTGTACTAACATTGCATCCAACCTATCCACCACGACGATTCTGCCACAACACAGAACATCAACATGAATGTCACGTTCGCAAACCCGTCTAAAATGACTATAGAAATTAGACAAGTTGTACCGCTCTAATGATATTCATGGTCGCAGATAGTAATGCATGTATTGTAAAACTTTAAACAGTGTTAGAAATATCGATTTCGAAACACCCCAAATAGCCTCAAAACTTAAGGATAAAACCATATCCAAACTGAGTCAAACAAGCAATACCACTCAACTAATATTCTAGAGACTAAAGCATACCCAAAATTTCAAACCCAAATCACAAGTCCAGACCGGCTAGACCGGAAGTTTCCTCTCAAAAATATTGGATTGGGCTCTCATTTGGGGAGTGTTCTAGTGGTCGCTAGAGTAGTCTTCTGCAGTTGCTTAAATATTTTTAGAAGACCAAACAAAATTCGACAGAATCTAGAATACATTAGGTATTGTTTCGGAGTTGTTTCAGTTTCGATACTTTAGCATCGTCTAAAATAACTAGTATGCGGTTAATGGGTTGGTTCTGATACCATGTTGGGTTACGCCAGTGCCCCGGCCATCAATCCGTGGCCAAATGCAGAACAAAAACTTTAAAAAACCGATGCTAACGGAACCCTAATCTACGGATTGACCATTAACCCTACACTAGCTATATGAAAAGGAGTTTAGAGAGGTTATACCGAATGATCCATGTCCTTCGGTCTTCAACCTCTGTCCCAAGCTCCTCGCCGCTTCCTCGATCATGTTTGATCTCCGGTCTCCCCCCATCGAAGACGATCCACCTTGAGAGTTAATAATATGGGCTCTGACCTCAAAACCGAAGCAACTCGAGTACCTAGTTTGCTAACCTAGATAGCCAAGATGAAGTAGAGAGTGTTTGTGATTAGTTGTCTCAATAAATCCTAGGTTTCTCAACACATGAGACATATAGGGTGGAGGTTGAAGAAGATGCCAAGAGAGGAAAGTGTGAAGCAAAAAAAAAGCAAGTGAAGAAAAGAATTGTGGCTGCCTTTTCTTCTTGAGTGTTGTGAGAGTTATTTTGTTGTGAGCTATTATATTGTGAGTTTGCAACTTAAGAAAAATTCTCACCATAAAAGATCTGCCATCCTCACACCAATAATATCTCACACAAATATCTTACACAAAACAAAAACTATGCGTGTCACCATGAATCACTCATGACTCAACACCATGAGTCACCTAGTGCACATGCATGAGTTAATGAAAACCATGACTCACACTTTCCTACCAAATAAATATTTAAACTAAACGTTTAACACAATAAAAGAAATGGCAACCTCTAAAGTAATCTTATAATGGAATTACTAGAATACCCCTCATCCGTATATACATACCCGAATCCGTAGTCCGACTGAATACGAATACTACGAGACGAAAATAATCCAACAATATAATACTAGGATCCGGCTTAAACAAAAGCCCACTAGTATTATCTGTCCGATCATGATCCATGCAAAAGTGCACAAATATGATCGAACCCTGCCACAAAACCATACGGCCTCTACAAAGTTTCGCCCGAAGCAGGAAAACCCTCTGTGTAGGACTCTAAAGACTCGTCAATACGCTGGCAGTGGGATTAATCACAAGCACGTCTGTGGCACTAGCTGTACGTAACGGCTACTCAGGTATTGAGCGAAAGGGAGGCCGACGAGCAAACTCATTCTGAAACCCCTATTGAGCCTGACAGTGACAATATCTGTACAGTCGGGTCCGTCCGTCTATGAGTATCGCATATCGAGTCTAGCGGGATGGATAAAGTCAGACCCCTAATAACTTGACATTTAGTGTCGGTATGAAACCTATCACCACCTGAGAAACTAGTGATCCTAGATCAGTAATTCTCGACTACCTTGGCCAAGGATTTCTGGTGATGGCCACCCATGCACACCACGACATCAACCCCAATACTGGGAGAGACGAATCCCCTGACGATCCACTCACTGCCTCCATGTGGCTTGGGACTGTACCCAACTAAAACATGTTTGCACGACTCTTTTGAGCCGTGGTAGGGTAGTAATCAAAGCACGGTGGGAACTCAAACGAGACAAATGACGATCTCAGGTCGATAGACTTGTAAGTGCACGGCGGCGCCCCGGCCGTCAATCCGACGCCGGAATGCGGAAGCGGTGAATAACTTTAATTTTCTTGAATTGGCAAACCGCCGCGCACTAATACCCGGATCGAACCATTAGCTAGTCCTAGCTATCTACAAGAAAGGGAATAGAGATATACCGACGATCCAAGTCCTCCGGTCTTCTCGTCATCGTCCCGATCACTTGCGGAATGTTTCGTCTCCTTCTCGTCGCCGGAAGTGCACCACATCGCCTACTTTGTTTACGGGCTCCCACCTCAATACCGAGGCAACTCGGGCACGAAGCCGGCTACTCGACGTGCCCAAGCTTCGCTGTAGAATATGTAGTCCTCAAGTCTCATTTGGGGTTTTGGAGCTTTGCCATTTTTGGTGGAGGAAAAACAACTTGGAGAGAGGTGAGAAAAATGTAGCATACAAAAAGAATGAATGTATCATATTTTCTCCACTAATCAAATGAATCCACTTTCGTTCCCCTCCTAGGAATGGCCGGCCCCCCACCTCACAAGTGTGATTGGAGAGAGAAAGAGAAAGGTCAAGGGGGTGGGTGGAATGCAATGATGCAAGCAAGTGATGATGAAAGAATCCAATGATCACAACCATAACCCTCACTCCAAAACAAGTAATCAACAACCATGATAGTTACAAAAGGTCAAGCCATCATGAAGATATAAAGTCAAATGATGGGACAAGTATCATGACATGATAAAATGCAAAGACCCCCTCCACAATTGCTTATTTGCAACAATGCAAATAAACCCTCCTCCACCAAACTTCGGCCAATGAACGGAACAAAGGAAATTGGCCGAAACGGAAAGCAAACTGGCAACTCCAAAAACTGGTCCCGTAATAAATTACAGGAAAACCCCGATACTGTGCATACACACCCGCATTTGTATTCCGACCGAAATACAAATGCAATGAGACAAAATCTACACTGTACTATACTAGGATCCGGCTTATACCAAAACCGGCTAGTAATATCTGTTCGATCCTGATCCGTGCAATACCGCACGTATCTGATCGAACCCTGCCATATATCCATACGGCCTATAGTACAAACTGTCCGATCCCGATCCGTGCAATACCGCACGTATTTGGTCGGACCTTGCCATATCTCCATACGGCCTCTACAACCTTTCGCCCGAAAGCTGAGTAACTGAATGTGGGGGACTCTAAAGACTCGTCAACACCTCGGTTGTGGATTTAACCACTAGCACGTCAGAGGTATAAGCCAATACGTAACGGGCTACCAAGTATTGACTAAAAGGGACGTCTGTGAGTGAACTCAGCCTGACAACCCTACTGAGCCTGTCAGTGACAATATCCGTGCAGTCCGGTCCGTTCGTCTATGAGTATCCCATGGCGGGCCTAGGGGGTTGGTAAAAGTCAGACCCCCAAAAGCGGTACAAGTCGTGTCGGAGTGTAGCCCAGAACACCCTGAGATACTACTGGAATACCTACCAGTAAATCTCCTTGCCTTGGCCAAGGACTTTGTGTAATGGCTCTCCTAGACACAGCACGACCTCACCCCCAATACCGGGAGAGACGAACCCCTGAGGATACGCTCACTGCCTCCATGTGGCTCGGGACTGTACCCAACTAAAACCTGTTTGCACGACTCCTTTGAGCCGTGGTAGGGTAGTAATCAAAGTACAGTGGGAACTCACACGAGACAAATGACGATCCCCAGGTCGATGAACTAACCTGCACACATGTCACCAGGGAACTGCCATCTGACGTCTGGTATATGACCAACTAGCATGTTCCCGGCGAGTCCTGTCCGGTGTACTCATAACCCAATGAGCACCTGTATACATCTTAGGTGATCCAACTGACACCAGTGGCTTGTGAGACCGGCCACCGCCCCTCGTCGGGGTCTCGACTGTATACACTAGTCTACTAATGGAGTATCGATGCCCAGTCTCGAAACTCCCACGACTAGGGACCTTTTAAGGATAAGCTTATAGACCCCAGCTCCCACTTATATGATCGCCCTCATACTGCTGGTGGTCAAGCAAGAATCCTAGGGGCTCTATCAACGTGTAATAGCGACGTGTCAGGTCACTTAAAACAGTACACGATGATAAAGGTAAACCAGATAGCATACTATCATCTCGAGTAAGACTGTCCTACCAGGATAGGTCCTCCCTCAATCATTGCAATCACGTACCTGTGATCCAATAATTGACTCTGAGGGCACTATCTCCAACAATCTCCCACTTGCACTCAAGGCTAATTATTGCGATGTCGCATACTCACAGCCCGTGTGATACCGAACACCCAACTCCTCTACTAGTCAGTCTCACAAAGCTCGTTTGCGAAACTATTGCGTTCGAGGAATAGCCTCAGTGAGTGGATCCGCCTTGTTGTCTCTTTCCATGTCTCTCTATATCTCAAGTTCGCGGAGAAACCCATCTCCCGAAATGAGCAATACCTGTCTTAGAATGTGTCTGGATGTCTGATGGGACATAGCTCATAAATGAGCTCCAAATCCAAACTTCTTAGACTGTATCGTCAACTGAACTCAATCAGTATCCTGCACCATGCCACCCTCAGTATTGCCTTGGACCACCTGTCCAAAATACTGCCCCTCATCAGAAGGAAAACTATAGCTCTGACAACCTCCTTGTCGTCCATGTCACCTTGGAAGCCTGGAATGATAACTGTTTCCCGAATGAGGCTGTCGTTATCATATCCCTAGAACATCCACTTATGTTCTAAAACTGCTTCCGACTGTTTCTCCAGGATTGGATTAATGTCAACTTATTGCATCTAGTGCAAGAACAACATTTGGTGTGGTACTTGACATCTCACGATTGACTCAATTGCCTGAGCAAGTGATCTGCCAATCATGCCCGTCCCTCTCCCCTTTAGTCTGTAAGACACCTTTGGAGAAGGTGACTCCATTACCTGCAGGTACACTACCGTGCCAGGAGTCGTCCATCCTAAATACTCTTAGAATGCTGTCAAGTACCCTGATTGGGAAACCACCCAAATCTAGATCTAAAACCATAGATCTAGTAACCAGTATGTCTGATATAAAATCCATTTCCTATGTGGAGAAACAACTGTGTGACGACCAAAGTACAACCGATCGTAGTGTAGGAGTTTCCTTTCCTACTCTGTGTATATCATCCAAATACCAGGATATCACACCCTACTACCTTCTCAACAGATCCATCCCCTATTCTGATGAAGTCAAACCCATGACTGTCACGTCAGAAATAGATGATCTATCTCCGCTACATCTGCTCTAGTCTATAAATAGACATAAGCAACCTGTCCACCAATGCTTCCGCTGCTCCCACTGACTACGACAACCCTCTGGCAGAGTCATATAGACGTACACTTCTAAAACTGGTTTAGAACGACGCTATACTCATCCTCCCGCCGGGTCTCGTAACCTGGAACAACAGCAATGGCAATTGTGGGTAAACAAGAACTTCCCTGTCACCGTCCTTGAGGCTACCGTAGTGCCTCTCGGGTGCCTGAAGTTACCCACCTTATCTGCGGAGTGGCCAATGGAATGTCAATCCAGATTGAAACTTTAGGTTCCTTATCAAATCTTCAGTAATCGTTTGTGGTTCTGGAATCACTTCCAGTTCTACCATACTCCCACTACTGTTTTCTGAAAAAATCCATTTTTAATAAAACTGTGGCAAGTCTAGAACAATATCGCTATTGTTCATCCAGATGGTAGAAAGTCAACCCTCGTCATAGCCTGGGTCAACCCACAAACAGCCATTACAGAAACGTGCCTTGAGTTGTCTAGTGTCTGGTTTTAATCATAAACCGGACAACTCCCCGTTCCTTAACATCGTTAAGATATGAACTGTTCTATATCCAATATAGAAACAGAGGCACTGATTTAATTGAACCAGATTCAAATCATGCAGCTGTCCCCAGCGCATGTCAACTAAATGGAAGGAGGCCGATCAGCATTACTTAACTTAGGAATGCTTCCAATTATGAGTAACCTGAAAGAGAAGCAATTTCTCTTTATCATTACTATCAACTGAATACCATACACAAGTATCTACATCTTCGATCACTTTGAAGAATCCCGATACTTGCTACACCTGGTTCTCTACTCTATTCAAATACCTATAACTCTTTCAAAACTTAGACCCTGTGTTTCAACGAAACACATGTCTAAGAACTAGAGAAGTTAAAAGTAAACAGAATATAGTATGAGGACCAACCCCTCTGTCCTAATGGACACTGGACAACATACAATACTCTGTATAAGTCCCTTGAGTCTGATAACTCTTTCACTGTGTGTCGTAGGTTGAAAACTGTACTTATGGTTAAGAAGAATTACACCGCTGTTTAATGCTCCTTACCTAACCATCCACTGATATAGGTAAATGTCGTAGATATAATTTCAGAAAGGTATATCTCACTCTATGAAAATAGACGTACAGATATATCATTTTGAAATTGGTGCATAACAGCGGATATTCAAAACCAAATATTTGCCGACCGGCAAACAGCCCAGGTGATTTCCTCAAATATCACCGATTACAACGAATCCCGATATAATGAGGATGATCACCCAATTCCCAATAACCTACTCCCACTCATCATCTGTAAAACCATACAGATGTGAGAATCGTACCTGGTAAATACATACCCTGGAGTAAGTGTCTAATCGGGAAATCAGTTTTCTTTTAATAGTACACAGTGAAACTGAAACATTGAAATGTTTCGTTGGGGTATCCTGGTATTCCTAGTAATTCCTCTTCCAGATTCACGACTGTAACCGTATAGTTCTTTGCCACCTCTCCAAATCCCTTCATATGTCTTTAGTCTTTACCTTCTGCACACCCTTTTAGGCCAAATGGTTTTCTTCCTTCCCTACCGTTCGGCACCAGCCTATGGTTTGGAAGAAGACTATCCAATAAGCATAATGGGTGTACTGTCCCAATCCTAGGAACACTCGCAATGAGAGAGGGTGAAGATAAAAGACAACCGAATAAACCTTATTTTTATTTCTCCTGAACCAGAATCCATCCCCGAACTGGAACAAGTTCCATTCGAGTTCGTATATAACCATACGATGGAGTATCCAAATAAACTGTGGATCTTCGTAGTGATACGGAGTGTCCTGGAGAAATACAAAGGTGATGTGGGAGTGGTAACGAAATATTTGGTTTGGTCGTGAATATCTGTTGCAATTTACTTTGCCCTCTTACTAATCCCTTGCTTTGTCTGAACTTAATACCTTCTGCACACCATCGTTATGCTAATTGGTTTTCTTCATTCCCTACCGGTCGGCACCAGCCTAAGGTTTGGAAGAAGACAATCCAATTTGCGTAATAGGTGTACTACCCCTAAACCAAGGAGTACTCGCAACCTGAGAGAGGGTAAAAGGAAAAGACAACTGAATAATCCTATCCGTTTTCCCCAGAACCTGAAACCATCCTCGAATAAATTCTTTCGAGTTCGTATCTAACCATACGATGGTTTTGTCCAATGGAAGTGGACGTTCGTAGTAAAACGGGGTGTCCTGGAGAAAAGGGTAAAAGTAGGAGTGGCAATGAGGTTTGCAACTCTGACAATCCAAAAGCCAGTGTTAAGAAGGTTCGGTTAACTTGGTCACTGAGTCATAGTCTTAGGGTCGGGTCAATGGTCGCTGCCAAAGAGAGAGAGAAAAGAAACACTCAGCGTGCACTCTAACCTAGATCAGAATGGTCACCAATTTATCTAATCAGGAAACCTCCCACTGTACCTCAAATTCTCCTCCAAACCTGAAAGAAGAATTAGTCGGGATCACCCGAGGAGTATACCAACTCATCAGTGGGAATCGGGATCCAACTATCATCGCATGATAACGTGACGGAATCCGCTCACGTCATCACACTCCAGAAGGTATGCGCATATCTGGCAAGTTTCAGTTCTTTTGAAACTCCCGATGTGATTTTTGCCCCATGCTCTTATGACCTTGACAAAGGCCAACAAATCATAAGTCACATGTCAAGTTCTGCCCGTCATTCTCCAGGTTGATTTGAACCCACCCGCACAAGCCCTTGACGAAGGCCAACAAGGCTATACGACTGTCCCAAACCAACGCATCTATCTATGCTGCAGAAAGGCAACAAGCAGCTACCATACACTATGCCTTGACGAAGGCCAACAAACATAGCATGAATACTACTTACTACCCGGCTGAAACGACGGAGGGCTACGAATGGTTTCTGGCGAAAACCTTTAACGTAATGAACTTGATATCGTTGAAGGAACGGATAGCTTTTTAAAATATAGTGACGAAAACCGCTGCTAAAGAGGTCACTCCCGGTGAAGGGATCTCGGCTCTTTCCCCGTAGAATGGGGTGCAGGATATTCCAACTGAATACCACGGTGCAAAGCAAAAGTAATCGGCTATAGTGAAGTTAATGCCCTGACGCAAACTTTTTGTCCAAGGGGTCACTCCCGGTGAAGGGATCTCGGCCCTTGCCTCGTCGACTGAGGAGCAGGATATTCCAACTGAATACCACGATGCAAAACAAAAGAGAACGTCCTTGCAATAACAGCTTTTTGAAAAGTGTTCCAACAACATCAGATTAGGTTTGTTTTTAACTTGCATTGATCCGAATCAATGCAGTCCCATCAATTGATCACACCAAAAAGAACGAAAATATACTGATGTACGTATATGCCATCCGCATTCGCCACTGGGTCCCGTCATTACCCGTTAGGTTAGCTTACTAACGACAGAGCGGGGACTGGACTAGCGCGGATGCAAAACATATACAACATCTACTAATATATATACCAATATATTATATTTCGCTCAAGGCGTGAATAAAATGCAACATCACAGAGAATGAACAGCATCACAGAAACAATACAGATATCTGGGATCCCCGGGTTTCACAGAGCCACTGCTGAAACCCGACGTTCCCCTGGTCGTGTGGATAGCCTGTGCAATGAAATCCTAGACCCCTACGGGCGCGGCAAGTTACCCGCCAAAACCTGAAGCAAGGCAGCCCCCTTCAGCAACGTGAATGGACCACCCAGCACTTCACGGAATCCGGTAACTTGGGCACCCCTCCTGGGTCAACCTGTAGCCCCTACGAGTGCGGCGAATAGCCCGCCAATCCTAGAGTGAAGCCCCCTCCGTCTCAATGCCATGAGATGCGGGCTTGTTTCCCTCCAGAACCCGGCTATCCGTGCACCCCTCCGCGGGGCAATCCTAGTACAGAAAGTAAAATATACATACAACGGGTACATCGACCGCAACCAGGTCGTGCCCCAAAATAATAATACAAACAGGCAGTGACGGCAGTCCACATGTCGGACGCTCGCCCCGCAATATCAAATGTACATAATACAACAAAACTGTACTAGCATTGCATCCAGGCTATCCCCCACGACCGATCCGCAACATCACAGCAAAAACAAAACATCAACGTGAAAGTCACGTTCGCAAATCCGTCTAACCGGGCTATAGCAGTTAGACCGGATTTACCGATCAAGTGACATTCACGGTCGCAGATATAATGTAAATACTGTGAAAAATGTGTTTAAAATATCCGATCGATCAAAAATTAACAATTGGGCCCCCAATCAAAACTGTAGCACTCACAGAAATCCTGGGCCCAATTTTAATATTCCAAAACCCATATTTTAAGCCCAGAAGGCCTCTGTAAAAAATTGGTGAAGTGATCTCCACAGTGTGCGGCGGAAGGGCGGCGGGAAGGGGGTTTTCGCGGCGGTTCCGCGCTCCCACTGTGGAGTTACTTCGTCGAATTTTTACAGAGCTCTTAGATTTTCCAGTACATCAATATTTTACAACCTGAAAAATTTTTCGACACCAAAAAATTCCAACAGAAAACTGATGCTAACAAAAATGTAGTTTTGGAACATTCGATCGATCGAAACAGAAAAACACACTACACCAAGCTAGACTAAGTTAATGGCGAGGCTTTGATACCACTGTAAGTGCACGGCGGCGCCCCGGCCGTCAATCCGACGCCGGAATGCGGAAGCGGTGAATAACTTTAATTTTCTTGAATTGGCAAACCGCCGCGCACTAATACCCGGATCGAACCATTAGCTAGTCCTAGCTATCTACAAGAAAGGGAATAGAGATATACCGACGATCCAAGTCCTCCGGTCTTCTCGTCATCGTCCCGATCACTTGCGGAATGTCCCGTCTCCTCCTCGTCGCCGGAAGTGCACCACATCGCCTACTTTGTTTACGGGCTCCCACCTCAATACCGAGGCAACTCGGGCACGAAGCGGGCTACTCGACGTGCCCAAGCTTCGCTGTAGAATATGTAGTCCTCAAGTCTCATTTGGGGTTTTGGAGCTTTGCCATTTTTGGTGGAGGAAAAACAACTTGGAGAGAGGTGAGAAAAATGTAGCATACAAAAAGAATGAATGTATCATATTTTCTCCACTAATCAAATGAATCCACTTTCATTCCCCTCCTAGGAATGGCCGGCCCCCCACCTCACAAGTGTGATTGGAGAGAGAAAGAGAAAGGTCAAGGGGGTGGGTGGAATGCAATGATGCAAGCAAGTGATGATGAAAGAATCCAATGATCACAACCATAACCCTCACTCCAAAACAAGTAATCAACAACCATGATAGTTACAAAAGGTCAAGCCATCATGAAGATATAAAGTCAAATGATGGGACAAGTATCATGACATGATAAAATGCAAAGACCCCCTCCACAATTGCTTATTTGCAACAATGCAAATAAACCCTCCTCCACCAAACTTCGGCCAATGAACGGAACAAAGGAAATTGGCCGAAACGGAAAGCAAACTGGCAACTCCAAAAACTGGTCCCGTAATAAATTACAGGAAAACCCCGATACTGTGCATACACACCCGCATTTGTATTCCGACCGAAATACAAATGCAATGAGACAAAATCTACACTGTACTATACTAGGATCCGGCTTATACCAAAACCGGCTAGTAATATCTGTTCGATCCTGATCCGTGCAATACCGCACGTATCTGATCGAACCCTGCCATATATCCATACGGCCTATAGTACAAACTGTCCGATCCCGATCCGTGCAATACCGCACGTATTTGGTCGGACCTTGCCATATCTCCATACGGCCTCTACAACCTTTCGCCCGAAAGCTGAGTAACTGAATGTGGGGGACTCTAAAGACTCGTCAACACCTCGGTTGTGGATTTAACCACTAGCACGTCAGAGGTATAAGCCAATACGTAACGGGCTACCAAGTATTGACTAAAAGGGACGTCTGTGAGTGAACTCAGCCTGACAACCCTACTGAGCCTGTCAGTGACAATATCCGTGCAGTCCGGTCCGTTCGTCTATGAGTATCGCATGGCGGGCCTAGGGGGTTGGTAAAAGTCAGACCCCCAAAAGCGGTACAAGTCGTGTCGGAGTGTAGCCCAGAACACCCTGAGATACTACTGGAATACTTACCAGTAAATCTCCTTGCCTTGGCCAAGGACTTTGTGTAATGGCTCTCCTAGACACAGCACGACCTCACCCCCAATACCGGGAGAGACGAACCCCTGAGGATACGCTCACTGCCTCCATGTGGCTCGGGACTGTACCCAACTAAAACCTGTTTGCACGACTCCTTTGAGCCGTGGTAGGGTAGTAATCAAAGTACAGTGGGAACTCACACGAGACAAATGACGATCCCCAGGTCGATGAACTAACCTGCACACATGTCACCAGGGAACTGCCATCTGACGTCTGGTATATGACCAACTAGCATGTTCCCGGCGAGTCCTGTCCGGTGTACTCATAACCCAATGAGCACCTGTATACATCTTAGGTGATCCAACTGACACCAGTGGCTTGTGAGACCGGCGACCGCCCCTCGTCGGGGTCTCGACTGTATACACTAGTCTACTAATGGAGTATCGATGCCCAGTCTCGAAACTCCCACGACTAGGGACCTTTTAAGGATAAGCTTATAGACCCCAGCTCCCACTTATATGATCGCCCTCATACTGCTGGTGGTCAAGCAAGAATCCTAGGGGCTCTATCAACGTGTAATAGCGACGTGTCAGGTCACTTAAAACAGTACACGATGATAAAGGTAAACCAGATAGCATACTATCATCTCGAGTAAGACTGTCCTACCAGGATAGGTACTCCCTCAATCATTGCAATCACGTACCTGTGATCCAATAATTGACTCTGAGGGCACTATCTCCAACAAGACTAACCTGTACACATGTCACCTGGAAACTGCTATCTGACAATAGGTATAATACCAACTAGCATATTCCCAGCGAGTCCGTCCGGTGTACTCATAACCCAATGAACACCTGTATAGTCTCGATCAGTATACACTAGTCTACTCTTGGAGTGTCGATGCCCAAACTCGAAACTCTCATGACTAGGGACATTTTAAGGATGTGCTTATAGACTACCCAGCTCTCACGTATATGATCGCCATCATACTGCTGGTAGTCAAGCAAGAGTCCTATGGGCTCTATTAATATGTAATAGTGATTTGTATTGTCACCTAAAGTCTGTACACGATGATAAAGAAAAACCATATAGCATACTATCATCTCGAGGAAGACTGTTCTACCGGTATAGGTCATTCCTCAATCATTACAATCACATGCCTGCGATCCAATAATTGACTTGAGGGCACTATAGCCAACAAAAATATCAATCGTGCTTTACTCGATTTAGTTGCTAGTTTCACTTGTTTCTGTATTCTATCTATGAGCAATTAGGCATCAGAGAGTTAAAACCAACGCACTACACTCTTCGGATGGCTGATCGATCTATCACCCAACCTAGGGGTAAGATAGAGAACGTGTTAATCAAAGTCAGGGAATTTATATTCCCTGTGGACTTCATAGTTATTGATACACAGCCTGTAGCAAACCTCCGAAACCAAATTCCGGTGATTTGATTTGGATGGATTTTACGATCAAAAAATATATGTTACCGCAATCAAGAACGGCGTCGCTTGGTAGCTAGCCGGTGAGTACGGGTCGGTCCACAGGGATGTTGTGAATTTTCTAATCGCTCTTACGAGTTAATTCCGATGGGAGCCGGATTGATTGAATCTAAAAACTAAATTAATCTAGATCTAAGTCTTGCTAGGGTTAGATTTAGGTTAAGTTTGGAAAGTCAATAAATCTCACCGCTTTCTATACCCATATTAGGATCTTTTAGGAGTTATGGTAATTATTAATAGGGGGATTAGAACCATCTGGAAGATGTTTCTTCCTCTAGGTTCTTGTCCTTCCTTTATCAATCCTTACCCCAACCTCCATGGAAAACACGCTCAACCGAGCCTTTATACTACGGTATCACCGCTATCTCGTGGGATAGGGTGCCGTAGGGAGCGGTGTGTGCATGTATGCATGGAGTCCTATTAATTATATGTGATGGGCAAGAAAGGGGTGAGATTTTCATCTCTCAAACCTTCCCCAAATCTAACCCTAACAAGCGAGAAGACTACTCACTCATTAGGGAATTGAGAAACATTTATCTAGGACAGAGAATAAAAGATCTAACTATCTAACTAGGGTAAGGAATTAAATTTAACTAGGGCAGATAAGAAATTTAACCTAGGCAGAAAATAAATTAAGAACTTATAAATTGATGCTCTCCAAAAGAATTCTGAAATTTTATTAATGAAAGGAGGCATGACCTAATACAAGAATTTGGGCTTCTATTTATAGGACATAGAAAACACTAGGTTTACAATTGCCGCATGTCTGCAATTACAAAAATACCCCTAAGAAGACTAGTTAGCGCCGACAAAAATTATGGTAAAAAGTTTTTCCCTTACGCGCACTAACCGGCCGCGGAACCGCGGCCGCAGCCAGGGTTTGGCCACGGTTCTGCCGCCAAAAGAGGGACTTGGTCTCTGCAAACTTCTGGGCTGGCTCTGCTTCACTTGTACTTCCTGTTTCAGTAGGTCTTTTCTCAGGTTGGCTTCTATGACTTCTCCAGATCTTCACAGTGAGTAGTGCAGTGGACTTTTAACCGTTCGCTTTGTGTCGAACTCTTGAACCTTGCGATGCCTTCTATTTTGTGAACTGATCTTTATATAGGCTTGATCAAGATCCTTCTATTTGTTGGTTGTAGTCCCACTTTTGCATCGTCTTTTATCTTTTTCACTGTTTTTGCTCCGAGAACCTGTAACCTGTACTATGTAGCAGACATGGGTTAAAAGCACCTGTTTATTTGTAAAATGCATAAGAATGGGGAATATAATAATGCAATATTATGATATGAACAAATACCCCCAAACTTATCTTTTGCTCGTCCTCGAGCAAACCTAGTTTTATTCTCGACAAAAACCTAACATCACTTTCGCAGGGAAACGCGATTGCACTGAGCTCGTGCAACAAGCCGTTAAACCTCTAGGTGTCCCTAGAGGGAGGAGTGTTGTCTCCTGAGGGTTTTCAGCGGATACTACCCACAAAATCCTATCAATTTGGCCCATTAACTTTTATTCTCCAATTAGGTTTTCTAACAAGGAATTCTATTATCGTTGACTCGTAAATTATCCACCCATATTTTTCACACTTCCTTATCATTTAACTTAAGATTATATATGTTCTGCAGACTTACTTAGCTTTTGGCATTTCTTAAGTTTTCCTTCTAGGGTTCCATCTCCACTTAGGAATTTTTATCAACTCTACTAAAGATACAAGTTCTATTCTTCACTTCTTTCTCTCATCTAAACTCCAATCACATACCCCTACGTGTGTGTGTATATCACCCCTACACTTGGAAATTCAAATCAAGCAATCATACCCTTGTCCGTTGTCTAAAGTACTTATTAATTGGTGAATTTTTAAATGAATTTTCCTTACACATCCTTCATGCGACCGTTAATACTTCTTGAGGTACCAACGACCGATTACAAAATGCGTTTGCACTTTAAAGCGTACTTCCTAGTCTTGCAACACCTAAGGGTTTAGCAGTGACTCCCAAACCAGTTGGTCTAAGGCACTAGGTGATGAAGCACCCTCGCTAAATATTTTTCTATTTTTGCAGCCTTAAGTAATCACAAAAACCAGTGTTCATTTTTTTTCTTTATTCACACTTGTATTATTATCTTTTTTTTATTTTTCATCGTACTAAGGACTTTAGACAAAAGCATTTCAAGGTCTCTTCTATTATTCCACGTTTCAAAGTGCGTGATTGTGCAATTTGTAGGGTATATATTTTCAGAATCTAGACTTAAGTTAGGAATTATTTTTCAAACTCATACTCTAATAAAAACATCAATACTTTTCCTTTGTTTTGACTTTGCCAAAGAAGTGAACTCAAAATTTGCCTATTTCTAAATAAACTACAAAGACATATACTTTCTACCGTTAAACTTTAAGAAAGGTTATTTTTAGGGATTTTAATTTACTAAATCTAGATCTAGTTATTTCTAGCCAGTTAACCTTTTTGTCAAACTCAAGTCAATTAGGGCCAAAATTGAATCCATTAATTTTTATAATTTTTGAAATTTTTCAATTTTTATGGGTTTAAAAAATAAGTATGCAAATGCAAAAAAATGCACACATGAATGCGAAGGAAGAAGGCTTACTGAGCACACCCCCAAACTTAAACTTGACAGTGTCCTCACTGTCATGCCACACCAAGAGGGTCAAAATTGTCGGCACTCCCCTGTTTATTTATTTATAATTTTTTTTTATTCTTTATTTTTATTTTTAAAAGAAAAAATATATATATATACAACAAGGTTCCCCCCAAACTTATGTAAAACATCGTTAAAGTTCAGAGTTAGGGAGGAGAAAAATCAAACTATATAAGGCCTTACATAGACAAAAAGTTAGCACCAACCATTCAAAAATTCTATCGTGATAATGGTGGGGTTAGTGAAAGAATGGAGTGTAAAGAAAAGAAATGAGAATCACACGAGACCGTGTGGAGATAGAAACGGTATACGGTCTCGGTGGAGGAGAATGGCGGAGGGGAAAAAGAAATGGTAGGGGTTCTACTTCTTCGAGTGGAGGTTGATTAATCACAAAATCCGTATCGTGTAAGAATGCGAGTTCGTCGGCGAAAATATCTTCGAAACTTTCGTCGAAGGTCCAATTGAAAATTATCGAACTTAAAAGATCGGATTGTGATTCATCAACACTCGGTACCATTAAAGGAAGATTAGAAGAACCAAAGAAAGTGGGAATACGAACTTGAAGGTGGGGATGGAGCGTATAAATTAGCACAATTTGTAATGACCGATGTATAAAAAGCGATTGCGCTAATCTATCAACTCGCGGAAAAATAAGATTAAATCCCTCAAGATTCGTGAGCAAACATGGGTACGTCGAACTTGGTATTGGAGATGAAAGCGTAACGGTCTCTTGCAAGGTCGGAACGAAGACGGAGGGAAGTGAGTAAGGAAGTGTATCATTTAAAGATTCAGGAGGGTGTACACAATCAGTGGAAGGGACATGATGAATTGGGAAATTCGACGCATCAAACAAAACTGGTTCATTCTCAATAATTTCCTCAATATTCTCCTCAAAATTTAGCTCATCCATGCCATTATCATCAAAATCAAGACGCATATGAAGTTCGGGAGAAACATTTATTGACGCGGGATGATGAATTGGACATAAAATTTCAATCAATTCGACCGGTTCATCATCCAAAATATTCCCGGCGTCTAAATCCTCAATCAAGTGAAAATCAATTTTTTCTGACACCTTATCAAAAGCATGGATATTTATCAATTTAGGTTCTAGAGTGGAGGTGTAAAGTTCAAAAGGATTAGGTGTGCTTTCACTCGAAAGGAACTCTTCACAATCTGGAAAATCAAGCACTACAAAGTCGCACAACTCGTTAGATGTTTTATTTTCAACTTGTGAATCATTTGAGACAATCGATGGAAAACCGGAGTTGTGGGCTTCAATTGGGTATGGGTAGGTTTGATTTGGAAAGGTGTAGAACTCACTCTCTCTTCTCAAATTCTCACTATGTCCAACCGCCTCCTCATATATTGGAAAATTTGGAGCTAGTTGGAATCTAGCTGCCGGTTCACTAGGTTTCATAAGGGCGGCCATGGACGCATCCACATTTCTTATCATTTTGTTTGTGGCTAAAATATAAGCTTCCAACGACTGTTCCAAACTAGACATGGGTTGTGAAGGGGTTTCGGTAAAAGATTCGAAATTGTTTGGATACGTGAAACTCCCAAATGGCTGTAGAAACAATGTTTAGTGAAGGTGGGAAAGTCGGGTAGGGCTGGTAGGAATTGGATGGTTGGACAGGAGTAGGATCAATATTTGTATAAAAAGGTGAATGGACTTGTTGATCCCTATGACTGGATGTGTGGAGAGGAGTGAAAGATTGGCTACGAGATTGTGCGATATGCTCAGCACTAGACATCGGTTTAGGAGTTACAATAGGACTCGAAAAAGTGGTATCAATATAAGAAGGTGGTGAAGGTTGACATGGTTGACACAAATTGGATTGCAAAGTCGAACTGTTTCTCCTAGATGCTTCAATTTGATCTTTCAAAGAAATTTTGGGCATGGAGGGATCTTCCTTAAATCGACCGAAACAATTCATGTACAAGACAAAGTTAGGTTCAGGATACCAAAGTTCGGCAAGAGATTTATGAGGTGGGGTACCCATGATGTAAGAATGAGAAGAGAAAGAAGGTTGGGGTGCACGGATTTCTTAGCGACAAAAGTTTGCAAGTTTTTATAAAAAAATTTCCTTTTTTTCTTTTTCTCTTTATTTGGAAGTCTTAGCAAAAAAAAAGATTAAAGGTATGCAAAACAGAAAAGATCACTTGCAATCAATGTTTATTTTAAGCGCAGCGCAAAGAATCCTGCACAAGATTTGATATTTGGAAGGGGGAAGATTTTTAAAGCGCAAAGAATCCTGCAGGAGATTTTTCAGAAGATATATTTTAGGTTGCAGAGGAGGAGATCAGAAAGATTACAGCCCTTTTTCCAGAGGCTAACGTCACCCACGTGCGGCGCTTCTGCGGCCAGAAGCGACATCCGGCGGCGGTTCCACGGTTGAAAAAGCGGCGCGGTTCCCGAGAAATTTTTGCAGAATGCGACGTCACCTAGCCGCCGCGGATGCGCGGTCAGAGCACGGTTTCGAAGGCGGAATCGCGGTGGGATGCTCGGTTCACTTCTCCAGATTTTTTCTGTTTCTTTGTTGTTGAAATCCTCTGCTGTTCAGATCTGCCTTTTTCTGTTTTGATCTCTAGATTTTTCCAGATCCGAACTCGATTGTAGATCCTACAAAATTCAAACAACAATACCCTTCACAAAATTCAAAGATGATAAATTTTTATATTTTTTTTAATTTTTCAGTTTTTATGATTTTTTTCAAGTTTAGATTAACCCGAAATTGCAAAAAGGAAATAACACGCCATCCCCGAAAACGGCGCCATTTGATTTGGATGAAAAAGTGTTTGTAGAATAACCGCAATCAATAACGGTGTCGCTTATAGCTAGCCGAGATGAGTACGGTCGTCCGCAGGGAAACGTGGAATATTTTATTCTTACTTTAGGCATGTTGAGAAAGAAAGGAGGAGGAAATAAGAATGGTTGTAGATCTAGATCTACATTAAACACGGATGCAAAATACAGATCTAGATTAATTATGGATGTAAGTTCAATATTAAAAGGGGGCTTGTAGGGTTCATTAGGATTTAGTAGTTATGGATGGTTAATTAAAGATTGCTCTTTTTATCTTTTAATAGATTTAAAACTAGAACGACAGAGATGCATGTAGATTAGGGTTTCTGGAGGGAAAAGGGTCCCCACTCTTAACCCCTATCTCGACATGGAACTCCGTTCATATCTAGAATTTACCAAAACAATCATTAATCTAATCTCTAATCGCGGTCGAGACTAGCAATAAATTGGTAGCGCGCCCGATTAGGATGTTAATGATTCTTTTAGTAAAGTTTATAAACTTTATAGGACGTAAAAAGAGTTTAAGGATCTTCAACATCCATTAATCTACCCTAATCCTAAGAACCATAACAAGCAGAGAATTACTCGCGCATGTTGGGAAAAGAAGATGAAAAAACAGAGAGGGAAAACATAATGTAAAATGCAAAAGAATTAAATAAAACAACTACCTTTATTAATCAACTTGAACAATCTACACTTTATTCCTTAGAAAATGATTACAAAAACTTAGTTTGCTTCTCGAACTCTTCCGAAGGAGGTAGATGAATAGTTGATGATCAGCCTGGATGCGTGAGCCGTCTTGGACTTCGTGATCTCTTCGACTTGATGCCTTATAACTTTAGCCCTTGGTCCTTTATATAGCCCTCAAAGAAGAAGAACTAGTTACCATATATGGTGACTTCCTAATATGGTGACTTTCCATGTCTGGATTCTGAGTCCCTGTCAGTATTGATTTTATGATTTTGGCATATTTTTGATCCTGACATCTTGAACATCTTGATCTCTTGACCTGAGCTAAACCATGCACAATATCTCTATGAATAATGTTAGTTTATATATTAAATTAGAGAGAGTATCTTAATCACTATATATGGTAATAAATCTTTAAGAAACTTGATTAAGAATATTTAATATGCTATACACTTTATATGGTAATAAATCTTTAAGAAACATGATTAAGAATATTTGATATGCAATGCATCTTTTAATTACTAAAATATTATGCATATATTTTGAAATATTATTCTAACCATTTGTATGATATTATATCTTTTAAGAATTGTGATTAGAATATTTGATATGATATGCATATTTTCAATTACCAAAATATTATATAAATATAAAATGCATATATTTTCCTTCATAATATTAATTATAATATATAAACATATGGTAAATAGTATTTTGCAGATAAATCCAAATATGTTTAATATTTATAATAAACACCTTTTATTATTTAAGAAATATAAGGAAAATACTTATACCAAAATGCAATATTTTCAACTGAACATGATTCTAGGTCGGCCTTTTCTAGCGAATTCCAATGCAATAATCAATTGTCGAAACGGTTCTATAACCCTATCCTTCGGGAAGTTGTCAATTTAGCTTAACATTTACAAGTTGGGAACTGAACCCTCCGAACCCTACGCTTATATATGTTCTGTCGAAACGATAGATTCCGACAGCAACGAACTTGAAAAGCTTCACGATACTTATCTTGACTCCACTAGTGCGTTGTTGTTTGATCCTGCTATTTATTATACACATGAGGACCTTTCTATCGATAATTACACATCCAAGTCCGAATCCTTTGATTTGTCGAATAAGTTAGTCGAGTTGTCCGGGTCAACATCTAACGCTAAATATGAACCTTTTATAGAGTCCAAGGATCATACATTTCTTTCCGATGAGATTGTCATTCGTAATATCGATGAATGCTTTGAAACATTTTCGCCGAAGAACTCGCATTCTTAGAAGACGTGGGAGTTGTGATGAATCAACCCCAACCCAAAGAAGTTGAACCGCCACCTCTTCTTATCAAGAACGAGAATGCGAGTAATCCAACATCATTGTTTCGTCTCTACAAACCAAGACGTAAACCCGTTTTATTACACTTCTTATCTCCTCCTCACTTCTTCACATCTATAGGTGACACGATTTTCTACCAATCAGTGTGTTACTGTAAGTGCACGGCGGCGCCCCAGCCTCCATCCCGAGGCCAAATGCGGAAGCGATGGTTAACTTTAATTTTTCTTGAACCGGCACCACCGCGCACTAAAACCCGGATTGGGCCATTAAACTAGTCCTAGCTAACTACAAGATGGGAAGAGAGATATACCGAGTGATCCGTGTCCTCCGGTCTTCTCGTCGTCGTCCCGATCTCCCGCGGAATGTCCGGTCTCCACCTCGTCGCCGGAAGGGCACCACGTCGCCGGCTTCTTTTACGGGCTCCCACCTCTATACCGAGGCAACTCCGGCACGAAGTTGGCGAGCCGACGTGCCCAAGGTTTGCTGTAGAATGTGTGTAGAACCATGTCTCATTTTGGGGTTCATGGAGATTGCCATAATGGTGGAGGAATTGAGCTAGTGGAATTTTTTTGATGAACTTGGGAATTTTGTGGCATGAAAAGAACAACAATTCCCACATCCAAAATTTGGACAGCCCCAAGAAGGAATGGCCGGCCATGGCACTTTGGAGAGGAGAGAATGAGAGTGAGTGTATGGATGATGGAACCACAATAATAATGCAAGAGAGAAAAGGTCATCATATGAAGAAATGATCACAAAGAAACTCCAACACTCAAACTACCATCATCAACAACCATGATTGCTCACAAAGTCAAGCAATCATGAACTCAAGAAAGTCAAGGAATGGTCCTCCATCATGAGACCATCATGACACAAGAAAATGCAAAAGAACACACTCCCAAATTGCTTATTTGCACAAATGCAAATAAGCCCTCCTCCACCAATCTTCGGCCATTGAAAGATGCAAATGAAAATGGCCGAAACGGAAAGCAAACTGGCAACTCCGGAAAACTGGTCCCATAATAAATTACAGGAAAACCCCGATACTGTGTATACACACCCGCATCTGTATTCCGACCGAAATACAAATACAATGAGACAAAATCTAAACGGTACTATACTAGGATCCGGCTTAAACCAAAGTCGGCTAGTATTATCCGTCCGATCCTGATCCGTGCAATACCGCACGTATCTGATCGAACCCTGCCATATCTCCATACGGCCTCTACAGCGTTTCGCCCGAAAACTTGAGCAACTGAATGTGGGGGGCTCTAAAGACTCGTCAACACCTTAGTTGTGGATTTAACCACTAGCACGTCAGAGGTATAAGCCAATACGTGACGGGCCACCAGCTATTGACCAAAAGGGACGTCTATGAGCGAACTCATCCCGACACCCTACTGAGCCTGTCAGTGACAATATCCGTACAGTCCGGTCCGTTCGTCTATGAGCATCGCATGGCGGGCCTAGGGGGTTGGTAAAAGTCAGACCCCCAAAAGCGGTACAAGTCGTGTCGGAGTGTAACCCAGAACACCCTGAGATACTACTGGAATACCTACCAGTAAATCTCCTGCCTCGACCGAGGGCTTTATGTAATGGCTCTCCTAGACACAGCGCGACCTCACCCCCAATACCGGGAGAGACGAACCCCTGAAGATCCGCTCACTGCCTCCATGTGGCTCGGGACTGTACCCAACTAAAACCTGTTTGCACGTCTCCTTTGAGCGTGGTAGGGTAGTAATCAAAGTACAGTGGGAACTCACACGAGACAAATGACGATCATCAGGTCAATGAACTAACCTGTACACATGTCACCTGGGAACTGCTATCTGACGTCAAGTATAAGACCAACTAGCATGTTCCCGGCGAGTCATGTCCGGTGTACTCATAACCCAATGAGCACCTGTATACATCTTAGGTGATCCAACTGACACCCATGGCTTGTGAGACCGGCCACCGCCCCTCGTCGGGGTCTCGACTGTTACACTAGTCTACTCTGGAGTATCGATGCCCTGTCTCAAAACTCCCATGACTAGGGACCTTTTAAGGATGTGCTTGTAGACCCCAGCTCCCACTTATATGATCGCCCTCATACTGCTAGTGGTCAAGCAAGAATCGTAGGGGCTCTATCAACGTGTAATAGCGACATGTCAGGTCACCTATAGCAGTACACGATGATAAAGATAAACCAGATAGCATACTATCATCTCGAGTAAGACTGTCCTACTGGGACAGGACCTCCCTCAATCATTGCAATCACGTGCCTGTGATCCAATAATTGACTTTGAGGGCACTATCTCCAACAATCTCCCACTTGCACTCAAGGCTAATTATTGCGATGTCGCATACTCACAGCCCGTGTGATACCGAACACCCAACTCCTCTACTAGTCAGTCTCACAAAGCTTGTTTGTGAAACTATTGCGTTCGAGAAATAGCCTCAGTGAGTGGATCCACCTTGATGTTTCTTTCTATGTCTCTCTATATCTCATGTTCGCGGAGAAAGCCATCTCCCGAAATGAGCAATACCTGTCTTAGAATGTGTCTGGATGTCTGATGGGACCTAGCTCATAAATGAACTCCAAATCCAAACTTCTTAGACTGTATCGTCAACTGAACTTAATCAGTATCCTGCGCCATGCCTCCCTCAGTATTGCATTGGATCACCTGTCCAAAATACTGCCCCTCATCAAAAGGAAAACAATAACTTTGACGACCTCCTTATCGTCTAGGTCACCTTGGAAGCCTGGAATGATAACTATCTCCCAAATAAGGCTGTCGTTATCATATCCCTAGAACATCCACTTATGTTCTAAAACTGCTTCCGACTGTTTCTCTAGGATTGGATCAACATCAACTTATTGCATCTAGTGCAAGAACAACATCTGGTGTGGTACTTGACATCTCATGATTGACTCAATTGCCTGAGCAAGTGATCTGCCAATCATGCACATCCCTCTCCCCTTTAGTCTGTAAGACACCTTTAGAGAGGGTGACTCCATCACCTGCAGGTACACTACCGTGCCAGGAGTCGTCCATTCTAAATACTCTTAGAATGCTGTCTAAGTACCCTGATTGGGAAACCACCCAAATCTAGATCTAAAACCATAGATCTAGTAACCAGTATGTCTGATATAATGTCCAAGTCCCATGTGGAGAAACCACTGTGTGACGACCAAAGTATAACCGATTGTAGTATAGGAATATCACTTCCTACTCTGTGTATGTCATACAAATACCAGGACATCACACCCTACTACCTTCTTAACTGATCCATCCCTATTCTGATGAAGTCAAAACTATGACTGTCACATCAGAAATAGATGATCTATCTCTGCTATATCTGCTTTAGTCTATAAATAGACATAAGCCACTTGTCCATCAATACTTCCGCTGCTCCCACTGACCACGACAACCCTCTGGCCGAGTCATATAGACGTACACTTCTAAAGCTAGTTTAGAACGACGCTATACTCATCCTCCTGCCGGGTCTCACGGTCTGGAACAACAGCAATGGCAAGTCTGGGTAAATAAGAACTTCCCTGTCACCGTCCTTGAGGCTACCGAAGTACCTCTCGGGTGCCTGAAGTTACCCACCGTATCTGCGGAGTGGCCAATGGAATGTCAAACCAGATTGAATCTTTAGGTTCCTATCAAATCTTCAGTAATCGTTTGTGGTTCTGGAATCACTTCCAGTTCTACCGTACTCCCACTGCTATTTTCTGAAAAAATCCATTTTTAATAAAACTGTGGCGAGTCAAGAACAATATCACTATTTATCTTCCAGATGGTAGAAAGTCAACCCTCGTCATAGCCTGGGTCAACCCACAAACAGCCATTACAGAAAACGTGCCTTGAGTTGTCCAGTGTCTAGTTTTAATCATAAGCCGGACAACTCCCCGTACCATAACATAGTTAAGATATGAACTGTTCTATATCCAATATAGGACCAGAGGCACTGATTTAATTGAACCAGATTCAAATCATGCAGCTGTCTCCAGTGCATGTCAACTAAATGGAAGGAGGCCGATCTGCGTTACTCAACTTAGGAATGCTTCCAATTATGAGTAACCTGAAAGAGAAGCAAGTTCCCTAAATCATTACTATCATCTGAATACCATACACAAGTATCTACATCTTCGATCAACTCGAAGAATCCCGATACTTGCAACACCTGGTTCTCTACTTTATTCATATACCTATAACTTCTCAAAATTCGGACCCTGTGTTTCCACAAAACACCTATCTAAAAACTAGAGAAGTCATAAGTAAACCGGATATAGTACGAGGACCAACCCCTCTGTCCTGATGGACCCTGGACAACATACAATACTCTGTATAAGTCCCTTGAGTCTGATAACTCGTTCACTGTGTGTCGTAGGTTGAAAACTGTACTTATGGTTAAGAAGAATTACACCGCTGTTTAATGCTCCTTACCTAACCATCCACTGATATAGGTAAATGTCACAGACATAATTTCAAAAAGGTATATCTCACTCTATGAAAATAGACGTACAGATATATCAATTTGAAATTGGTGCACAACAGCGGATATTCAAAACCAAATATTTGCCGACCGGCAAACAGTCCAGGTGACTTCCTCAAATATCACCGATTACAACGAATCTCGATATAATGAGGATGATCACCTAATTCCCACTAACCTACTCCCACTCATCATCTGTAAAACCATACAGATGTGAGAATCATTCCTGGTAAATACATACCCTGGAGTAAGGACTAATTGGGAAATCAGTTTTCCTTTAACAGTACATAGTGAAACTGAAACATTGAAATGTTTCGATGGGGTATCCCGGTATTCTTAGTAATGCCTTTTCCAGATTTACGACTATAACCGTATAATTCTTTGCCACCTCTCCAAACCCCTTTATATGTCTTTAGTCATTACCTTCTGTACACCCCTTTAGGCCAAATGGTTTTCTTCCTTCCCTACCGTTCGGCACCAGCCTATGGTTTAGAAGAAGACTATCCAATAAGCATAATAGGTGTACTGTCCTAATCCTAGGAACACTCGCAAAGCGAGAGAAGGTGAAGATAAAAGACAACCGAATAAACCTTATTTCTATTTCTCCTGAACCAGAATCCATCCCCCAACTGGAACAAGTTCCTTTCGAGTTCGTATATAACCATACGATGGAGTATCCAATAAACTATGGATCTTCATAGTGACACGGAGTGTCCTGGAGAAATACAAAGGTGATTTAGGATTGGCGAAGAAATACTTGGTATGGTCGTGAATAGCAGTCGCAATTTACTTTGCCCTCTTACTAATCCCTTTCTTTGTCTTAACTTAATACCTTCTGTACACAATTGTTAGGCTAAATTGTTTTCTTCATTCCCTACCGGTCGGCACCTGCCTATGGTTTGGAAGAAGACTATCCAATTTGCGTAATAGGTGTACTATCCCCTAATCTAAGGGGTACTCGCAACCTGAGAGAAGGTAGAAGGAAAAGACAACTGAATAGTCCTATTCGTTTTCTCCAGAACCGAAACCATCCTCGAATAAAATCTTTTCGAGTTCGTATATAACCATACGATGGTTTTGTCCAATGGAAGTGGACGTTCGTAGTAATACGGGGTGTCCTGGAGAAAAGGGTAAAAGTAGGAGTGGCAATGAGGTTCGCAACTCTGACAATCCAAAAGCCAGTGTTTAAGAAGGTTCGGTCAGCTTGGTCACTGAGTCATAGTCTTAGGGTCGGGCCAATGGTCGCTGCCAAAGAGAGAGAGAAAAGAAACACTCAGCGTGCACTCTATCCTAGATCAGAATGGTTACCAATTTATCTAATCTGGAAACCTCCCATTGTACCGTCAAATTCTCCTCCAAACCTGAAAGAAGAATTAGTCGGGATCACCCGAGGAGTAAACCAACTCATCAGTGGGAATCGGGATGCAACTATCATCGCATGATAACGTGACGGAATCCGCTCACGTTATCACACTCCAGAAGGTATGCGCATATCTGGCAAGTTTCAGTTTCTTTAGAAACTCCCGATGTGATTTTTACCCCATGCTCTTATGACCTTGGCGTGAGGTCAAAATATCATAAGTCACATGTCAAGTTCTACCCGTCATTATCCAGGTTAATTTGAACCCACCTGTACATACCCTTGACGTAGGCCAAAATAGTAGTACGGCTGTCCCAAACCAACGCATCTATCTATGCAACAGATAAATACCCGGCAGCTACCAATCACTATGCCTTGGCGTGAGGTCAAAATACATAGCTTGAATACTACCGAATATTTAACTGAAATGACGGAGGGCTATGAATGGTTTCTGGCGAAAACCTTTAACGTAATGAACTTGATATCGTTGAAGGAACGGATAGCATTTTAAAAAATATAGTGACGAAAATCTTTGCTAAAGAGGTCACTCCCAGTGAAGGGATCTCGGCTCTTTCCCCGTAGAATGAGGTGCAGGATATTCCAACTGAATACCACGGTGCAAAGAAAAAATAATCGGCTATAGTGAAGTTATTGCCCTGACGCAAACTTTTTGTCTAAGGGGTCACTCCCGGTGAAGGGATCTCGGCCCTTGCCACGTCGACTGAGGAGCAGGATATTCCAACTGAATACCACGATGCAAAACAAAAGTGAACGTCCTTGCAAATAACAGCTTTTTGAAAAGTGTTCCAACAACATCATATTAGGTTTGTTTTACTTGCATTGATCCGAATCAATGCAGTCCCATCAATTGATCACACCACAAAGAACGAAAATATACTGATGTACGTATATGCCATCCGCATTTGCCACTGGGTCCCGTCATTACCCGTTAGGTTAGCTAACTAACGACAGAGCGGGGACTGGACTAGCGCGGATGAAAAACATATACAACATCTACTAATATATATATACCAATATATAATATTTCGGTCAAGGCATGAAAAAAAATGCAACATCACAGAAATGTACAGCATCACAGAATAATACAGATATCTGGGATCCCCGGGTTTCACAGAGCCGCTGAAACCCGACGTTCCCCTGGTCGTGTGGATAACCTGTGCAATGAAAACCCTAGACCCCTACGGGCGCGGCAAGTTACCCGCTAAAACCTGAAGCGAGGCAGCCCCCTTCAGCAACGTGAATGGACCACCCAGCACTTCACGGAATCCGGTAACTTGGGCACCCCTCCTGGGTCAACCTGTACCCCCTACGAGTGCGGCGAATAGCCCGCCAATTCTAGAGTGAAGCCCCCTCCGTCTCAATGCCATGAGATGCGGGCTTGTTGCCCTCCAGAACCCGGCTATCCGTGCACCCCTCCGTAGGGTAATCCTACTACAGAAAGTAAAATATACATATAACGGGTACATCGACCGCAACCTGTTCGTGCCCCAAAAGAATAATACAAACAGGCAGTGACGGCAGTCCACATGTCGGACGCTCGCCCCGCAAGATCAAATGTACATAATACAACAAAACAACTGTACTAGCATTGCACCCAGGCTATCCCCACGACCGATCCGCAACATCACAGAACAATCACAGAACATCAACGTGAAGGTCACGTTCGCAAATCCGTCTAACCGGGCTATAGCAGTTAGACAGGATTTACCGATCAAGTGACATTCACGGTCGCAGATATAATGTAAATACTGTGAAATAATGTGTTTAAAATATCCGATCGATCAAATTTTACCAAGTGGGCCCCCAAGTACTACTGTAGCACATCAAGAAATTCTGGGCCCAAAAATAATACTCCAAAACCCCTATTTCCAAGTCAGGAGCTTTCTGAAAAATTTTGGTACACTGAACAGTTCAAGTCGCGGCGGAACCGCGGCCCAAGCATGGGTTTGGCCGCGGTTCCGTGGTCGTTTAGACTGTTCACGAGACCAAATTTTCCCAGAACTCTTACAATGTCATACACATCATTCTGAAACAACCTGAAAAATTTTTGGACTTCAAAAAATTTCGACAGAAACTGATGTGAAGAAAAATATGGTTTTTGGAAAATTGTTCGATCGGAAATGTAAAACACATTAGACAAAGCTAGACTATGTTAATGGCGAGGCTCTAATACCACTGTAAGTGCACGGCGGCGCCCCGGCCTCCATCCCGAGGCCAAATGCGGAAGCGATGGTTAACTTTAATTTTTCTTGAACCGGCCCCACCGCGCACTAAAACCCGGATCGGGCCATTAAACAAGTCCTAGCTAACTACAAGATGGGAAGAGAGATATACCGAGTGATCCGTGTCCTCCGGTCTTCTCGTCGTCATCCCGATCTCCCGCGGAATGTCCGGTCTCCACCTCGTCGCCGGAAGGGCACCACGTCGCCGGCTTCTTTTACGGGCTCCCACCTCTATACCGAGGCACCTCGGGCACGAAGTTGGCGAGCCGACGAGCCCAAGATTTGCTGTAGAATGTGTGTAGAACCATATCTCATTTTGGGGTTCATGGAGGTTGCCATAATGGTGGAGGAATTGAGCTAGTGGAATATTTTTGATGAACTTGGGAATTTTGTGGCATGAAAAGAACAACAATTCCCACATCCAAAATTTAGACAGCCCCAAGAGGGAATGGCCGGCCATGGCACTTTGGAGAGGAGAGAATGAGAGTGAGTGTATGGATGATGGAACCACAATAATAATGCAAGAGAGAAAAGGTCATCATATGAAGAAATGATCACAAAGAAACTCCAATACTCAAACTACCATCATCAACAACGATGATTGCTCACAAAGTCAAGCAATCATGAGCTTAAGAAAGTCAAGGAATGGTCCTCCATCATGAGACCATCATGACACAAGAAAATGCAAAGAACACCCTCCTAAATTGCTTATTTGCACAAATGCAAATAAGCCCTCCTCCACCAATCTTCGGCCATTGAAAGATGCAAATGAAAATGGCCGAAACGGAAAGCAAACTGGCAACTCCGGAAAACTGGTCCCGTAATAAATTACAGGAAAACCCTGATACTGTGTATACACACCCGCATCTGTATTCCGACCGAAATACAAATGCAATGAGACAAAATCTACACTGTACTATACTAGGATCCGGCTTAAACCAAAGCCGGCTAGTATTATCCGTCCGATCCTGATCCGTGCAATACCGTACGTATCTGATCAAACCCTGCCATATCTCCATACGGCCTCTACAGCGTTTCGCCCGAAAACTTGAGCAACTGAATGTGGGGGACTCTAAAGACTCGTCAACACCTTGGTTGTGGATTTAACCACTAGCACGTCAGAGGTATAAACCAATACGTGACGGGCCACCAGCTATTGAACAAAAGAGACGTCGATGAGCGAACTCATCCTGACACCCTACTGAGCCTGTCAGTGACAATATCCGTACAGTCCGGTCCGTTAGTCTATGAGCATCGCATGGCGGGCCTAGGGGGTTGGTAAAAGTCAGACCCCCAAAAGTGGTACAAATCGTGTCGGAGTGTAGCCCAGAACACCCTGAGATACTACTGGAATACCTACCAGTAAATCTCCTGCCTCGGCCGAGGGCTTTGTGTAATGGCTCTCCTAGACACACCGCGACCTCACCCCCAATACCGGGAGAGACGAACCCCTGAAGATCCGCTCACTGCCTCCATATAGCTCGGGACTGTACCCAACTAAAACCTGTTTGCACGTCTCCTTTCAGCGTGGTAGGGTAGTAATCAAAGTACAGTGGGAACTCACACGAGACAAATGACGATCATCAGGTCGATGAACTAACCTGTACACATGTCACCTGGGAACTGCTATCTGACGTCAGGTATAAGACCAACTATCATGTTCCCGGCGAGTCCTGTCCGGTATACTCATAACCCAATGAGCACCTGTATACATCTTAGGTGATCCAACTGACACCAATGGCTTGTGAGACCGGCCACCGCCCATCGTCGGGGTCTCGACTGTATACACTAGTCTACTCTGGAGTATCGATGCCCTGTCTCGAAACTCCCACGACTAGGGACCTTTTAAGGATGTGCTTGTAGACCCCAGCTCCCACTTATATGATCGCCCTCATACTGCTGGTGGTCAAGCAAGAATCCTAGGGGCTCTATCAACGTGTAATAGCAACATGTCAGGTCACCTAAAGCAGTACACGATGATAAAGATAAACCAGATAGCATACTATCATCTCGAGTAAGACTGTCCTACTGGGACAGGACCTCCCTCAATCATTGCAATCACGTGCCTGTGATCCAATAATTGACTCTGAGGGCACTATCTCCAACAGTTACATCGATAAAATATTTGAATGGTTGGTATTAACTTTTGGTCTTTGTAAAGCTTTATATTGACCAATAACTTTACTCCCCTCTTTATAATTTTGAATGCTTAATACGGTTTCACTCAAGTTTGGGGGAGGGAGAAAAATATATTTTGGCTCTTGAACGAAGTGAAAATTTTTATAAAATTGTGAGCCAAAAATAAGTTTAAGGAAGAATTTCACTTTCATTATTTCTTGTCCCCTTTAATAACTTTTCCTTCCATGTCTACGGGTTTTTTTAGATTAAAAGATGACATCAGTGAGGACACTGCAGTAAACAGGTTTGGGGGAGGTTTGTGTGTATTCACGCATTATTTTGCATTATCAAAAATATATGCAAAAAAAATTTTGATAATAAAAGATTAGAATGTGAAAAATTACATATGAAAGATAGGAATAGTTTGATTAAAGCAAGAAAGATGTTTTCTTAAAACGAAACTAGTAATAAGTAGTTATGAGCTGTTGTCCTAAGGGTTAGTAAGATGAAGGGAATTACTAATCTAAGGATAGATCCGAGTCTGAAAATAATCTCTATTCTTGAGTCCAAACATTTGGACGTTAATACCCTACTATACGCACTTACACACATCTTGAAACTTGGGATAGTAGAGGATACCTTGAAATACTCTTGTCTAAAAGCCTTGGTATGAAGAAAAATATAAATATAAATAAAAAAATGGTGAAGTAAAATGAACACTGGTTTTGTAATTGCTTAAGGCAGCATAAAAAAATATAGTGAGGGTGCTTTTTCACCTAGTGCCTTAGCCTAACTGGTTTGGGAGCCACTGCTAAGTCTTAGGTATTGAAAGACGAGAAAATTGCTAATTACACCTAAATGAGTGAGCACATTTAGTAATCGGTCGGTTAGTACCTCAAGAAGTATTAACGGTCGCATGAAGAATGTGTGAGCAATTCCATCTAAAATATTCACCAACTAAAAATTACTAAGGAACATAGACAAGAGTATGATAGCTTGAATTGAATTCTCTAAGTGTAATGATGTCTTTTACACACACAGAGGGGTATATGATCGATGTTTGGAAGAAAGTTAGGGAGGAAGACTAAAGGCGATATTTTATTGAGGGATGATGTGGTTTCCGACATGTTTTCATGACCATTAAGATAGGGCTCATGGCAACTGAAAAGCTAGTGTAGTTGAAAACTCTTATTTTCAAGTTCTTTCTTTTATATGTTCTTTATCTTTGTATGCAACTTTAATCATCTTTCTTTTATTATGGGATTTTGTGGGTGTAATCCGCTAAAAACCCATAGGAGACAACACTCCTCCTACTAGAGACACCTAGAGATTTAACGGCTTGTTGCACGTGCTCAATGCAATCGTGGTGCCTACGAAAGTGTGCTAAGTTTTTCTTTTTCGTTTTTCTCCCTTTCTTGAATAACTAGTTTGGTCGAGATGATTAAAGATAAGTTTGGGGGTATTTGTTCAGTCAAAAATATTGCACTTTTGATATAATATTTTCCTTACTTTTCTTAAATATTTAAAGATTTTTATTATAAATATAGAACATATGTAGGTTTTTCTGCAAAGTTACTCTTTATCATATATTTATATATTATAATCAACATTATGAAGGAAAATATATGCTTATAATATTTATATAATATTTTTATTATGCATATCATATCAAATAATCTTAATCGAATTTCTTAAAGATTTACTACCATATAAAAAGATTAAGATATTATCTCTAATTTAACAAATATTACTAGTATTATTCATAGAGATATTGTGCAGATTTAGCTCAGGTCGGGAGATCGAGATATTCGAGATGTCAGGATCAAAATCTACCAATAAAATCGTAGAATCATTACTGGAGGAGAATCAGGAAATATTTAGAGAATCAAGGCATTGAAAAAATATCCGCGTGTCAACATGAGAGAGCACCTGAAATTTGGAACCCTGATCTCCCCAAACCGCCGCCCTTCCGTGACTAATAGGCACCATCCGCGGTGGATCCACGGATAATTAATGGCCGTAGGATCTGAAAATTTAGGAGTTGGATCATGATTGCATATCTTAACCTATGAGATCTAGGGTTTCTGCTTTGAGGGCTATATAAAGAACCGAGGGCTCAACTTAAAGAATCATCACCTTTAACACGAAGCAAATCACCGTCAAAAACAAGAGATCCACGACAGGTCCACGATTCGACGTGATAAAGCGACGTGATTATCGACGGAGCATCTACTTCCTACGAGGCAGAGATCGAAAGCAACTTCTTATTGTAATCTAAATTCAAAGGATTTGTACTTGTAATGTTGATTAACAAAGCTAGATCATTTGCTTAATTATTTCGCGTTTACTTTCTGCATTTAAATTCTGCATTATGATTTCCTTCTCTATCATTTCTTCTTCTTCTCAAAACATGCGTGAGTAATTCTGCGCTTGCTAAGGTTCATAGAATTAGGGTAGATCAATGGATGATAAAATCTCTTAACTTCTTTTATATCTAATAAAGTTTATAAACTTTAGCAAAATAAATGTTAACATCCTTATCGGGCGCGCTACCAATTTATTGATAGTCTCGACCACGATTTAAGATTAAATTAACAATTGTTTTAGTAAAAACTAGACATGATTAGAGATCAATGCAAGGATAAGGGTTAAGAGTGGGGAAATCCTAGTTTCTTCCAAAAGAACCCCAATCCACATTCATCACTATCGATCTAGTTTTAAATCTATTAAAAGATAAAAAGAGTCATCTTCAATTAATCATCCATTACTATTAAATTCTATGAACCCTACAAGCATCTTCTTCATAGATTCTACATCTGTATATCGTAGATCTACAACAAATCATCCCTTCTTTCAATCAACTTGTCTAAAGTAAGATTAAAAGTTCGACGTTTCCCTAAGGACGACCCGTACTCATCTCGGCTAGCTACACGCGACACCGTTATTGATTGCGGTAACTACAAACACACTTTCACATCAATATGCTATGCTTCACCCATGCCACAAATATCTCCATTTCTACCTCATTAATCTATTTTCCAAAAATAGATTAAACAAAAATGAGGTGTCCCCTTCTAGAAGTATCTCTTGTAAAACTTACAAGAATGCCGTCAACGTATATACATACCCGTATTCACACTGCAAAAAATATGAATACAAAGAGATAAAAATAATCCAATAATATAATACTAGAATCCGGCTTAATCCTAAATTCACTAGTATTATCCGTCTGAGCAACATCCGTCCGTGCAGCTACTACACGTATATGATTGGAACCCTGCCTGTAAAACCATACAGCCTCTACATCGTTTCCCCTTAACCAGGGAAACCCTCTGTGTAGGACTCTAAAGACTCGACAATACGTTAGCAGTGGGTTTAATCATAAGTCCGTCAGCGGCATTAGCTGTACGTAATGGCTACCCAGATACCAGTCGAAAAGAAGGCCGATGAGCGAACTCATCCGAACCACTACTGAGCCTATCCATGACAATCTTCTTACAATCTGGTCTGTTCGTCTAAGAGTATCGCATATTGGGCCTAAGGCGGATGGTAAACGTCAGACCCCTAATAGCACAATAAGTCGTGTCGGTGTAGAGCCCAATACACCCTGAGAAACTACTAATGTACCTACCAGTAAATCTCACTTTCCCTGGCCAGGACTTTGTGTATTGGCTAACCGAACACAGCGCGATATCAACTCCCAATACCAAGAGAGACGAATCCCTTCTAACCCCTACTGCCTCCAAGTGGTTCGGGACTACACACAACCACTACCTGTTTGCACGATTCATTTGAGCCGTGCTAGGGTTGTAATCTAATTATAGTAGGAACACACTCGAGACGATTAGCGATGTCAAGCCAATAAACTAACATGTACTCATGTCACCCGGGAACTGCTAACTGAAGATAGGTATAATACCAACCAGTAGTTCCCAACGAGCCCGTCCAGTGTAACTCATAACCCACTGAGCACATGTATACTATTTCTGTTACCGCATACCAATGGCTGCGGGATAGGCCACCTCCCCTGACGGAGATAAGAAGCGTATACACTAGTCTATTCTGGAGTATTGATGTCATGTCTCAATAATCCTACTACTAGGGATAAGCTTAAGGATGTGCTTGTAGCCACCCAACCCCCACTAGTGTGTGCCATCACAACACTGGTAGTCAAGCAAAGATCCTAAAGGCTCTATCAATATGTATTAGCGATATGCTAAAGGAAACATATACACATATTAAAATAAAATCAAACCAGATAGCATACTATCATATTGGGCAAGACTGTTATTATATCTATGTATATCCCAAGCTTCTAAAATGTAATATACAATTCAGTACTATACAATATTGGCCTCTAGGGTATATATCACTTACACATGAATGAAATATCACTTGCTTAGGTAGTTAAGTCAATATGAGATGTCAAGTACCAAACCAGATATTGATTTTGCACTAGATGCAGTAAGCAGATATTAATCCAATCTTAGAGAAACAATGGGAAGCAGATATGAACATAAGAGGATGTTCTTAGTATATGGTAACGACAGTGTCCTGCAAGAAGCGATTACCGATTATGGCTTCTAAGGTGACCTGAATGACAGAGTGACTGTCAGAGTTACAAGTTTACCCTTTTCTAAGGGGAAGTATATTGGATGGGCTTCTAAGTAGATACTGAGGTAGGTATGGTGCAGAATACTGATTAAATTCAGTGGATGATAGAGTCTAAGAAGTTTGTTGGTGTTCATGTTATGAACTTCGTCTCATCAGATATCCAGACAAGTTTTAAGACAGGTATCGTTTATTTCGGGAGATAAACGTTCTCCGTGAAGATGAGATATAGAGAGATAAATATAGAAACACTGGAGTGGATCCACTCAGTGATGTTATTTCTTGAACACGAATGTTTCACATACCTTGTTTTTAAAACTGATTAGTACAGAAGTTGGATATTCGGTAATACATAAGCTGTGGGTATATGTTACCGCAATAATTAGCCTTAAGTGCAAGTGGGAGATTGTTGGATATAGTGTCCTCAAGACAATTATTGTAATCATGAGCAGGCGAATATGATGATTGAGGGAGGACCTATACGGTTATAACAGTCTTACTCGAGATGATAGCATGGTATTTGTTTTAAGTTTATCATTATGTACATGTCTTTTGTGGTATGACATATCACTATTACATATGAATAAAGCCTATAGGATTCTTGCTTAACCATCAGAGGTATGATGGAGATCATACTTATGAGAACTGGGTAGTCTATAAGCACATCCGTAAATGTCCATAGTCATGGGAATATCGAGACTGGGCATCGATATTCCAGAGTAGACTAATGTAGGGAGATGGCCAGTCTCATAGCCATTGGTGTAATTCAGTCAACAAATATTGTATACAGATACTCATTGGGTTATGAGTTACACCGAACGGACTCACCGAGATCATGGTAAATGGTATTATACAAATTGTCAGATAGCAGTTCCCAGGTGACATGGGTACAACGTAGTCTGTCGACCTGAAATCGTCAATTGTCTCGAGTGTGTTCCCACTGTACTTTGATTTCTAACTTAACACGGCTTTAAAGAGTCGTGCAAACTGGTAGTTTTTGGATGCAGACCTGAAGCCCTTGGAGGAAGTGAGCGATAGAGGGGATTCGTCTCTCTCAATATTGGGAGTTGATGTCGAGTAGTGTACGGTTGTCCATCACTATAAGACTTAGGCCTAGGCAGATGGGATTTACTAATTGCGATCATTAGTTTCTTGATTGGTGATAGGGCTTGACACCAGCACGACTTATCAGATTATTACGTTATCCACACCCTAGACCTAATATGCGATACTCTAAGACGAACAGACCGGACTGTATGGTACATGTCGCTGATAGGCTCAGTTAGGATTTCGGACGAGCTTGCTTGTCGATCTCTTTTCGATGGATACCTGGGTAGCCATTACATATAGCTAGTGCCGCTGACGTACTTATGAGTTTTTCAGGATTTTCTTCAGTAAACTCACTGCCAGCGTATTCCTCAAGTTTTTAAAGTCTCACTCAGAGGGTTTTCGGCTTTTACGAAATGTTGTAGTTGCGGTATATTGGTACACACTTGGGTTCGAATAAAACTAGTGTATTTCATACACTTACAGTAATCAGACTGTTGTAATACTAGCCTGTCTTTTTGGAAAGACGGATATTAAATCCAGTTTGAATTTAATATATTAATACATATATTCATATATGTATTCACTAGTATTTTTGTCATTTATCTGTCTCTTTTATGTATTTTAATACATAAGAAATCAATTGCATATATGTGTGTGTGCGTGTGTGTGTGTGTGTAATATTGATTTATTTCCTTTTCCTTTTTTTTTAGTTCTCTTTACGTTATTTTGTGCTTGAGGCATATCATTCCTTTCACTATTTGTAGAGTGATGACAAGTGGAGTGGAGAGAAAAGGGTTGACACATGGATGCTTGATGGAATCCTAAGGCTAGGATTGAAGAGAAAGGATTTAAGTATTATGAACCATTAGTAAATGGTTCATAACTCTTAACCTTTTCTGTCTTTTCCTCTTAGCTCAAACTCTCATCTTCCTCCTTTTTAATTTTGAGAATTAATTAGAAAAAAAAACAAATAAAAATTAAGAAACAAAAGAAATGGAAACTACAACTCCTAGATAGTTAGATTAGCAATCGATTATTTAGGTTAACTCAATTGAGTTTGGAGCCAAAGTATTTGAGCCTTCAAGGTGGATCATCTTTAATGGAGGAGATGGGTGAGCAAGCATATTCCATGGAGTTTTAAGGAACCTACAATGAAATCCGACGCAATTTGGGAGCACTTGAAGACGCTACAAAGGTTGTAGTTTCACTTTAGTAGCATAATTGTTGCTGTTATGTTTGTTACAAGTTATAATCTTTATCTAAGATTCTCACGGTTGGAAGTATTGCTCTTTAGATTTTTAAAACCCTATGTTTTCATCCTTTAAAATTGCTACCGAGAGTGCACTAGTTCTTTCTGTTAGTTGTATGTATGCCCTAGAGGCCAGTATTGTACAGATGATGTATATTATATTGGATGCTTGGACATATATAGAGATGACTTTCTTGCTCGATATGATAGTATGCTATCTGGTTGCCCTTTATCTTAGCATGTACACTTGTCTCTTTAAACTGTCTTATAGTTACATGTTGATAAAGCCCTTAGGATGTGTACTTGACTGCCTGGACTATGATGCAGATCATACTAGTGGGGACATGGTAGTCCATAAGTACATCCTTCAAGGTCCCTAGTCGTGGGTGTATCGAGACGGGGCATCGATATACCAGTGTAGACTAGCGTATACGCTTCTCAACCCATGAGATGGGCGATGGATGATCCCATATCCATTGGTGTTTGACATCAGAGATGGTGTACGGGTGCTCAGTGGAGACTGGGTACACTGGACGGACTCGCCGAGAACTCCCAGATGGTATTATACCTCACGTCAGATGGCAGTTCTCAGGTGACACTTGTGCAGGTTAGTCTGTAGACCCGAGATCGTCATAGAGTCTTGTGTGATTCCCACTGTGCTTTGATCTCCACCTTACCATGTCCATGAGGGCGTGCAAAACGGTGGTCTTTGGGTACAGTCCCGAGTCACATGGAGGCAATGAGCGATAGGAGGGGTTTCATCTCTCCCGGTATTGGGGGTTGATGTTGCGCTGTGCTCGATTGGCCGTAACAGAGAAGTCCCTGGCCAGGGCTGATCAGAGATTTGCTGGTAAGTGTTACCAGTAGTTTCTCGACCCGTTATGAGCCTCACATCGGCACGACTTATCGGTTATTGGGGTCTGACGTTTACCACCCCTAGACTTGATATGCGATATATCAGACGAACAGACCGGACTGTACGGTAAGTGTTACTGGTTGGATTCACAGGAGTGTGAGCGGTCTAGCTCGTCGATCTTCTGATCGCTCAATACCCGAATGGCCGTTACGTTTAGCAGACCGCTTGCGGCTTGTGGGTGCTTGATATGATCATCATCTGCTACCGGTGTATTGACGAGTCTTTAGAGTCCTACACAGAGGTTTCCTGGCTCAAGTGAAACGAAATAGGAGCGCATATGAGATATGTGCAGGACCGAGAATAATGCGTGTATGTGATACCGTATTTCATTCTCACGATGAATGTATCGATTGGTTATATGCGATATAACCTAGATATCGAATCAAGGATTGATTCGATAAGCCGATACATAGGATACTAGTCGGTTATATGCGATATGACCGGATCGTTAAATCAAGTGTTGATTTAATGATTTAATGTATAATTATATATTTGATATATTACTTTGCATTAACTAGCATTGGTTCATTTTAAAAGGATTTTCTCACTTGATGCACATTGTATATGTGATATATTCTTTTGTGCACTTGTTTGTATCATGTTTGATGATACTTGCTCACTTGGGTTTGTGTAAAGATTAAACCATGGTTATATGAATGGTTAGGGTTTTGATTATTTACTTAGTTATTTATTTATTTATTCATTTTGGATATTATTAAGAATGGTGGCTTATTTTGTTTCTATGTTGAAGCTTCTTGAAGCTTTGAACAAGTCCACCATTCTTGTCTCATCCTTAACCCTAACCATTCCAACTAACCTTAGTTTAATCTCTACACTTGACCATGGTTAGTATATGATAAGTATTCATATTAGTTTCATTTTTAAATATGAAACTTATCATATTCTTTCTTCTTCTTCATCTTCTTCTTCAAGAAAAACCTTGCCTTCATCAATGGCAACTTGAGCAATAGTGTGAGAAATCCAATTCTAAAGTGAACCCACCTCCTATTTCTTCACCCTCTACCTCTTGCAAATTGGTATAGGGTGTTTTCTTCACAAGTTTCACAACTTGGTGAAGTTGGAGCTTGAACTTGTGATGCCTAGACGTAGATCATCTTTGGCACGAAGCCGACGACCTAGTCCGGCCATTTCTCCGATGAAGCCGACAATTGAGTTCGGGATTCGAGATGGACAGTGAGAGGACGCTTACGTGGAGCTAAGGAAGTGGAGAACCGGATCTACAAAGGTTGTAACCTCTCTCCTTTAGTTAAGATGTTAACTAGTTTACTGTTTCGCCTAAATTTCTAGTCGACGATCCGTATTAGGGTTTCTCGGCACCCATAAAATTTGAAATTGGCATGGTTGATGCCTTGTGAGACCTCTATAGTGTGCATAGGAACCCTACAGTGGTATCAGAGCCTAGCTAGAGCCTTAGGCGAAGTCTAGACGACGTTTGAAACCCGAACGAACCCGAAACCCTAAAACCCAAGTGCTCTCTGGACTTTTTCTAAAATCTGGGATTTTTCCATATTAAAAATGCTTAAAAAATTCAGCAGGGAAATATAAGAATTACGATGCAAAATTTATCCCATGAACAGTAAAGAGTGCGGCGGAACCGTGGCAGAAGCCTGGCTTCTGCGGCGGTTCTGCGGCAATATGATGACATCATCACTCCCATTTTGCACAGTAATTACTATTTTATTATGCTGAATTTTCTGGGAATTTTTAATTTGACTCAAGAGTTGAGTGTTCTGGGGTTGTATTGGGAATCGACGATTCGATCGGATTATCAAATCTTGTCTATGTGGCTTTCCGGATAACTTTAGAATATGTTAAAAAGTTCGACCGGATATAAATACCCAACTTTTCCCCTGCCGGAAAATTTCCAAGTGTTGGATTTTTCTGTGGTTTAAGGACGTTCTGAGTAGTGCAAGTAATGCGATGGTCCCTCTAGAAGACAACAAACCTTAACTCGATTATGTGACCGTCTTGAACTGCCCTTTGAACCTTCGGGTTTGGGGCAGTACGGCATGCCACATGTGAGGCGTTGGCTTGACCCTTCTACGGCTGGACCGTTGGTACTGAAGCATGAAGTGAATGTCTTTGAACCTATTTCATATGTTGAACGGTTTCGGGAAAACTTCGGTGTTCGAATGTTCGATCAGAAAGTTTAATATATTCTATTTATCCGGAATGGGATACAATAATTGGAATTCACAAACAGTTATGAGATAACTGAATGAATGTTATAAATCTAGCGGTTTAGTTTCACTTCATATTGAAAAGAGTTTTCGATAATGAGACTAAAATGCGGGGTTTATAACTGTTAGGCATGTGATGTCTAAGTATTTCATTTTGATTAGGCATGTGATGTCTAAAGAGGTTGCGGATTCCAACTGTTGTAGTTTTACACTTTCTTTTCTGTGACCGTAAGTGTAATATGTGATATCGCCGGTTTCGTTGCTATATGTCAACGACAATTGGGATGCGCATATTTACTTACGTTGATGACATGTGATGTTATGTGTTGCTGGATATGTTATATTGGATCGTCGTGTTTGAATAGCCGGGGTTTTTTATATGAGATGAGTATTTTTCATTTTCATTCATGTAAAAACTTGTATGTAATATTCTTTTATTGGGGCACTTCCAGGTTGCGGAAGTCGTCACCTTTTGTATATTATTTACTTTTCCGCATTAGGATAGACCCAAGGAGGGGAGCACAAGTAACCGGGTTCTAGGGTCCAGTGGGAGACCATCTCGAGGAGTCGAGTTCAGGTCTCCTAACCCTAGAATTGGTAGGGTTGCTTGCCGCTCTCGTAGGGGTCTAGGGGTGTGGGATTGGCTATTCGTCACGACCGTGGAATCCGTGTTTTATACTGGCTCGTATTGAAAACACGGACGTCCTAGTATATCCAATGTTTCATATATTTCTTCTGCTGCGATATCTGTGATGTGATCATGTGATGTTCTGTGATAGATACAGTATATAGTATATATGATATATTATATAGACGTTACTTATGTTTTGCACCCGCACTAGCCCTGCCCAGCTCTGTCGTTAGTTACCTAACCTAACGGTGCACGAGGGGACATCGAGGCGAATGCGGATGGCATAAGTGTACGTCATATCTATCTGTGATGTTTAGGTATTTAAATGATGGGACTTCATTAATGTGATTAATGAAAGAAAAGAAACCTAAGATGTTGTAGAATCAAATTTTAAATAAAAAAGGGTAGCTACAGTTCTTGCTTTGCACAGCGGTATATGTGATATATCCTGCACCTTATTCGATGAGGAAAGGACCGAGATCCCTTCACCGGGAGTGACTCCTTTAGCAATAACTGGCAGATGCTACACACTCGGTTTGACTTTTGATTGCTTCTATAGTTTCTTCTTTGCACAGTGATATATATGATATATCCTGCACCTCATTCGACGAGGAAAGGGCCGACGATCCCTTCACCGGGAGTGACCCCTTTAGCAAAACTAGAAAAGCCTCAAAATCACTCATTTTCAAAACATCATTTGATTCTACAACGATATCAAGTTCATTACGCTCATGGTTTTCAGAAAAACCTGCGTAGCCCTCCGTCATTTCAGATAAGTAGTAGTTAGTATTCGTGCTACGTTTGTTGGCCTGCGTCAAGGCGTAGTGTGCGGTAGCTAACTAGTATTTACCTGCTTATGCATATGATGCAGATTGGATTAGGGTAGTCGTGCGACTTTGTTGGCCTGCGTCAAGGGTCGTACGGGTGGGTTTAATTCAATCAGGAAATGACGGGTTGAACTTGACTAGCGCACTATGGTTTGTTGGCCTGCGTCAAGGTCATAGGACGCTAGGGGCAAAATATTATTGGGAATTTCAAGTGTTGAAATTTGCAATGAGATTGCATACCTTCTATGAGATAGTTGGATCCCGATACCCGCTGCGAGTAAGAGTTACTCCTGGGAGAGTTTTACACATTACAATTAGCCGATCAAGTAGGTGTCTAAAAAGGTGTTAACGAGGTTACACCTCTGGGAAAACAAGGTTTACATTAATTAGGTTCGTGCAAAAGCACGGGGGACCTCCCTCAAAGTACCGACACTGGCCTGGCTGAAAGATTGGCGAACTTGTAGTGTGTAATTAATCCCGGCTAGTCTTTCCTTTTAGGGTTTGAAGGAAGATTTGATAAAAACCAGTGGGAGCCATCCTGATTAGATAAGATAATAACCAATCTGATCTTGCACGAGCATACGCTAAAGTGTTTTCTTCTCTCTCTCTCTCCAGGTAGCGACCATTTCATGCCCTAATGAAGATAATAATATGGATGTATTGACCGAACCCGCATGTTATACTGTGCTGGGGAACGTTGGTCTCGTTCTTTCTTATAAGAGTTATAGGAATGAACAGGATATAGGGGAATACCAGGATTCCCATGCCACCCGATTGAAGAAAGTACATGTTGATGCATTTTCTTCGGGTGTGTTCGTTACAGAGAACTGTTTCTCCATTTGCTCTACGTCCTGGGTATTAGATACCGGGTCAGGATCCCATATATGTAATCAGTTACATGGGCTAAGGAAAGGTAAAGAACTTGGAGAAGGTGATAAAGACATTAGAGTTGGAAATGGTGCAATTGTTGCAGCTAAGACTGTCGGGGAATATCACCTAGAATTACCGACTGGTAATACATTGGTTCTGAACGAATGCTATTACATGCCGAATCTGATATGCAACATTATATCGGTTTCTTTATTGAGTAAAGAGGGATATAATTTTGTATTACAGGACAATGTTATGAACATTTTCCGTAACCAAAAGTTGGTTGGATCAGGCACGTTGTGCAATGGTATTTATGTTCTAAATCAATCAACAGTTCTGAGCATAACAAACACACACAAGAGGAAGAGTTCAGAACTGAACGAATCCTTCTTGTGGCATTGTAGACTGGGTCACATCAATGCGACACGACTGGCTAAGTTGCATAAGGATGGATATTTAAATCCGTTTGAATTTTCATCTTATGACACTTGCCAGTCATGTCTCAAAGGCAAGATGACCAAAACTCCGTTTACGGGACACGGAGAAAGAGTTACCGAACTCTTGGGACTTATACATAGTGATGTATGCGGTCCCATGTCTACACATGCCAGGGATGGTTCTTCGTACTTCATTACATTCACTGACGATCTCTCTAGGTTCGGGTATGTGTTCCTGATGAAACACAAATCAGAAGCTATTGAGAAATTTAGAGAATATAAACAAGAAGTTGAGAACCAAACCGGAAAAAGTATTAAAATCCTACGATCTGATCGAGGAGGAGAATACTTAAGCAATGAATTCCTGGACTTCCTAAAAGAGAATGGGATTCTCTCTCAGCTGACTCCTCCATATACACCACAGCACAACGGTGTATCAGAATGGAGGAACCACACCCTATTGGATATGGTGCGCTCTATGATGAGCACAGCTGAGTTACCTATTTCCTTCTGGGGATATGCACTGGAAACAGCTGCAGATCTATTGAATATGGTTCCCACCAAAACCGTGCCAACCACTCCATATGAGATATGGAAAGGAAAGAGACCATGTCTTAATTATGTTAAGATATGGGGTTGTCCGGCATATGTAAAAACGCAAAATCCGGACAAACTCGAGGCAAGGTCCATTCTGTGTAAGTTTATTGGATATCCCAAACATTCGCGCGGGTATATCTTCTACCACACCGAGGAACAAAAGGTGTTTGTTTCTCGACATGCCACCTTTTTAGAAAAGGAATTTCTTGGAAAAGAGATTAGTGGCAAGGAGGTAGAACTGGAAGAGGTTCCAGCAATACAGACTACAACAGAAGATTTGGTTGAACCAGAGGATTCAGTAGTTCCCAATGAACCTCAGCCTCTCCGCCGATCTAGTAGGGTTCCTCGCCCACCTGAGAGATACTACGGTTTTCTCATGGATGGTGGGAGCGAGGATTGCATCATGGAGGATGATGACCCAACTAGCTTCGAGCAGGCCATCACGAGTAGGGACTCAGTGAAATGGCTGGATGCTATGCGGTCCGAGATGGAATCCATGTACACCAACAAAGTATGGACTTTGGAAGTTGCTCCTGAAGGGGTAAAACCCATCGGGAGCAAGTGGATCTTCAAGAAAAAACTTGGTGTAGATGGGAAAGTGGAGACTTTCAAAGCTAAACTTGTTGCAAAGGGTTTTCGTCAAAGAACAGGTGTGGACTATGACGAAACCTTTTCTCCAGTGGCTATGCTTAAATCCATCCGGATCATGCTTGCCATCGCTGCATATCATGATTACGAAATCTGGCAAATGGATGTTAAGACCGCCTTTCTAAATGGTGATTTAGAAGAGTGCGTGTACATGACTCGGCCAGAGGGCTTCGTAGACAGTGGGAGCAGCGGGAAGGTGTGCAAGCTGCTTAAATCCATTTATGGATTAAAGCAAGCATCGCGGAGTTGGAACATCTGCTTTGATGTCGTTATCAAAGAGTTTGATTTCGTCAAAAACCCAGATGAACCTTGTATCTACAAGAAGGTGGCAGAGAGTAAGGTTGTTTTCCTCGTATTGTACGTGGACGACATACTCTTGATAGGAAATGATATTCCTATGCTGCAATCGGTTAAGCTCTTCTTATCACAAAGATTCTCAATGAAAGATCTTGGTGATGCCTCCTGCATATTGGGAATTAGGATCTATAGAGATAGATCCAAATGGATTTTGGGATTATCCCAATCCAGGTACATTAACACCATACTAAAGAGGTTTAGTATGGAAGAATCCAAGCGTGGGAACTTTCCCACGATCTCTGGAGTCACTCTCTCCAAAGAGATGTCTCCCAAGACTGATTTGGAGAGAGCTCGCATGCAAGGGATACCCTATGCTTCGGCTGTAGGCTCTATCATGTATGTGATGCTATGTACCAGACCCGATGTAGCATACTCACTAAGTGTAGTGAGCAGGTATCAAGCTGATCATGGAGAGAGTCACTGGACAGCTGTGAAGAGCATTCTCAAGTACTTACGAAGGACTAAAGAGATGCTCTTGGTGTATGGTAACGGAGAACTCCAAGTGGAGTCCTTTACCGATTCGAGCTTCCAGAGTGATAAGGACGACTCTAAGTCGCAGTCAGGATTTGTCTTTACCCTTTACGGAGGAGCGGTTAGCTGGAAGAGTTCCAAGCAGGAAACCGTGGCAGACTCGACGATGGAGGCTGAATACATCGCTGCCAACGATGCTGCCAAAGAGGCTGTCTGGATCAAGAAGTTCATTACTGAACTTGGTGTGGTTCCATCCATTGAGCATCCAATACCTTTGTATTGCGATAACAATGGAGCGGTGGCTTTGGCCAAGGAACCTAGGTCCCATCAGCGATCCAGGCATATTCTGAGGCGGTATCACCTGATCCGGGAGATAGTTGATCGCCGGGAGATCGAGGTCAGGAGGGTTGACACGAAGAACAACACGGCGGATCCACTCATGAAGGCCATTCCCCAGATACAGTTTGAGAGACTCTTCGGGTTGCTCGGTATGCAATACTACAGCAGCTGGCCCTAGTGCAAGTAGGAGATTGTTAGTTTTATGTATGCCCTAGAGGCCAGTATTGTACAGATGATGTATATTATATTGGATGCTTGGACATATATAGAGATGACTTTCTTGCTAGATATGATAGTATGCTATCTGGTTGCCCTTTATCTTAGCATGTACACTTGTCTCTTTAAACTGTCTTATAGTTACATGTTGATAAAGCCCTTAGGATGTGTACTTGACTGCCTGGACTATGATGCAGATCATACTAGTGGGGACATGGTAGTCCATAAGTACATCCTTCAAGGTCCCTAGTCGTGGGTGTATCGAGACGGGGCATCGATATACCAGTTTAGACTAGCGTATACGCTTCTCGACCCATGAGATGGGCGATGGATGATCCAATATCCATTGGTGTTTGTCATCAGAGATGGTGTACAGGTGCTCAGTGGAGACTGGGTACACTGGACGGACTCGCCGAGAACTCCCAGATGGTATTATACCTCACGTCAGATGGCAGTTCTCAGGTGACACTTGTGCAGGTTAGTCTGTAGACCCGAGATCGTCATAGAGTCTTGTGTGATTCCCACTGTGCTTTGATCTCCACCTTACCACGTCCATGAGGGCGTGCAAAACGGTGGTCTTTGGGTACAGTCCCGAGTCACATGGAGGCAATGAGCGATAGGAGGGGTTTCGTCTCTCCCGGTATTGGGGGTTGATGTTGCGCTGTGCTCGATTGGCCGTAACAGGGAAGTCCCTGGCCAGGGCTGATCAGAGATTTGCTGGTAAGTATTACCAGTAGTTTCTCGACCCGTTATGAGCCTCACATCGGCACGACTTATCGGTTATTGGGGTCTGACGTTTACCACCCCTAGACTTGATATGGGACATATCAGACGAACAGACCGGGCTGTACGGTAAGTGTTACTGGTTGGATTCACAGGAGTGTGAGCGGTCTAGCTCGTCGATCTTCTGATCACTCAATACCCGGATGGCCGTTACGTTTAGCAGATCGCTTGCGGCTTGTGGGTGCTTGATATGATCATCATCTGCTACCGGCGTATTGACGAGTCTTTAGAGTCCTACACAGAGGTTTTCTGGCTCAAGCGAAACGAAATAGGAGCGCATATGAGATATGTGCAGGACCGAGAATAATGCGTGTATGTGATACCGTATTTCATTCTCGCGATGAATGTATCGATTGGTTATATGCGATATAACCTAGATATCGAATCAAGGATTGATTCGATAAGCCGATACATAAGATACTAGTCGGTTATATGCGATATGACCGGATCGTTAAATCAAGTGTTGATTTAATGATTTAATGTATAATTATATATTTGATATATTACTTTGCATTAACTAGCATTGGTTCATTTTAAAAGGATTTTCTCACTTGATGCACATTGTATATGTGATATATTCTTTTGTGCACTTGTTTGTATCATGTTTGATGATACTTGCTTACTTGGGTTTGTATAAAGATTAAACCATGGTTATATGAATGGTTAGGGTTTTGATTATTTACTTAGTTATTTATTTATTTATTCATTTTGGATATTATTAAGAATGGTGGATTATTTTGTTTCTATGTTGAAGCTTCTTGAAGCTTTGAATAAGTCCACCATTCTTATCTCATCCTTAACCCTAACCATTCCAACTAACCTTAGTTTAATCCCTACACTTGACCATGGTTAGTATATGATAAGTATTCATATTAGTTTCATTTTTAAGTATGAAACTTATTATATTCTTTCTTCTTCTTCATCTTCTTCTTCAAGAAAAACCTTGCCTTCATCAATGGCAACTTGAGCAATAGTGTGAGAAATCCAATTCTAAAATGAACCCACCTCCTATTTCTTCACCCTCTACCTCTTGCCAATTAGTATAGGGTGTTTTCTTCACAAGTTTCACAACTTGGTGAAGTTGGAGCTTGAACTTGTGATGCCTCGACGTAGATCATCTTCGGCACGAAGCCGACGACCTAGTCCGCCCATTTCTCCGATGAAGCCGACGATTGAGTTCGGGATTCGAGATGGACAGCGAGAGGACGCTTACGTGGAGCTAAGAAAGTGGAGAACCGGATCTACAAAGGTTGTAGCTTCTCTCTTTTAGTTAAGATGTTAACTAGTTTACTGTTTCGCCTAAATTTCTAGTCGACGATCCGTATTAGGGTTTCTCGGCACCCATAAAATTTGAAATTGGCATGGTTGATGCCTTGTGAGAGCTCTATAGTGTGCCTAGGAACCCTACACTTTCAAGTAGTATCAGAGCCTAACTAAAGATTTGAACTTGTTCTTGTTCAACTTGTGAGCTTTGACAATTTTCTTGGTTTGGATATTTAACTCTCTTGATATTTAAAAATATACATTCCACTTATTTTAAAAATGGTAGATTAGTGAACTTAACATTCTAACGTGGTATAAGAGCTTGTCCAAAGATCACAACTTGATTTGGGGACATTAGAATTCACATAAATCCAAACTTTTCAAAACAATTTTTCATGGCTTGGCTGATTTTTCCAGACCACCAAGAATTTTTCGAAAATCCGATCCGTAACTTTATTTTATTGCTTCCATTTGATGCCGAGGGTTCTCATTTCAGAATGGGGACTCCTTGGAGCATCAAGGACGATCTCGGGCGCTTTTGGGGGACTTGTGTTTAGCAATAAAGTGAAGTTTAAGGTTGCGGGTGCGCTTGAATTTCATTGTTTGGAAATTTCAACTGCTCGGCTCACGGGGTATGGAATTCTAAATGTCATGGTTTTTGATATTTGTGTGCTTGTTTTGTGATGATTGTAAGTGTAAATATGTGATGGTATACCCCATTCTCATTGCTATATGTCAATGACTTAGGGGTTACGCATATTTTACTTACATTGTAGGCTTGTTCTGTGATGTTACTTGATTATAAATGTGTTGGATTATCATGATGGATAGCCCGATGTATGTAGTATTAGATGCTCTGTGATGATGTAGTATATATTCATTATTGTGTGGCAATCGTACGACTTGTGAACTTCCGTCACTGCGGCTTGTATATTATTCTTTGGGGCGCGTCCTGGTTGCGGATGAAGTCGCTTTGTATTATATTTCATTACATGCACTTAGATTACCCCCTGGCGGAGTGCTCGAGTTGCCAGGTTCTAGAAGGCAGCGAACCACCATCTCATGGCATTGAGACCAGCGTGCCTTCCTCTAGAATTGGTAAGTTATTCTCCACATTCGTAGGGGGTATAGGATTGACCCGTTGAGAGGTATCCAAGTCACCGGATTTTGGAAGTGTGCCATTATCCCCAGAAAGTAGAGTTTATTGAGAAACGGTTTCCAAATAACACACCAGAAAATGAAGCACCATTATGCTTCTAGGGGTGGCCAGGTATTCCCAGTATTGTCTCTTCCACTGCTCAGGCTCATGACAGTAGTTGCAATCTTCTTTCCCTTCAACCGCAACGTCTTTAAATGTCTATATGTATTACCTTCTGTACACCATGCTTAGGCTGGTTGGTTTTCTTTCTTTCCTTCCTTTCAGTTTCAGCCTTAGGTTTGGAAGAAAACTATCCAACAAGCGTAACGGGTGTAGTCTCCTTATTGAAAAAGCTCTCAACTTGAGAGAAGGTGGAGTGAAAAGACAATGGAATTATATCAATATACAATTCATTTTCTCCAAAACTGGATTAATGGCTATCCTCCGACTGAAATAATTTCTTTGAGTTCGTATGTAACTACACGAGATGGCCTTCCACGCAATATGGATCTCTGTATCTGATACAAAAGGTTTCGGAGAATGTAAAGCGGAATTAGGAGCGGAAAGGACATATGCGACTTTTTCGTGAATTAGGGAAATCATGACATTCCTAAGACAGTGATTATAAAAAGGTTCAGTTAACTTGGTTATATCTATGTTAGTTTAAGGTCAGTCATGGACACTGCCTGATGGAGGCTGTGATCTCCTTCACATGTTGTCCTCCGTCGATCCTATGATGGCGGTCATTGACGGTTGAGATTTGGTTTGGGAGTTTTTGAGCGTGTGGATCTCAATGGGTTGGCGTTGACACAGAGCTATCTGCAAAAGAAGTCCCGCGGTGGGTGACCACCATAGGACCCTCCGAAGATCAAGTTAGTGCTGGTGAATAAGTGCAGAGTAACGGATTATTGGAAATGATTTCCAGTTACCTAAGTCATCTGAGAGAGGGATTTATATAGCGGTTGCGTGGAGCGAGCGGGCGCGAGATTGTCGCCGTCAGTTACGCCCCTGCATTATCCTCGGATTAATGGTGGAATACGCCCATTAATGGAGGGACACGCCAGCGTGGGACGCAGAACGTGGGGGAGGCCGATATCTTTCCTTAGCGAGATATGCGGAGCCATTGCGGGGGCGCTTGGGTTCCGCGCTCTTGGTTGATCAGGGAAGCTAAGGAAGCTCGGCCTGTCGGATGGCTCGGAGACGATCAGTGAGGCCGAGGAAGCCCGGCCTATCGGATGGCTCGGAGACGAGCAGTGAGGCCGAGGAAGCTCGGCCTGACGGATGGCTCGGAGATGAGCAGTGAGGCCGAGGAAGCTCGGAGATGAGCCATTGGTAGTTTTCTAGGTGAAGGTGGAAAGTACTCAGGGAGGTCTCGTGAAAGGTCAGACACTTCCTCAAGACGAGATCCCTAGGAATGCCCCTAATGCAACTCATTTATTCCACCTCCATAGCCTTTGAGACACATCATCCGCCACATTTTGTAATCTGAGTAAATACCACTTGTGAGCATCATCATTAGGCCCCCACTCTCGTTCCGACCTATTTATTGGTCGGGTCGAGGGTGACCAGCTCGGTTTTTCCTCGGCTCAGTTTGGCGTCGATAATCAGAATGTGGATCACCTGGGAACGACATGGAGTTTGGCGGTAGCGTCGTTTCGATCTTTGGGCCCACATGTTGTCTCGTCGTGTGCCTGAATTTTCGCGCGTATGTCCGATGGCGTCAGCGGATCAGGGAAATGATTGCGCTTTAAAGAGGGGGCGCTGTTTCAGTCGATTTTCCAGTTGGGATATAAGCCATGTGTCGGGCGTCGTTTGGCGGAAGCAACAGGTTGTCTCTGACTCCTGCAGTTGAAAAGATGTCCCTAATGTCCGGTCGCCACGTGGAGCTTCGACTGCCACTTGGGCGTGACGTTTCATATTGGCGGGAGTCAATCTGGGCTATGGGATGTTCTTTTTTGGAGTGTATAAATAAGAGGGGACCATACTAGGGCCGACACTTTGCTCTAATTCTCTTTCATTGCTGAAGATTGCCCGGCACTCCATTTCTTAGATCGGATCATCTGTTCATTTTTCCTCGGTGAGTCCCTTCCTTTGAATCAGGTTAGATGTCTTCATCCGTGGAGTCTGTAGAGATAGTAAGGGTAGAGTCGGATGATGAGGCTCCAGTTGCTAGGGCCGAGTCCAGTGGGTCTTTCTCCTATTCGGCTTCAGATAGCCAAGAGAGTTCCTCTTCTGATATGTCTTCTGTATCGGGTTCGCCCCCTAGAGTCAGGGCCGCCCTTGTCTCTTGACGTCGGGCGACGACAAAGGCTCCCAAGGTGCGCATCGGGAATACCCGCATTGCGCCCTCCATTTTGAAGATTCTGGATGAGCTTTCCGAAATTCGGACTCAATTCCATATCCCCTCTAATTATTCCATTCGTTTAGCTAGAAAGGGTGAGCAGGCAAACCAGGTACAGGGCAAGGAGATTGCCCTGTATTTGGAAGCGTTCCGAGCAAAAATGCGTCTGCCCTTCCCAACCAAGGTTTGTGGGTTGCTTCGTTGCTTTTTTCTTGCCGCGGGCCAGCTAGTGCCGAACTCGTGGAGAATCCTCCTCGGGTTTCTGGTCCGGTTGAAACTTGATCAGATCCCCTTCAGTTTGACCCTCCTTGTGCCATTCCTTTGTTATAAGAATCACCCCGGCACCAGCAAGGAAGAGCCGAGCTCGGTGTATTTTTCGTATAAAAAATGTAAAGGTGGGGCGGCCGGGTCGGGGGTAGTAGTCGTCCCTTCTTCCATCCATGAATGGAAGGAGAAGTTTGTATTCATCGGGCCACCCGAGGGAGAGGATTGGCTTGTGCCTACACAGTGGCACAAGGTCGACTGCCCGAGGGCAAAGCAGTCAACTTACCCGGAGGAGAGGGTGGTGTCCTAGTGGGAGCCGATCCAGGGGGCGGATGTCCTGCTATCCGAGAAGGCACTTAGTTGGGCTGGGCTCAGTCCCGCGCGTTCCTTGGGTAAGTTAGGGCTTTCGACGACATGTTTATACTTCCTTAACTTCCTTTTCCTTTTCGTTTTCGCTAACCCCTTTTATTTGTGTGTACTTTTTCGTAGAGCCAATGAACCAATCGATGATCCTAGCTTCCATGGCCGCCAAGAACCAAGGAAAGAAGGCCGGGGGTGCAAGCTTATCCCGACTCGGTCCGAGCTCGGCCCCGAGGACAAGTCCACCGTCCAAGCCTTCCGCCGCTTCCTAGGCCCCAGATGAACACCGCGGAAGGAGGGGTGGTCATAAGATTGCGTGGGACTCGGCGCCCCGTAGAAGAGAGGAGGAGGAGGTTGAGCCTGCCGAAATCCCCCTCAAAAGGCTGAAGTGGACGGTCTCTTGGCCACCTTCTACTGGGATCCCATTGCAGGAGGGCGAATTCTGCATTGAAATTCCCTCGGGACTCTCCGTCACTGATAGCTTGCTTTCATACATGGAGCAAGCAGTCTGGGGCAAGATTCCCCGGGCGACCATGAAGGCTTAGGTGGCCGCCATAGCGCAGGAGGCGGTTCAGGTCGGTACTTGACTTTTCTTAAAATTTCTTAAGTCTCGTTTCCTTGGTTTGAGCTTTCTAACCCTTTTGCCGCTTTCCTCAGGTCCTTCATCATTACACTCTCCTCATCGCCGTGGAATCCGAGAAGATAGCCCCGGCCATGAAAAAGGCGGGTGAATCCTCCTCGCGGGAAGAGGAACTCTTCCTCCAATTGCGGCAGGCGGAGGAGAAGGCGGATCTCATCGACACTCGACTGGTCGCCGAGGGTTTGACGAACTCCAAGCTGAAAGAGTCTCATCGGCTCCTGGATGAGTCCAACCGGGCTGTCCAAGCCAAGTTGGAGGAGATGAATCGCCTCTACAACGCGCTAAAGAATTCGAGGACGCCCTCAAGAGGGATGTCCGGGTGGCTATGGATGTGGTGAAGCTCGCCGATAGCCGGGAGGCAAAGGCCATGGAGGGATATAAGGCGTTCGACCAATTTTACGCCGATCCCGCCGAATCCACGGCCTTCGTGTGGTACAGCGCCCTCGACGCCGTCAAGAAGTCTATGCCAGGTTCGATGACAGCGAGCTCCGCACTTAGTACCTCCTGACCGAGGAAGTGCTGCAAGGGGAAGTCACCGAGGCGGCGGTTGGGGACGAGGCTGTTGGCGGAAGCGCCGACCCCGAGGTCGCAGTTTTGGTCCCTGATGCAGGCGTCGAGCAGGGCGAGATCCTTCCTGAGCGAGCGGCTTGAGCTTTCCTTCCTTATGGTTTTTTTTCTTTTTCCAAATTTTGTAAGCCTCCGGGCATTTTTTGTAAGGCTGAGGAGCCCAGAATACCTTGTATTTATTTTTGGTTATAAATAAAGTACTCATTTTTCCTTTGCCCAAATGTCTGCTCGCTACGCAAGTACTTTTAGCTCGTACACTTTTCATTGTTTGAATCTTCATTGTGCAAGTATTTTTAGCTCGTAGGTTTCTTTATCTTGCAAGTGTTAGGCCGGTGTCCACCTTTTCTGTGAGTATTTGTAGGCACGGTAGCCAAGTGCAGGAAGGTCGGTATCCTCCCTTTACCCGGAGTCGAGGTGGTGATCGCGCATCGAGTACGAATCGGTCGATGTCCAAGTTCAGGAAGGTCGGTATCCTCCCTTTCCTCAGAGTTGAGGTGGCGATCGCGCATCGAGTATAAATCGATCAATGGCCAAGTGTAGGAAGGTCAGTATCATCCCTTTCCTCGGAGTCGAGGAGGCGATCGCGCGTCAAGTGTGAACCGATTGATGGGCCGAGCAGGAACCCGCTCAGCGGCCTCTTGAGGAGGGCTTTTAGATCCGCTTCTTTGTAGGGCAGGAATCTACCCACTGCGAATGAACCGAGTAGGAAGCTACTCGGTGGCCTTGGGGCGAGGGCTTTAGATCCACAGCGTTTGTTGGGCAGGAAGCTACCCGCTGAGGATGAGCCGCGCAGGAATCTGCCCGGCCACCTCATGGTGAAGGCTTTAGATCCACTGTGTTTTTGGACAGGAAGCTACCCACTGCAAATGGACCGAGCAGGAAGCTACTCGGTAGCCTTGTGAGGAAGGCTTTAAATCCACAGTATTGATGGGCAGGAAGATACCCACTACGGATGGACTGAGTAGGAAGCTACTTGGTGGCCTCATGAGGAGGGCTTTTGATCTACAACGTCGATGGGCAGGAAGCTACCCACTATGGATGGACTAAGTAGGAAGCTACTCGGTGGCCTCATGAAGAGGGCTTTTGATCCATAGTATTGATGGGCAGGAAGCTACCCACTATGGATGGACCGAGTAGGAAGCTACTTGGTGGCCTCGTGAGGAAGGCTTTTGATCCACAGCGTCGATGGGCAGGAAGCTACCCACTACGGATGGACTGAGTAGGAAGCTACTCGATAGCCTCATGAAGAAGGCTTTTGATCCATAGTATTGATGGGAAATGAATCTACCCACTGCTGATGGACCGAGTAGGAAGCTACTCGGTGGCTTCATGAGGAGGGCTTTTAGATCCATTTCTTTGTAGGGCAGGAATCTACCCATTGTGAATGGACCGAGCAGGAATCTACTCGGTGGTCTCAGGATGAGGGCTTTAGATCCACAGCGTTTGTTGGGCAGGAAGCTACCCGCTGATGATGAGCCGAGCAGGAATCTGCTCTGTTGCCTTGCAGTGAGGGCTTTAGATCCACAATGTTTTTGGGCAGAAAGCTACCCACTGTGGATGGACCGAGTAGGAAGCTACTCGGTGGACTCGTGAGGAGGGCTTTTGATCCACAAAATTTTTAGGCAGGAAGCTACCCGCTCTGCAGATGGACCGAGCAGGAAGCTACTCGGTGGCCTCGTGAGGAGGGCTTTAGATCCATAGCATTTTTGGCAGGAAGCTACCCGCTGAGGATGAGCTAAGAAGGAATTTTCCCGGCCGCCTAGTGGTGAGGGCTTTAGATCCACAGCATTTTTGGGCATGAAGCTACCAGCTGCAGATGGACCGAGCAGGAAGCTACCCGGTGGCCTTATGAAGAGGGCTTTAGATCCAAAGCGTTTTTGGGCAGAAAGCTGCCCGCTGCAGATGGACCGAGCAGGAAGCTACTCAGTGGTCTTGCAATAAGTTATAGCATGGGAACAGAGAGAAGCAGTTTAGATTGCAGGGAAACAAGAATTTTTATGATTAAAGAAAATACAGATTCAACGATTTAATATAAACTCTCTCGTATCAAATGAACGGATTCGGCAGGTTTCCGCGTTGCTCGGACTTAGGTCAGTTGGAGATGACCATGATCTGCCCTATTGTCAGCTTTTCATCTGTAACTTGGCCGGCTAGCCCCCTATCCGCTTGACGCTTGTCTTGCAGGTATTTTGCCAAGTGACCTTAAAGGATCAGCTCTTCGATGTAATCGCGTAGTTGTTTACAATCTTCGATCGGATGTCCTTGCGTCCGGTGATAGGCACAATACGGGCCTCGGGGCCATTTGCCCGTGCTTCGGGTTGCCGGCGGGAGCCTGAAGAATCTCTCGCCCTTAGCTTCCTCCAACAGCTCGGCCTGAGAGATGTTTATAGGAGTGTACTCCTGAAACCTCGAGGAGTAAGGCTTTGGACGATCGACTTTCTTCTTCTCCTCCCTATCCCTCTTCTTTCTATCTGCCTGGTCGGCTTGGGGAAGGTTTGAGTTTACCTCAGGCTCGAGTTGGATTTCTCACTCGGTCCAGGATTTTAATTCGGCCATGGTCATAGGTTGCGCTAATGCAAAATAGCGGAGCCACTCTTTGTGCCTAAGACCCGACCTCAGCGCGGTGATGACTGTTTCGTCATGGTGCTTGGGGACCTCGAGGAGGGCATTGTAGAAGTGGGTGAGATATCCTTTGAAGGATTCTTTGTCTCCGCTCTTGACGGTGAACAGGTAGTCGACCGTCCATTTTTGTTGTCGATTCCCGATGAAGTGACTGAGGAATTGGGTGGCCAGCTTGTCGAAGGTTGAGATGGAGCGTGGCGTAAGTCCTCGGAACCATTCCCAGCTATCCCAGATGAGGGTGGTAGGGAAAGCTCGGTATTGAGCCACGTCCGAGTTATCTTGGAAGCTCACGCCCACCATAAATGCGTCTAGGTAGTCTTTCGAATCGGATTTCCAATTAAAAAGGGCCACTTTTGGCGGCTTGTTCCTGTACAAGACGTGCTCGGCCAGCAGATCTTCTGTAAAAGGCTTGTTCCCGTCGTATGCTTTCGATTTTCTTTTCGAGGGCTTCAAGCCGGTGGTGGTACCTTGAGGATTCAACAAGGTCGGAGTGGCGGCTACTCCCGCTCCTGGTCTGCGTGACGGTGCGGCTTCGATTCCGCTCTATCAAATTTCTCAAATCCTCGGGTGAGGCCCTCCTCAAGTGGTCCCGGCATTCGCTGTTCGCACGGCCCTAGCGAACGTGGGGCGACGGTCATGCCTGGAAGCAGGAAAGCTGACCGATACCTCCACATGGGAAAAAACGCGCGGCGGGCATCAGAGCGACGACCCTATCTTCCCTGCGATCGGGGCGTGGAGTTGTCCGGCGCCCAGCGGGTCATGGAATCAATCGTCGCATGCGGGTCACGGTGGACGGAGTCGGCATGCTAGCGCTCGGTGACGCTGGGATGAGAACAGGTGAGATCGAGGGCGTAAGCATGCCCATCCGTCCTTCTGCGGACGTTGTATCCCAGGGAGGGGGAATTGCGGCCTGGTGGGTAGGGCCTGCCGTCTGAACGCGGATGAGGGAATCCACCAACGATGTGAGTCTGTCTATCCGAGCGGATAAGGCGTTGATTACATTGGGAGGAGGAGACGAGCCACTCCCGCCTCTATTGTGGCGGCTCGTATTTGGATTATCGTGGTTGTCGCTCGCTATCGGGTCGAGTGCGGAAGATCAACTTTAAGGGTGGAGAATCTTCTGAAGCATGTTCCCACAGACGGCCCAACTGATGGAGGCTATGATCTTCTTCAGATGTTGTTGGGACTTCACCCGCGCGCGCAAACGCGTAAGTTTTGGAAACGGATATGATTTTAAGGAAATAGAATGCGCACGCGAGATCGTTCTAGTTTTAAAATTTATAAACCGCAAGTGCACGGTGCATTGTAGCAAGCCGGCAGGTACGGGTCGATCCACAGGGAATTGTGTATTAGGTCTTGTTTGTTTAAGGTTCAACAAATAGCGAATTGGTTGGTTTTTTCACAAAAATAAAGAATACGAAAACAAGGAAAGAAGCTAAGGAAGAAATGGTTGTGGCTTTGGCTCAAAAGATAGAATCGCGACGATTCCCTCGACGCTCTCTTGATCATGAGTGGTCCGTCCTTACGTCAATCTCAGTATGAAACATGACTTGTCAAGACGGTTGTAGAGCACAAGTCATCAATTTTCGATATTCGCCGCAAAACATGAAACGGGTCCGTTTGTTCACTTATCGTTTGTATATCCAAGCTTGGGGTTTCAACACTAAACACAAGGGTTAGCAAGCATACCACAACATCAAAAACACAAATTAGTGAGTGAGAGCAAATGATTTTAGTCTTAAGTGTGCTAAGAGTTTGTGATAGTATAGGGTATATGAAAACCGACGATTTGTCAAGCACTCGGTCACAAAATACCGTATCCAAACTTAGCAAATTGAACACCAAATTGATTTTAACTTAAACATTGTGAAATATGAAACGGGAGTGAATATAGTATATGAAGAGCTTACAAAGTAACCACGGTTTCAAAATACCATATCACATCAATATATGAAACAATCTTTAAGTTATAATCACATTAAGCATATTAAACAATCACAAGAGGAAGAGGAGGCAAAGCCTTTCATCTCCCTTCCTTACCATTACCATATCCAAAGATGATTAGTTACACACCATAAAAAGAAAAGCAAGTAAAGAAAAGAAGCAAGTAAACAAAGAAATAACAAAACAATATATTAACACTTGAAGAAGAGGTACAAGATATTGGTAACTTGTTCAACCCCCATAATGAAGCTCTCAAGAGAAAGCTTCAAGAGAGGAGAAGAAGAAGAAGAAACCAAGTGATAGCCCACTCACTTTCAAGCCTAAACCAAAAATAAACAAAAACAAAACTATCAATTGTGAATATATGAGACCCCTTCCCTTGGTCACTGATCTGGCTTTTATAGGCACCAAAAAAGATTAAACAAGTAATAGAAATAAAGTGATGTGACTGCAAGGAAGGGACAATGAAAAGATGGGGAAAAATTGGCAAAGGGGCCCGGCGAGCTCGGTTTCTATGATGATGTGGCCGGTCTAAATCCGAGCTTAGGGGCTCGGGTTGATGTGGTGGTCATGTGTCTGCTCCAACATCATCCTGGTGCAGTTTGATTTGTCTAAAACAACCTAGTTTGCTTGCAGAGATTTACAGGGAACTTGACGCAATGCATCACATCAAAACTTTTAGCATTAATAACTCTTGTCCCCCCATATGCCCACTTCATCATATCTTGTATGCCATAGGCAACCCCACCTAGGTCTAAGAACCAAAGAGCTATGTGCACACTTGTGTTGTGTTGGACCAAAAATGTGTACACATGATTATTTGCAAAAGAGCTCTTCAGATATCGGTTGTTTTCCTGGTCTGCTTGCAGTGTCGGCTCCCAAACGTTATATCCGTGATTTTGAATGTGTTTCCAGTATCTTATCACGAACACCTGTAATCTGTAATTACTGAGCAGACACTGGTTAAAAGTACCGATAAATAACAAAATAAATCATGAATGAGGATATTAAAATGCAGTTTTCTGTGATGAACAAATACCCCAAAACTTATCTTTTGCTCGTCCCAAGAAAAACAAAAAATCCTAGCCTCACTTTCGCAGGGAACGTGATTGCACTGAGCATGTGAAACAAGCCGTTAAACCTCTAGGTGTCCCTAGTAGGAGGAGTGTTGTCTCCTGAGGGTTTTCATCGGATACTATCCACAAAATCCAGTCAAGTTAGCGTCGTGGAGAAAACTGTTGATTCTAATCTTAAGGTTAGAGATCAAAGTTAGAAGTTCAATTACCCAAGTCAGAAACGTTAAACCCTATTTTTCACTTCTCGCAATTTGTTTAACATAATCTCATACGCGTCTTTTACGTGATTGTGCGGATAATGTCCATAAAGTTTTAAGAACTTTGATTAGGGTCATCATGTCATAATTATAGTCTAGGATAAACTTCTGAAGGATCACACGAGTTTGAAAAGGAGTAAAGACTTTCTCAAGTATTTGTTCTCAAGTTAGGTTTTAAGTCAGAATTTCGATCGTTTTTAATAGAGAACCTAAGTCGAGGTTTCACTCCTAACTTTCACCTGTTGTTGTTCATACACACCTTTCATTATTGTGCAAAACATCTCATATAAATATACCCTCATATCTCCGTGAAAAAAACTGTTTTAATAGAAAACTTGTTTCCGCCAATATTATTCTCCCACAAAGAACCATGGGGACTTTTAACTCGGAGAGAACACTTAGCTTGTTTTATTTGACGATTAGAAACTTAGCGAGCTTTGGGTCAATGACTCCCAAACCAGATGGTTTTAGGGCATTAGGTGTGGAGACACCACAAGGACTTAATTACCCAAGTTACCAAGGCCACAAAACAAAAGACTCATTTTATTTAAAATGTTCTGAACTCGGTGAAAACGGAGATATAGCCAGCATTTCTTTTAAATCCGAAGACGTTACATGTGGATAAGGTGTGTAATTACTCCAACAAGGTTCTAGATGAGTTATTTTTCAAACTTATAGCTTTTATTAAAATCTCAATAATATCCTTCATATTCACCTTACTTTATGAACTATTCTTGAGATTACTTAACTCAGAACAAACTTGTTTGATCCTAAAGATGTTTATCAAATTTAAAATTTTACAGACATGTCAGATTTTCATTAAATTCTCAAAAACATACGACACGTGTAAGTGATATAAAAGAAGTATATTAGCAACGGTTAAACACAATGGAGGGTTATCTTTCGGGTTGTCAATCTCACAACAAGGATTTAGTTATTTCTAACTTATCAACCGAACCTTCAGACTTCGAATCTAAGTTCCCCCACTAGCTAACATGAAAAATTATATATATTTTTAGGAAATTTTTTCAATTTTTATGGATTTTTTTAATTTGTATGCAATGCAGAATATACAATATACACATGATGCAGCAAAATAAACACAGTGCTCACCCCCAAACCTGAGTTTTACGATGTCCTCATCGTTGCCCCCATCCGGTAGCTAGACTTAGACATCAGGGTGAGAATTTTATTCCAAGAAAAAGAAAAAAACCTAAGACTAATTACAATATTTACATGTTAAAAGACTGTGTTATTCCAGAAATTAATACCAGCCATTTAAAGATTTTATTTATATAGTACATTGGCTGGTAAAAGAATATGTATATACAAAAGAAAAAGAAAAAAAAGGTATATGTTAAATGTTAGTCAAGGGCATGGGCGTGTAAAATTAGGGATAAGAAGACGCTAAAGATGAAGATGAAGTTTTGAAGATGTTAAAGAATTGTTTCCTAGATGAATTGAATGTTCGAAAAGCACGTGTTGAGTTCCAAAGTCAAGTTCGTTTAAAAACTGGAGTTCATCCGCAAAAAGTTCGGCAAAAGAAAGGTTCCTAGGATGTTCCCAAATTGATCTTCACTCAAACTCACCAAGAATATCAAGTTTATCCGCAAAAATTTTCTCAAAACTTGCTATGAAAGAATGGTTTTCAAGGCAGTCTTCCTCCCTATGATTTTTCACAATCCTATACTCACCGCTATAGCTCACAATTCCCAAAACACGTTCTTCCTTATCACATTCATATCTGGGTATGTTCATGTTATTTAAAATGGTAGGTTCCCACCCTAATGTTTCTTCCGAAACAATATCACTAGTTGATACAAAAATCGTTAGTTCCTGATCATTAATCTCTTCTAACAATCTATCCAAACTATACCCGTCAAAATCATAAGATTCCTCCCCTAAAATTGTAATGCAAAAATCAGTCGGTGGTTTTTCTTGTGTGTCCTGATAACACTTAGTCAATTCAATTGCATCATCGTCCATGAAATCATCAAAATTCAATTGATCATTTATCCTAGTCGGGTGACTTCCTAGACGTCAGATATTAACACTATGTGGTTCTAATTGACTGTGTTCACTCTTTAGAGTCACAACAGCTACATGCTCTTCAATTCTAGCCAAAGATTGAGCTTGAGCGTGAAACAATTGCTCAGACTACTGTATACACAGGGTTAGCGTTGCAGCTGTTTGATTCTCGACTGCAATCATCACTTCAATACCTTTCTCTAAAGCGGTCAACCTAGCATCCATCTCCCATCATTCCCTAACGATGGGTCAGTTGTTTCAGGAAGAGAGGGTTGTGACGGTGGTAATGCTAAAGCAGTCAATCTGTCGACCTCTTTCTCTAAATGCTCAATCATTAGGTCTCTAATTAAAGTAGGACTGGGTTCAAGAGTGATAGGTGGGTGACCATTAGAAAAACTCTGGGACGGTTGGTCACCCTCTGGAAAAGGAAAGTTTTCATGAATGTGCGAAGAATCGTGGCAGTTTGAACAAAAGAATTGTGGATGAGTATAAACAAAAGAATAAGAATCGTGAGAAATTGAATTAAATCGTGTATCACTCATATCAACAAGAATTCACAAATATCACAAAAATAAAAAATATCATTCCCCTAGCAGTCTATGTTATGCTAAGTCAACTAAAGCTGCTCAAGAACCTGATTGTCGAAGTAAAACTGTGTCGAGAAACGGGCTCAAGATATACGGATCACGAAGTCAGGTAAGTGCAAAAGAGAAGGGGAGGTTTTCCAACGCTTTCACGAAGTTCCTTAATTAGATAACCCTTTTTTCTTGAATACTTGCCTAGACACCCTGTGAACGATATATCGTTAAGCAGTGTTCTAAACATAGTTAACTTCTCCTAATGAGCGTGATGTCCTTAAAGTCAAAGTCTAGTTTATTTTAAAATTACTGGGGGTATGCAAGAATGCAGTTTTGTGATTTGTGGGCTACGGAAAAAGGTGATGAAATCCTTTACCGTATCTTGTTTGGTCGTGCCCTTAAATCCGTATTTAAGATGCAAATGCGCAATCAATAAAAGAATTAATAAAAATCAAGCAATTAAGAAATTCATTTTCGTTTAAATTTAAGTGCTGCAAAAAATACGGTTAGTTCTCTGTGCAATTGGTGGCAAGTTTGTTCGAAGAATCCTGCAGAAGATAAAAATATTGGACTGCGTTGGATTCGAGAGTAATGTGTTAGGAAATACGTACCTATGTGATTTGATTAAGAAAACCCCTTTGAAAATGATCCGAGTCTTTGATTGTTCGCTTGCGTGGGTCAAACTACCCGGATCTTTGGCACTATACTTCACTAACGTTTTGCAATTGAATTTGAGCCTCGCTCCACACGATCGCTGGTCGTAATTCCTTAAAAACCTAAAATGTCGGAAAATACGATATTTAGTGTCAAAAAGTGATATATATGCCTCAATTCCTGCACACTCAAAATTATAAAAATCAAACAATACCACTAGAGTACTGACAACACACTGGAGATCAGAAAAAAAGAAAAAATCAAAAACACCCTCATTGGGCCGGGGAGCTCGGATTTATTGATGATGTCGCCGGCTAAATGCAAAGTGTTTGTGCTCGAATTTTGTGTGGCTTTTCTAGGCTATATTAGTATTCTAATGGTATAACTTGATTTTTTTAGTTGAATCACAGAGTGCTAGCAGGTCTGAAGGACAGAGAACAAGTTAGAAAAAATTTCGTATTGTTAGTTTTGAAAAAATTGAGTTAAAAGTTAGTTTTGTTAGTAAGAACCAGAAATAACAATACCCAATACTACCAACTCCCCGGCAACGGCGCCAAACACTTGTTAGGACTTCACCCGCGCGCGCAAACACATATGTTTTGAAAACGAATATGATTTTAAGGAAATAGAATGCGCACGCGAGATCGTTCTCATTTTAAAATTTATAAACCGCAACTGCACGGCGCGTTATAGCAAGCCAGAAGGTACAAGACGATCCAAAGGTAATTGTGTATTAGGTCTTGTTTGTTTAAGGTTCAACAAATAACTAATTGGTTTGTTTTGTCACAAAAATAAAGAATACGAAAACAACGAAAACAAGGAAAGAAGTTAAGGAAGAAGTGGTTGTGGTTTTGGCTCAGAAGATCGAATCGCGACGATTCCTTCAACGCTCCCTTAATCATGAGTTGTCCGTCCTTACGTCGATTCTGGCATGAAGCATGACTTGTCAAGGCGGTTGCGGAGCACAAGTCGTCAATTTCCGACATTCGCCGCAAAACACGAAACGAGTCCGTTTGTTCACTTACCGTTTGTATGTCCAACCTTAGGTATCAACACTAAACATAAGGGTTAGCAAGCATACCACAACATCAAAAACACAAATTAGTGAGTGAAAGCAAATGATTTCAGTGTTAAGTGTACTAAGGATTTGTGATAGTATAGGGTATATGAAAACCGAGGGTTTGTCAACCACTCAGTCACAAAATACCGTATCCAAACTTAGCAAACTTAACACCAAATTGATTTTAACTTAAACATTGTGAATAGGGAAGGGGAGTGAATATGGTATATGAAGAGGTTACAAACTAACCATGGTTTCAAAATACCATATCATATCAATATATGAAACAATCCTTAAGTTATAATCACATTAAGCACATTAAACAATCACAAGAGGAAGAAGAGGCAAAGCCTTTCATCTCCCTTCCTTACCATTACCATAACCAAAGATGATTAGTTACACATCATAAAAAGAAAAGCAAGTAAAGAAAAGAAGCAAGTAAACAAAGAAATAACAAAACAATATATTAACACTTGAAGAAGAGGTACAAGATATTGGTAACTTGTTCAACCCCCATAATGAAGCTCTCAAGAGAAAGCTTCAAGAGGGAAGAAGAAGAAGAAACCAAGTGATTGCCCACTCACTCTCAAGCCTAAACCAAAAATAAACAAAAATAAAACTATCAATTGTGAATATATAAGACCCCTTCCTTTGCTCACTGATCTGGCTTTTATAGGCACCAAAAAAGATTAAACAAGTAATAGAAATAAGAAGACGTGACTGAAAGGAAGGGACAGTGAAAAGATGGGGACAAATGAACAAAAGAGGGTCGGCGACCTCGGTTTCAATGATGATGTGGCCAGCCTAAATCCGAGCTTAGGGGCTCGGGTTGATGTGGTAGTTATGTGTCTGCTCCAATATCATCCTGGTGCAGTTTGATTTGTCTAAAATAACCTAGTTTGCATGCTGAGATTTGGAGGGAACTTGAAGCAATGCATCACATCAAAACTTTTAGCATTAATAACTCTTGTCCCCCCATGTGCCCACTTCATCATATCTTGTTGGATATATGTATGCCCTAAAAGCCATTATGAGATAGTGTATGTACTGATGTGTATATAGATATATATATTCAGAGGACAGTCTTGCTCGATATGATAGTATGCTATCTGGTTTTACTTTATCATATGTTCACTTGATCATGTTTATATTCATTTAGTACATATTGATAAAGCCCTGAGGATATTGGCTTGACTACTGGGATTATGATGCGGATCATACTAGTGGGAAATCTGTAGTTTAAAAGCATATCCTCGAAATGTTCCTAGTCATAGGTATATCGATATAGGGCATCGATATTCCAGTTTAGACTAGCGTATACTATTCTTGTTCCATATGATGGGCGATGGATGATCCCATATCCGTCTGGTGTGTTGACACCGAAGATAGTATACGGGTGCTCAGTGAGACTGGGTACACTGAACGGACTCACAGAGAACTCCTATATGGTATTATATCATACGTCGGATAGCAGTTCTCAGGTGACACTGGTACAGGTTAGTCTGTAGACCTGAGATCGTCATAGAGTCTTGTGTGTCCTCCCACTGTACTTTGATCTCCACCCTACTGCGGTTCTACTGAGTCGTACAAACAGGTGGATTTTGGGTATAGTCTCGAGGCATATGGAGGCAGTGAGCGATAGGAGGGGTTTCGTCTCTCCCGGTATTGGGGGTTGATGCTGTGCTGTGCATGATTAGCTATAACAGGAAGTCCCTAGCCAGGGTTGCTGAGATATTACTGATAAGTGTTATCAGTAAGTTTCTCGATCTGTTATAGACTATATACCGGCATGACTTATTGAGTTATTGGGGTCGACGATTCCATCCCTAGACTCGATATACAGCATATCTGACGAAGAGACCGGACTGTACGGAAAGTGTTGCCGGATGGATTGACAGGAGTTTTGACAGGTTCGCTTGTTCTTATTCTGATCGCTCAATACCCGGGTGGCCGTTACGTTTAGCTGACCGCTTGCAGCTTGTGGGTGTATGATATGATCATCATCTACTGCTGGCGTATTGACGAGTCTTAGAGTCCCACATAGAAGTTTCTCGGCTCAGGAAAAACGAAGTTGTGCGCATATGAGATATGTGCAGAGGCTCAATTAAATAAAAGTATGTGATACTGTATTTTAATCGGGCATTTAATATTAGTCGGGTCATATGAGATATGATCGATTTATTAAATCAAGTGTTGATTTAATATTGGCTTTTATATTATTTATTTAAATCCTTTTCTTCTTATGGATACATGCATGTATATGTACATGATGATGTGCATACATACATACATACATGAAATGTATCATGGTTGATGATACAAAGAGGATGGCAATATAAGAATCATATGGTAGATAAAATAATATATGGATTTTTCATTAAAGATTAAAGGCAAAAGAAATGATTTATGAGTCATTTCTTCCACACTTTTCTACACATTTCCATAACTCAACCATAGTTTCATTTCCTTTTGCCTTTTAACCTAAATGAAATATCTAGATATTTTTTAACTATGGTTATGGTTATGATAAGCTCTCTCTCTCTCTTATTTTCTTAGGACAAGATTATTATTATCATTCCAAAAAAGAGAAAAGAGAGAGCCATCTTCTTCCTAAAACCCTAGCTCTCTTTTCAATGTTAAAAAGAGTTAGAAAAAGAAAAGAAAAGGTAATAAATAAGAATAGCAACCACTTCATCATCCTACACAACCTTAGCCATCTTGTGTAGGGTGTTGTGCTTCAAGCTTTTTCAAAGATCGTAGGAAGCATCAAGCTTAGGGCAAAGTGCTTCGGGTGGATCGTCGTGGACGAGGAGTTGATCAAGTGAACCTTTACAAAGCCAAGGAGTCTTCCAAAGAGATCTACAAAGGTTGTAGTTTCATCACTTAGCATAACTTAAGTTTTATTTGTTGATACTATTAATTGTTACTTCATATATTCTAGTTCGATTCATGTATAGTTTGCTTAGCACCTCAAAATTTTATTGTTATAGCATGTGTGATACTTCTAAACCCTAATAGAGGTGATAAGGAAACCCTACAGTGGTATCAGAGCTACTAGGCATTGGATGTTGACCTATGGGGGGTTCTCACTGTGTGACAGTGTGGCGAAGCATAGGCTCTTACCCCCAGGGTGTCCCGAGACCGGAAGGTGTTCCGGCGGGTTGTAGTCCTCGCGAGGGGGCATGCGTAAAAAGTAGCTGCTGAGGGACCCGTTGGTGCCACGGCGACCCTATTGGATGGGGTTGCTCCCTGACCAACAGTGGTATCAGAGCCAAGCTAGAGCTTTGTAGTAACCTAGACGACGTTGAAAACATCGAACGGACGAAACACGACACCCGGGGGGTGCTCTCTGGAAATTTTTTCAAAACCTGGAATTTTTCAAATTAAAAATATGTAAAAAATAGAGCAGGGAAATATATGGGCCCACAAGAAAAACGATGCACTAAATCGACTAAACGACCGCGGAACCGCGGCCCAAAGTGGCCAGTTGCGGCGGTTCCGCGGTGGTTTAGGTGATTCATAGGCCGTATTTTCTTGTGCTGGCCCATATGTGTTTTCTGTTGTTACTGGTATTTTTAGAATCTGCTCAGGTGTTGAGCTTTCAGAGCAGCTTGTGGTTGTCTAAATCGTTTGATCGGATGTTTCAACGTCGCTTAGTTTAATAGTATATGCTATATTTTTCATTTTATTTCTCTGTGACCGTAAGTATAGTATGTAGTTGTATTACCGATCTTCGTTGCTATACATCGACGACGATCGGTGTATGCATACTTGCTTATGTTGATGATATTTGATATTATGTGTCGATGAAATTTGAAATGCAGGATTGTCGCAATGAATAGCCGGGGTTTTTCTTTTTATGTGAGATGAGAGTATTCTTTTAATTCATGTAAAATTAAATTGTATGTAATATTCTTTTTGGGGCACTTCCGGGATGAGGTTGATGTCACCAGTGTTGTATATTATTTACTTTTCCGCATTAGGATAGACCCAAGGTGGAAGGCACAAGTGACCGGGTTCTTGGGTTCAGAGGGAGGCCATCTCGAGGAGTCGAGACCGGGTCTCCTAAACTCCAGAATTGGTAGGGTCGCTTGCCGCTCTCGTAGGGGTCTAGGGGTGTGGGCTTAGCTATTCATTGTGACCGTGGAATCCATATTTTTATTGCTGGCTAAATATAAAATACGGACCTCCTAGATATCCTTTATGTGCTTCTGCTGCTGTTATTATCTGATGTGATCTTTTAATGCATATCTGAGACGAATGATATATATATATGATATATATTAGACATTACTTATGTTTTGCACCCGCACTAGCCCCGTCCCGGTATGCCGTTAGTTAAGTAACCTAACGGTGCATATCAGGACACTGTGACGAATGCGAGTGGCATAAGCGTACGTTATATTTTCGTTTCTTTCTGTAATGGCTTAGGTTTTAAATGATGGGACTACATTAATGAGATTAATGTAAAAGATAAATGAACCTAAAAAGATGTTGTAGAATCAGATTTGAAACACACTCGGCCTTTTTACAAAAAGCAAGTTTCAAAATGCGGAGCTTAAGCCACTCCTTTTAAAACCCATTTAGATTCTACAACGATATCAAGTTCAAAGGGTCAAAAGTTTTCTTAAAAACTATCCGCAACCCTCCGTCATTTTAGGAAGCAGAGTACTTAGTATTCGTGCTGCGTATTTTGACTTTAGTTAAGGCGCAGTGAACGGTAGCTGAGTGATGTCTTCCTACACTGCATATGATGCAGATTAGTTAGGACATTCATATGATTATGTTGACTTTAGTTAAGGGTCATATGAGTGGGTCTAGTTAATCACGAAATGACGGGAAGAACTTGACTAGTACTTATGATATATTGACTTTAGTTAAGGTCATAAGTATTAGGGGTAAAAATCATATCGGGAATTTCAAGAGTTGAAAATTACAATGAGATTGTATACCTACTATAAGATAATAGGATCCCGATCCTACTGCGAGCAAATGTTGCTCCCGGGAGAATTTTGCACTTTACAATTAGCTGACGCGGTAGGTGTCTAGAAAGGTGCCAAACGGGGCTACGCCTCTGGGAAGACGAGGTTTACTTTAATTAGGTCCGTGCGAAAGCACGGGGAACCTCCCTCGAGTACCGGCACTGGCCTGGCTGAGAGGTTGGCGAAGTTGTAGAATGTAATTAATCCAGGCTAGTTTTCTTTTTAAAAGGTTTTAAAGAAAATTTGATAAAAACAGTGGGAGACATCGATTAGACAAGATAATAACCAATCTGATCTTTGCAAGAGCATTCGCTAAGTGTATTCTTTTCTCTCTCTTAATGGCAGATACCCATGACAGGACTTAAGCTTCTATTAGATAAAAACAAGCTGAACGGGACCAACTATAAAGACTGGCTGAGGAATTTAAACATAGCCTTGACTTATGATAAAGTATCATATGTCCTTACAGCTCCAGCCTTGCCCCCCTAGGTCCTAAACCTTCAGTTGCGGATAGGGAAATCCACAAGACATGGGACGCTGACTGTGCCACGGCAAAATGCCTCGCGCTTGCATCGATGGATAACACACATCAGAAGCAGCACGAGAATATGGACGTACAAGCCATATTTCTCCACACAAAAGAGTTGTATGGAGAGCAATCTCACGTATTACGATACGAAGCGTCTAAGAAACTGTTTCAGATGCGCATGACCGCTGGCACAGCAGTAAGAGACCATGTTCTGAAAATGATAGCTCTCATAGAAGAGCTTGAGGACCTTGGGTGGACAATGGACAATGAACAGTATACAGATATTATTCTGCAGTCTCTCCCCTCCACTTTTGCTCAGTTCATCGTTAACTTCAACATGCACAACATGGAGAAGGAACTGCCTGAACTCTTAATATGTTAAGGAGTGCAGAGAGCACACTGAAGTCAGTGAAGACTCCCGTTATGTCTGTTGGGCAATCCTCCTCATTTTACCCAAAAGCTAAAGCCAAGGGAAAGATGAAGAAGAAACCCACCAAACCTAAGGGAGGAGTCAAAAAGGTGAAGGGAAAAGGCAAGTCCAAGGTTGGGGAATCAGGGAAAGGTGAATGTTTCCATTGCAAGAAGACGGGACACTGGAAGAGGAACTGTATTGAGTACCTAGCACTCAAGAAGAAGCATGATGATGCTTCAGCTTCAGGTGTGTTCGTAATTGAAAACTGTTTTTCTATTAACTCTGCATCCTGGGTATTGGATACCGGTTCGGGTTCTCATATTTGCAATTCTGTGCAGGCGTTGAGAAATAGCAGAGTTCTGAAGACAGGTGACCATACTCTCCAAGTTGGAAATGGTTCCAAAGTAAATGCAGTTTCAGTAGGAGAGTATCACCTAGGTTTGCCTACGGGTTGTATATTGGTTTTGAACCCGTGTTATTTTGTACCAAGTATGCTTTGTAATATTATATCTGTTTCCTTGTTAGACAATGAAGGGTATCATTTTGCTGTGCAACACAATGTTATGAATATTAGACTTAATCAAGAGTTGATTGGTTGTGGTACATTAAATAACGGAATATACGTCCTTAATCAACACACAGTTTTCAACATACAACACAGAAATAAAAGAAAATTTTCAGAGATAAATGAAGCTTTTCTTTGGCATTGTAGACTTGGTCATATTAATGAGACAAGACTAAACAAGCTTCATAAAGATGGATATTTAAATTCGTTTGAGTATAAATCTTATGCAACTTGCCAGTCTTGTATCAAAGGTAAAATGACCAAAACTCCGTTTACAGGACACGGAGAAAGAGCTACTGAACTCCTAGGCCTCATACATAGTGATGTATGCGGACCAATGTCTACACATGCTAGAGGCGGTTTTTCATACTTCATAACTTTTACTGATGATTTCTCAAGATTTGGTCATGTATATTTGATAAAGCATAAATCTGAAGCTTTCGAGAAATTCAAGGAGTATAAACATGAAGTAGAAAACCAAACAGGAAAGAGTATCAAGATACTTCGATCAGATCGAGGTGGAGAGTACTTAAGTACTGAGTTCTTAGACTTCCTAAAAGAGAATGGGATTCTCTCTCAGCTCACTCCACCTTACACACCACAGCACAACGGTGTGTCAGAACGAAGGAACCGTACCCTATTAGATATGGTACGATCCATGATGAGTGATTCTGAGTTACCTCTCTCGTTTTGGGGGCATGCATTGGAAACAACAGCTTTTCTGTTAAAAAAAGTTCCAACCAAGACCGTGTCTACCACTCCATATGAGATATGGCATGGGAAGAAACCATCTCTTAAAAGAGTTAAGATTTGGGGTTGTCCGGCTTTTGTCAAAAAGCAGAATCCAGACAAACTCGAGACACGATCAGTCAAATGTATATTTGTAGGATATCCTAAACATTCGTTTGGGTATCTTTTCTACCACAAAGAGGAACAAAAAGTATTTGTTTCTCAGTATGCCACCTTTTTAGAAGATGAGATTTTTTCAAACAATACAAATGGCAATGTGGTAGATCTAGAAGAAGTTCTAGAAACACAAGTTACAAATGACGACTTGGCTGAACCTGAAGTTATAACAGAATCTAATGAACCTCAGCCACTCCGTAGATCTGGTAGGACTTCTCGCCCACCGGAGAGATACTACGGTTTTCTCGTTGATGGTGATAGAGAAGATTGCATCATGGATGATAATGATCCTGCCAGTTTTCATCAGGCTATCACGAGTGGTGACTCTGTGAAATGGCTGGATGCCATGAGATCCGAAATGGAGTCCATGTACACCAACAAAGTATGGACTTTGGAAGATGTACCCTCCGGGATAAAACCTGTGGGATGCAAATGGATCTTTAAAAGAAAGATCGGTGTAGATCGACAGGTGGAGACCTATAAAGCAAGGTTAGTAGCGAAAGGTTTTCGTCAAAAACCAGGTTTGGACTATGACGAGACTTTCTCTCCGGTAGCCATGCTTAAATCCATTCGGATCCTACTTGCTATTGCTGCTCACTACGACTATGAAATCTGGCAGATGGACGTTAAAACTGCATTCCTAAATGGTGATTTAGATGAATGTGTTTATATGGATCAACCAAAAGGCTTCATTGACAGTGGGAGTAGCGGTAAAGCATGTAGGTTGCTTAAATCCATTTATGGATTAAAGCAGGCATCACGGAGTTGGAACATCTGTTTTGATGATGTTATCAAAGAGTTTGATTTCGCCAAAAATCCAGATGAACCTTGTGTTTATAAGAAGACTGTAGGGAGAAATGTCGCATTCCTCGTATTGTACGTGGATGACATACTTCTGATAGGAAATGACATTCCCATGCTACAATCGGTCAAATCATTCTTATCACAAAGATTCTCCATGAAGGACCTGGGTGATACCACATACATATTGGGTATTCGGATCTATAGGGATAAATCCAAACGGTTATTGGGATTGTCCCAAACCAAGTACATTAACACCATCCTAAAGAGGTTTAGTATGGAAGACTCCAAGCGGGGTGCCTTACCCGCTTGCCACGGAGTCACTCTCACAAAAGACGATTTCCCAAAGTCTGATTTAGAGAGAGCTCGCATGAGCATTATTCCCTATGCTTCGGCAGTAGGATCGATAATGTATGCAATGTTATGTACACGCCCTGATGTTGCTTATGCACTTAGTGTAGTAAGCAGGTATCAATCTAACCCAGGGGAGAATCACTGGATTGCTGTAAAGAACATTCTTAAGTACTTACGAAGGACTAAAGAATTGTTCTTAGTATATGGTAAAGGGGATCTCCAAATGGAGGCCTTTACCGATTCAAGCTTCCAGAGTGACAAGGATGACAGCAAGTCTATCTCAGGGTTTGCATTTACCCTCAATGGAGGGACGGTGAGTTGGAAGAGTTCCAAACAGGAAACCGTTGCCGACTCAACGATGGAAGCTGAATATATTGCTGCAAATGATGCTGCCAAGGAAGCCGTCTGGATGAGGAAATTCATCGCGGAGCTAGAAGTAGTTCCAACCATTATTGATCCAATACCTTTATATTGTGACAATAATGGGGCTATGGCGTTGGCCAAAGAGCCCAGGTCCAATCAGAAGTCCAGACATATCCTGAGGCGATATCATATGATCCGGGAGATAGTTGATCGCCGCGAGATCGAGATTAAGAGAGTAGACACAAAGAACAACGCTGCAGATCCATTCACCAAGGCCCTCCCTCAGCCGCAGCATGAGCGACTTTTTGAGATGTTGGGTATGAGATATGCCAATAGCTGGCCTTAGTGCAAGTGGGAGATTGTTGGATATATGTATGCCCTAGAGGCCATTATGAGATAGTGTATGTACTAATGTGTATATAGATATATATATTCAGAGGACAGTCTTGCTCGATATGATAGTATGCTATCTGGTTTTACTTTATCATATGTTCACTTGATCATGTTTATATTCATTTAGTACATATTGATAAAGCCCTGAGGATATTGGCTTGACTACTGGGATTATGATGCGGATCATACTAGTGGGAAGTCTGTAGTTTATAAGCATATCCTCGAAATGTTCCTAGTCGTAGGTATATCGATATAGGGCATCGATATTCCAGTTTAAACTAGCGTATACTATTCTTGTTCCATATGATGGGCGATGGATGATCCCATATCCGTCTGGTGTGTTGACACCGAAGATAGTATACGGGTGCTCAGTGAGACTGGGTACACTGAACGGACTCACAGAGAACTCCTATATGGTATTATATCATACGTCGGATAGCAGTTCTCAGGTGACACTGGTACAGGTTAGTCTGTAGACCCGAGATCGTCATAGAGTCTTGTGTGTCCTCCCACTGTACTTTGATCTCCACCCTACTACGGTTCTACTGAGTCGTACAAACAGGTGGATTTTGGATATAGTCTCGAGGCATATGGAGGCAGTGAGCGATAGGAGGGGTTTCGTCTCTCCCGGTATTGGGGGTTGATGCTGTGCTGTGCACGATTAGCTATAACAGGAAGTCCCTGGCCAGGGCTGCTGAGATATTACTGATAAGTGTTATCAGTAAGTTTCTCGATCTGTTATAGACTATATACCGGCATGACTTATTGAGTTATTGGGGTCGACGATTCCATCCCTCGACTCGATATACAGCATATCTGACGAAGAGACCGGACTGTACGGAAAGTGTTGCCGGATGGATTGACAGGAGTTTTGACAGGTTCGCTTGTTCTTATTCTGATCGCTCAATACCCGGGTGGCCGTTAAGTTTAGCTGACGGCTTGCGGCTTGTGGGTGTATGATATGATCATCATCTACTGTTGGCGTATTGACGAGTCTTAGAGTCCCACATAGAAGTTTCTCGGCTCAGGCGAAACGAAGTGGTGCGCATATGAGATATGTGCAGAGGCTCGATTAAATAAAAGTATGTGATACTGTATTTTAATGGGGCATTTAATATTAGTCGGGTCATATGAGATATGATCGATTTATTAAATCAAGTGTTGATTTAATATTGGCTTTTATATTATTTATTTAAATCATTTTCTTCTTATGGATACATGCATGTATATGTACATGATGATGTGTATACATACATACATACATGAAATGTATCATGGTTGATGATACAAAGAGGATGGCAATATAAGAATCATATGGTAGATAAAATAATATATGGATTTTTCATTAAAGATTAAAGGCAAAAGAAATGATTTATGAGTCATTTCTTCCACACTTTTCTACACATTTCCATAACTCAACCATGGTTTCATTTCCTTTTGTCTTTTAACCTAAATGAAATATCTAGATATTTTTTAACTATGGTTATGGTTATGATAAGCTCTCTCTCTCTCTTATTTTCTTAGGACAACATTATTATTATCATTCCAAAAAAGAGAAAAGAGAGAGCCATCTTCTTCCTAAAACCATAGTCCTCTTTTAAATGTTAAAAAAGAGTTAGAAAAAGAAAAGAAAAGGTAATAAATAAGAATAGCAACCACTTCATCATCCTACACAACCTTAGCCATCTTGTGTAGGGTGTTGTGCTTCAAGCTTTTTCAAAGATCGTAGGAAGCATCAAGCTTAGGGCAAAGTGCTTTGGGTGGATCGTCGTGGACGAGGAGTTGATCAAGTGAACCTTTGCAAAGCCAAGGAGTCTTCCAAAGAGATCTACAAAGGTTGTAGTTTCATCACTTAGCATAACTTAAGTTTTATTTGTTGATACTATTAATTGTTACTTCATATATTCTAGTTCGATTCATGTATAGTTTGCTTAGCACCTCAAAATTTTATTGTTATAGCATGTGTGATGCTTCTAAACCCTAATAGAGGTGTTAAGGAAACCCTACATATCTTGTGTGCTATGGGCAGCCCTATCTAGATCCAAAAACCAAAGAGCTATGTGTGTAAGTCCACGTTGCTCACCCCGGTACTTACGGGGAGGCGGAAACGGTAAAAAACGATTTTTTGACACAAGGCAACATGGACTAAAAAGAGAATCTTTGCTAAACAAAAACCTAGCAAACTACATGAGGTTCTATCTACTATGTCATAGAGATTATACCTTACGAAACCGGTCCTTCGGGTCTTCTCTCCGCTGTCCTTCTCGTCTATCCAAGCTCCGAGAATCGATCCGGATCTTGGTCACCTCCGCGGCCTCCTAGAGTCAAAGACAATCCACTTGAGAGTTTGTGTTCCGAGCTCCACCTCAAACCGAGGTAACTAGGGCAACAAGGTTGCTAAGCTTGATGTTCTAGGTTGTGTAGAAGAAGAAGATGGATGTGTTTGTCAATTTACTTCCTTATTTTCTCAACACATGAGATCAAAGGAAAAATCAAGAGGAGGAAGATGAAGGAGCAACCATGGAGCTTCTCATTTCATGAGAGAGAATGAGAATAGAATCATGAACCAAGAATAATGAACCATGGAATAATAATCCATAAACATCATCATTACTAATCTTTTCATAATAAAGTTGATGGCTCCCTTGATTTGACCATTATCATCACTAAAATAAAATCAAAAGCCAAAAAGCAAAAGAATACTCTAGATCACTCATGAAAGATCCTAGTCAACTATGGTCAAATAGTCAACAAGGTCAAACATGGTCAAATGGTCAAAGCAATTAGCCATAACATAATTATTATTAAAAAGATTAGTAAATAATGTCCCCGCCTCACAATGGTTTTGGCCGAACCAACTGTCAATACCCTAATGAGGCACCTCCTCCTTCTTCGCTCCTCACAACCGTGCATACACACCCGCATCCGCATTCCGTAGAACGCAAATACACAGAAAACAAAACTAATCCATCCATACGATACTAGGATCCGGCTTAAACTAAATCCCACTAGCATAGTCTGCCCGAACAGCATACGCACATAAGTGCACGTAAGTGATCGTAACCTTGCCGTAAAACCATACGGCCTCTACACCTTTCGCTCAGTGCAGGGAAACTCTCTGTATGGGACTCTAAAGACTCGACACTACGCTGGCAGTGGGTTTAACCACAGACTGCAAGCGGCACTAGCTGTATGTAACGGTCCCCAGGTAGATGTCGATAAGTAGGCCGATAAGGTAAACCCATCCGAACTCCTACTGAGCTTGAATGTGACAATCCCCATATAGTCCGGTCTATTCGTCTGAGAATATCGCATGTCGGGCCTAGGGGGTAGTAAACATCAGTCCCCTAATAGTAGTACAAGTCGTGTCGGAGTGTAGCCCAGAACACCCTGAGATAACACTGGAAAACCTACCAGTATATCTCGCTTGCCGTGGCCAGGGACGACTATGTGTAATGGCTCTCCTAGACACGGCGCGATATCAACCCCCAATACCGGGAGAGACGAATCCTATATAACCGTCACTGCCTCCAAGTGTTTCGGGACTGCACCCAACTGCTACCTGTTTGCATGACTCATTTGAGCCATGGTAGGGTAGCAATCTAAGAACAGTGGGAATACACTCAAGGCGAAGTGACAGTGTCAAGTCAGTGGACTAAGCTGTACTCATGTCACCTGGGAACTGATAACTAACGATAGGTATAGTACAACCAACAGTTCCCGACGAGTCCTGTCCAGTGTACTCGTAACCTAACGAGCACCTGCATACTATCTCAAGTACGACGTATTAATGGCTGTGGGACAGACCATCTCCCCTACTGGGATGAGAAGCGCATGCACTAGTCTACTCCGGAGTATCGATACCCCGTCTCGATAATCCAACGACTAGGGACCTGAATAAGGATGTGCTTGTAGATTACCCAGCCCCCACTAGTGTGACTGCCATCACAACGCTGGTAATCAAGAATAGATCCTAAGGGCTCCACTAATGTGTATAGGCGATATGCTAAAAGAAACACATGCACACATTAAAGTAGAAACAAACCAAGTAACATACTACCATTTCGAGCAAGATTGTCTATACAACTGTGAATATCCCAAGCTTCCATCAAGTAATATATAAACTAATATGATACAGTAATGGCCTCTAGGGCATATATACTAACAATGTGCACACTTGTGTTGTGTTCGACCAAAAATGTGTACACATGATTATTTGCAAAAGAGCTCTTCGGATATCGGTCGGTTTCTTAGTCTTCTTGCATTGTTGGCTCCCAAACGTTATATCCGTGATTTTGAATGTGTTTCCAGTATTTTATCACGAACACCTATAATCTATAATTACTAAGCAGACACTGGTTAAAAGTACCGATAAATAACAAAATAGATCATGAATGAGGGTATTAAAATGCAGTTATCTTTGATGAACAGTTGTCCTCCGTCGATCCTGTGATGGCGGTCTTTTACTGTTAAGATTTGGTTTGGGAGTTGTTGAGTGTGTGGATCTCAATGGGTTGGTGATGATGCTGAGCTATCTGCAAAAGAAGTACCAGGGTGGGTGACCACTATAGGACCCTCCGACGATCAAGTTAATACCGGGGAATAAGTGCAGAGTAACGGCGTATTGGAAATGATTTCCAGTTACCAGAGTCGTCTGATAGAGAAGTTTATATAGTGGTCGCGTGGAGCGAGCGAGCGCGAGATCGTCGCCGTCGGTTACGCCCCTGTGTTATCCTCGCATTAATGGCGGGATACGCTCATTAATAGGGGGCGCGCCAGCGTGGGACGCGGAACGTGGGGGAGGTGGATATCTTGCCCTAGCGAGATACTTGGAGCTGTTGCGGGGTCTCTTGGGTTCTGCGCTCTCCGTTCATCGAGGAAGCCAAGGAAGCTCGGCATGTCAGATGGCTCGGAAACGAGCAATGAGGCCGAGGAAGCTTGGCCTGTCAGATGGCTCGGAGACAAGCAGTGAGGCCGAGGAAGCTCGGCCTGTCAGATGGCTCGAAGATGAGCAGTAAGTCTGAGGAAGCTCGACCTGACAAATGCCTTGGAGACGAGCAAAGAGACCGAGGAAGCTCGGAGGTGAGCCGTTGGTAGTTTGCTAGGTGAAGATGGAAAGTACTCAGGGAGGTCTCCTAAATGGTCGGACACTTCCTCGAGACGAGGTCCTGAGGAATGCTCCTAATGCAACTCATTTATTCTACCTCCGTAACCTTCGGGACACGTCATCCGCCACGTGTCGTAATCTGAGGAAATACCACTTGTGAGCATCATCACTGCCAAAGAGAAAAAAAATGCTCAACGTGCGCTCTTACAAGAATAGATTGGTTTATTAATTAATCCAATCAGGATGGTTACCAACATTTCGTCGAATTCTTCGAACCTAAAAAGAAGAACTAGCCGGGATCATGTACACCTTACAAGTTTGCTAACCGGTCAGCCATGGCAGTGTAAGTACTTCGAGGGAGACTCACAGCGCTTTCGCACAAACCTAATTAAATAATCTCGTTTCCTTAGAGGCATAATCTCGTAAACACCTTTCTAAAAACCTAATGGGTCAGTTAATTGTCAAGTGAAAATCTCCCGGGAGTAACTATTACTCACAGTGAGAATCGGGATCCAACTATCACATAGAAGGTATGCTATCACATAGAATGTATGCTATCACATTGCAAGTTTCAACAATTAAAACTCCTGATATGGTTTTTACCCCTAACGGCTTATGACCTTGATGAAGGCAAACAAACCATAAGTCGTTAGTCAAGTTCTACCCGCCATTTCGCGATTAATTTACACTGACCAACATAAGACCTTGACAAAAATCAACAAAGTTATGCGACTGTCCTAACTAATCACATCGTATGAGGCAGACGAGAATCACTTAGCAACCGAACACTACGTTTTGACGAAGGCCAACAAACGCAGCACAAATACTAAGTACTCTACTCATCTAAAATGATGGAGGCTACGGCTGGTTTTGAAAAAAAACCTTTAACGTAATGAATTTGATATCGTTGAAAGAACCGAGTGGTTTTGAAAACAAGTAGTTTTTTAAAAATGGATTGGTTCTTACAACATCGGTTTAAGTTTATTTTCTTTACATTAATCATATTAATGTAATCCCATCATTTAGATAATAACACTTATTATCTAGTATCCTACCACACAAGAAAAACATGATAAGAAAAAATACAATGTTTTTATATACCATTCGCATTTGCCACGAGGCATCGGGTGGGCTAGCACGAATGTAAATATATAGAAACACTTACACACACACACACACACATCTTAGTCATATGATAAACATCACAGAATGTGGAATAATCGGATATATTAGGAATCTCGCGTTTCGTTTGAGCCGTAAATGAAACGCGACATTCCTGATTGTATGAATAGCCCAAACCAAGAACCCCTATGAGTGCAGCGAGCAACTCGCCAATCCTAGAAAGAGGCAACTCAGCCTCAACTCCTTAAGGGGGCCACCTAGCGGATTCTAGGACCCGGCGGCTCGAGCACTCCTTCGCGGGGCAACCTGTATCATATACACACAATCGGGCTCGACCGTCTCAACCCAACAGTGATCCACAAAAGAATAATACATTTGGCAATCAAGAGAATAAATGAATTATATACAACACTTATATACATTCACATTCATACGAAGGGCTATTCATCGCGACAATCCGGACCAAACCATACACACCAAACAACACATTCACAATGTGCAAGCTAGTCTAATTGATCACACATCAATTAGGTTACGTTTACCAATACATATCACATATATGTATACAAACTAATTTTTTTAAACCATTGTGTATTACGATGATCCAATAAACATCTAAAACACGTTCAAAAAACTATCCGAGTCATACCCGTCACCAAGAAAAATACGAAGTACACACCGGGAATAGAACCCCGTGAGAGAGCCCCGGAGGGCTCGATTGCACCCTTCCCCAACATCTTCAGTTCAGCCCCGAAATGGGACTGATTCGAGGCCGAATCTGCCCCTGAACAAGGGATGAATCTGCCTTGAATCAGTGCCCGAATCAGGACTGGAAATGACAAGAATCAGTCCCAGTCCGGGGGCTGATTCAAGGCCGAATCAGCCCTGGTTCGGGGCTGGATCAGAACCGAATCAGCCCTGAATTGGGGCTGATTCAGGGCCCCGATTCGGGGTTGAATCTGAGAGAACCGACGGAGTGAGCAATATGATGTTTTTCAATATTAGCGGATTATCAACAATAACTACTAGTAGATGGATCGGCTCTAATACCATGTTAGTACTTGGTGCTAGGATTGCAACACTTACGGACAGCGGCGGAATAGTGAACAAAAAATATCAAGAGCATAGCACTAAATACAACACCCAAAATTAATCAGATACTAGAATTTGTTGCAAACTATAGAACATAAAATATGTTTTAGGGGGGCTACGACCTTTGTAGCGTGTCAACTCTCCAAGTGAAAGACCCAAGATAGACCCCATATCGTATGGATCGAGCTTTCAAGTGGACCTCCTCGCCGAAGATGATCCACTTTGAAGAAAACCCCAACTCAAGTTTCAACTTCATCAAAAGAACACATCTTTATGAAGTAACTTGCACTCATAATTTGGTAAAAATTGAGAGGAAGAAATGCAGTGATCACTCTCCCATTTTTGTCCCATTTTCTCTTTTGAGCTCTCATTTCTCTACCAAGCAAAAAAGAGAAAAGAGTAGATACATGAAGGAATGAAAAGAAGAGAGAGAATGCTTCATCCAACAATAGTCTTTTATTTCTATTTTTAAGTGAAGCTCATATCTCTCTACAACCTTCTTATTTCTTTATGATAAAAAAGAAAATTAGTCATTTTTTTATTGTCAATAAAAGAAATGAGGTATCCCTTCTAAATTTCTTTATATATCAAATAAATAAAATATCTAGTATGTGTATCATATATACAAAATATATGTATGGTATACATATACATGTATATGTATCATATACAAATAGCAAATGAGCGAGAAATAGAAAATGAACATAATACTTGAATATATATATATATATATATATATATATATATATATATATCAACACTTGATTTAATAATCTGGCTTTATAATAAATCGGCTAGTATTATAAAATATCCGATTAATGTACAAGTATCATATACATGTATTTAATCAAACTTCTGCACGTATCTTCATACGCACACTATATCGTATCGCCTGAGCGGGGAAAACCTTTATGTGGGACTCTAAAGTCTCAATCAATATACTGACAGTAGGTCAGGATCATATCCGATTGAATCTGAAACACTTTCAGATTAATTCCCTCATGAGTTAACCCATAATCACGTCAGCGGTACTAGTTGTACGTAATGGCTAACCAGGTATTAATTAAAAGAAAGGTCGACAAGCAAGCTCATCTGAACACAATCAGAGCCTATCAATGACAATCACCGTACAGTCCAGTCTCTTTGTCAAAAAATATCACATACCGGGTCTGGGGGGTGAATACTGTCAAACCCCCAATAACCCAATAATTCATACTGATGTCAAACTCATAACCACCTGAGATACAACTAATAAAACTTATTAGTTATCTCAACTGCCTTGGCAAAGGACTTATAGTTGTAGTCAATCAAGCACGGTATGACATCAACTCTCTATATCGGGAGAGAAGAATCCCTTCGACCGCTCACTGTCTCCATATGCTTTGGGACTTTACCCAACCAAAAAATGTTTGCACGACTCTTTAAATCTGTGGTAGGGTAGTAATCAAAGTACAGTGGGAACACACATATGACATTATGGAAATCTCGGATCAAAAGACTACCCTATACTTATATCACAAGAGAACTGCAATCTGAAAATAGGTATAATACTATTTAAGGGTTCTCAGTGAATCTATTCAGTGAAAATTATTATCAAATGAGCACATGTATACAATCTTCGGTGTCAAACATCAATGGCTGTTGGACCAGCTATCCCTCTCCATCCGGATCAAAAAACGTATACAATAGTCTACTCTGAAGTACCGATGCCCAGTATAAATACTCCCACGACTAAGAATATTTAAGGATGTGCTTATGGACTATCCAGGCCCCACTACTATGATCCTTATCATAATTCTGGTAGTCAAGCAAAAATCATATGGGCTTTATCAACATGTATTAGTGATACGTAATAACAACTAAAATATATACACATGAATGATAAGGACAAAGCAGATATCATACTATCATCTTGAGAAAAATTGTTCTATCTATATAGGTTCATATATAATTACAATAATTTACTTCAGGGCACATATATCCAACAATTGGTTTAAGGGTAGAAATCAAGAGAAGGAAAACAATTCAAGTGAAACACCATGAATATATTAAGTGGATTCAATACCCTTAATATTTCCTTTATTCAAATCTTTATCAAACTTGCATTTATTTATTTAAAATTTCATTACTTTAATTAGTTAATATAATTTCCAAAACTAAAAGATTTTCTTACTTCGACTTAATTTAACTAGGATTACCTTCTTCCTTATGATCGACCCACAAGTGTTGCAATTGCAAACCATGCACTTACGATATAATTAGAACTTTAAAATAACCCAACTTGAGTGTATGCCTTGACACGAGAATCTACTAAAATTAACTTAAACTGAATCTCGTATGCCGTTGTTCCATGGGTTTGATGGAGTTTAACTCTACGTGTTGTTGGTCCGTGAGTTTGACGGACTACTCTCGTATATGCGCATACCTTCACTAACGCGCTACAATAAACACGTAATAGTAGAACTGAGATACTAATATAGACTTCCATGTTCAATTGATATCATGCTTGTTCATCACACTATTCATTTCTATCTACTTGTATGCTTTTCATTACACTTTTTACATTTTATTTCAAATCGGAAACTTACCAAGCACAAGATTGCTAACGGACATTCCATTGTTTTCTTTCTTTTTTTGGAAATGTTCATGAGATGGCTTAAGGACAGGAGATATTGAGTCAACTGAGGAGGACTTTTCACAGCTATCTTTCCAGACGGCTTTCTAGCAGCACATCAGCCTTTTTCTTTCAGTATGCATATTGTTCAGGCTTTGTTTATTTCTGTTTTTTCATTGTATCTGATTTTCAGAGCCATTGCCAGTTTTTTGAATATTGTGGGATTGAAATTTAATAATGTATTTGTATTTTATTCTCCTATTTAAATTCCTATTATACTATATATTGCTTATAATACGCTTAATGTATTTGTTTCGTGAAGGACCCTTTCTCGGTAAAAATACGTCGCAAACCTCGTCACATTCCTTCTGCTGTCTTTTGGGAAGTAGGGCGTGACAATTAAAGAAACCAGACATGAAGACTTCTTTTCTTTGTAGAGAGTAAGAGCAGGATATCTTGATGAGTCAACCAAAGGGATTCTGTGTTCAGGGCATAGAAGATCATATTTGCAAACTACGGAAATCTTTATATGGGTTGAAACGGTCCCCGAGGTAGTGGTACAAGAGGTTCGATATACTTATGGTGGAGCATGGGTATAATAAGAATTCTTATGATAGTTGCATTCATATAGAAGATTCGAGAATGACTTATTTGTTTACTTACCCCTGTATGTAGAAGACATGCTCATTGCGGCTCGATACAAATTACGGGTTTAGAAGTTTCTACTTCTTTAGAATTCGAAATGAAGAACCTTGAAGTAGCTCAAAAGATTTTTGGATATAAAGATTCAAAGAGATCACAAGCAGCGGAAGCTCTTCTTTATTACAAGAGCTCTACATTCAAAATATGCTAAAGATGATTGGTATATTAGATAGAAGCTTGTGAGTACTCTATTGGATGGATGTGTTCTTCTTTCAACGGCTCCTGCACCTCAGTTAGAAAAAGAATCATAGTATTTAACTCGAGTTTCATATACTAGTACTATGGTTAGTTTGATGTATGCTATAGTGTGCACTAAGCCAAACACCGCACACGTTGTTAGCTTCAGTAGTAAGTAGTAGGTATATGGTTCATCTTGGAAATGAGTACTCGTAAGCAACGAAGCATATACTATCTTAGATGAGCTGATGTTGGTCATATTTAAGGAGGTGTTACATGTTGTGAAGTTGCAGATTATTATGATTCCAATTATGCAACGAATCTTGATCGGTGGAGATCATTGACAAACTATGTCTTCACATTAGCAGTGTTTGTCATTAATTAGCCTTCAATCGCTTTGTCTACTACAGAGATAAAGTATATGACATTGGAGAAAGCAATGGAGGCATATGCCTAAAGGGCTTAGCTGGTGATCTTGGCTTATTTCAGAATCAATCATATAAATTTATAACAACTTGAGTGCTATATGATTGGCAAAATATCATATGCATCATGACAAAACCAAGCTCATCGATATGAAGATATCACTTCATACATATAAATAAAAGGAATAAGGTAAAGAAGGTTGATACAGAAGACAATCCAGTAGATATGTTTACCAAGCGAGTTCCTAATCACATGAGGATTAGACATTGTTTGGACTTTCATAGTGATGATAGATGGAGATGGCCCTAAGGGAATATTAGCGTTGCAGATTTCTGGCAGTTCATTTCACATCTAAGAGGATTAAGTCCAAAATGGAAATTTGTTGGGATATCCGAAATTCTAACTTTATTTGATTCCCAAGCTAGCATTTTCGAGCTATGCTCATCCCAAGAAAATGCCGTACTTGAAACCATGCTTTCATTTTCCACCACATTTCTATTTTTCTCAAAAATAGAAATTCAAGCCATGCTTCATTATATATATATATATACATATATATATATATATATAGTAATATATATTATGAAGAATAATTAGTGAGCTAATGATATTAGTTAAGATATAATTATATCACATATAATAAATATCACATTCTTAAATCAACACTTGATTTAATAATCTGGTTATATCAGATATAACCGACTAATATCATTTATCTGTGTATCACATTAACAAATCAACACTTGATTCGATAATCTGGTTATATCACATATAACCTAACTCGATAACAGATCACTGCCAGATTATAATATGGTATCACATATACGTATTTAATCAGACCCACACACATATCACATATGTGTCCTAATTCGTTTTGCTAGAACCAGGGAACTTCTGTGTAGAACTCTAAAGACTCGTCAATACGCCAGTAGTAGGTGATGATCACATCAGTCGCCCACAAGCCATCAGTGGTACTAGCTGGACGTAACAACAACCCGGGTATTGAGCGATATGACGATTAACAAGAAAGCTTGTCCATACTCTCCATGATGCCTATCAGTAACACTACCATACATTCCGGTCTCTTCGTCTGATATGTCGCATATCATGTCTAAGGGTAGTAAACGTCAGACCCCATTAACGTGATAAGTCATGCCAATGTCTGGCCTATAACGGTTTGAGAAACTACTAATAACTCTTATCAGTAAATCTCAGCAACAGTCATGGACAGGGACTTCCAGTTATAGCCAACCGAGCTTAGCGCAACATCAACCCCCAATACCGGGAGAGACGAAACCCCTCCTATCGCTTATTGTCTCCATGTGACTCGGGACTGTACCCAAAATCTACCTGTTTGCATGTCTCCTTTGAGCGTGGTAGGGAGGAAATCAAAGCATAGTGGGAGCCACACAAGACTCTATGATGATCTCGGATCTACAGACTAACCTGTACCAGTGACACCGGAGGACTGCTATCTGACGATAGGTATACTACCAATTAGGAGTCATCGGCGAGTCATGTTCGGTGTACTCATTCTCCAATGAGCACCCGTGTACAATCTTTGATCTCATACACCAATAGTTGTGGGATCAACCATCGCCCTCTAAGGGACAAGAAACGTACACACTAGTCTACTCTGGAATATCGATGCCCTAGTCTCGATATTCTCTCGACTAGGATCTGAATAAAGGATGTACTTTTGGACCACCCTGACCCCACTAGTATGATCTCATCATAATCCTAGTAGTCAAGTACAAATTCTAAGGGTTTTATCAATATGTAAGAGACGGACAGTATAAATATCAGTCTACATGTTAAGATAAAAGTAACCTGATAGCATACTATCATGTTGAGCAAGAATGTTATATATATAGTGTGTGTGTGTCCAAGCATCCACAATATCAACAATAATGGCCTCTAGGGCATACATATTCCTAACACATCCCATCTAGCATGTACCACTACGCATGGTGCATGATTCCGAAGGTTCAGGGACGGAGCCTCAGACCCGAATTTTTTATTTGATGTTTATTGTATTTGTACCCATACTTGTTGAGGGGTATTTTGAAAATGCAGTCTGTAATTAACCTCAAGTGTTATTTTAGGGTTTAGCGAGACTAAAGACCAATAATCTGCAACATCTGTATTCTCGTCATCTAAAATTAGTGAAAACGATCTCTGTTTCTTGTGATTTTTCTCGATTTGGATTTTCCATGTAAATCTATGCATCTCTGTGTTGCTTGATTTATTGTTTGTGTTTTTTGAATCACTTTTTATCCCGTTCATCCATAACAAAGACGATGATGCAAGAGACCATCCGTGGTAAGAGTCGAGGTAGTGAATTGATGGCAGATGAAGTTATGGTGGTGGATAAGTGAGAGGTCGTCGGTTCAATTCCCGAAAGGGCGTATTAGCACATACAAAAAATGCTTATTCCTATATAGTAGGGTTTTATTATATTTTTAATTTTTATCCTAAGTTTTATTTATTCATGTTCAAATAGTCCATGCAAGAGTAGTATGCTTCTTCTTTTGTAGCAATGTACATACATGTTGGACATGTGTATTTCGTGTGTTAATTAACATAAAAAGGAAAAAAAAATATTGAAATGAAGAAAAAAATAGTATTATTCCATGTATTATTTCATCTCGAATCGACTCTTGGGTGAATAGAGGCACAATCTTGTCATTTGAATTCACAGGGAGCCGTGAAATTAATGAGGCTGATTTTTTTTTTAATCAATCATTAATTTCGAAGGTTAAGAAATCGGGGACATGGACACATGACAACAATTAACTTTACTTTATTCCGTTCATTAAATCTGAGGTAGGTTACCAAGTATATATATGCAAGAGGTTGCAAATTAATCTTAATAATTTTATTTTATTTTTTTTGAGAAAAAAGCAGGTTCCCAAAATGGAATCCGTCCCATAAAAATTTATTAATAACAGCAAAAATTTACAAAGTTTACACTTGGCAAAAACAGAACACACAAAAAAACATACAAAAACAAAACAAAACAAAACCAAACCAAACCAGAAAAACAGCCCTACTACACGGTCCTCTACAATCACACAACAAGATGGAAAAATAAAAGAAAGGGCAAAGAAACAGATAATACCAGAGACGAAAAGAATAAGAATAAAGCATCGCCTATCTGCAGAACTAAGAAGAGGTATCCAGATGAAATTGAAAACTTGGAGTTTTGCTTTGCGGCTGAGCTCCAACAGACTTGACCGCTCAATGCTCCAAGTAATGACATAAGTAAAAGGTTGTCACGTTGGAGAAAAAACAGGAAGAAGAAAGAACTATGCTAAATGGCCAATCATGCAAAATATAATATACAACAAAAGATAAAATAATACAAGAATAAAAAAAAATCAAACTAGAGAGAGACGCAATATTTGTTTACGAGTTTCACCTACCGTATGGTTAGTCCCCGGCAGAGGGCACTAGTAAAATAGGGGGTTGCCCCTACGGATGGAAATATCCGTAGTGGCAGATTTAACTTGGCCCTACGGATTAATTCGTAGGGCTAAAAGGTTGCCCCTACGGGCACAGACATCCAAGAATAAAAATATTAATTCTTAATTTGGTGTTTGCCCCTACGGAGCCGCAAACAAAAGACCTACGGTTATGTCCGTAGGGACAAGTAAATATCGTTTTAAAATAAAGCCAGATCGATCGCCTGCGCTCACTTTCTCTCTCTCTCTCAATCGCGCGCGAGAAAAAACCCCAAATCGGCACGCCGTCGTTGCCACCGTCGCCACCGTCGTCGCCACCACCGGTTTCGTCGCCACCGTCGTCGTCACCGCCGGTTTCGTCGCCAAATCGCCACCGTCGTCGCTCCAGCCCACCAGCAGCCGTTCAGGTATAAATCTCGAGATAAATTAAAGCATTTTTGGATTATTTTGGGCTTAGGGTTCATGGCTGGGTCTGGGTTGCGCGCGCGAGAGTTGGGGTTGGGCAGGGGTCGCGGTGGCGGTCGGGGTCGGGGTAGGGTTAGGGTTGGGGTTCGGCTGCTGCTGGCGTGGGGCTGGGGTTAGGGTTACGGTGGGGCTGGTTGAATGGCTATTCTGATTAGTTGACAAATACAATGTTAATCATAATTTACTCGACACAGATTGTAGAAAATCAGAAAAAGATCAAGAAAAAAATAATCGATTTTGATTTTAACATGCGGGGTGTTGATGCAAGATGTAATATCTAGTAGCAGATGCTAGGTATATAGACTAAAGAATAGTTGTAAATGAACCGCTAGCAAGAAAATCCTATAATTATACACATCGCTTGACGCATGAAGCCTGAAGCTCTTTCATTTGGGGGATAAAACTAGTTATATTCCTGCATTGCCTAGAAATAGCAGTGAGTTGGTTAAAACTTTTCAAACACAACCCCCCACCCCCAAAAAAAAAGAAAGAAAGAAAGAAAGGGCAAGGAAAAAAAGGAATAGCAACAAGCAATACAAGCTAGCAACCGTAAATAACTGCTGAGATTATGTCTACCTTGGCAATTTGAACAATGATGATCTTGTCTGGATTGTTAAGATCTACTTTATGGGGGTGAGGAACACATTTTGCAACTGTATTTATGATTTTCATTCTGTCAAGTGTTGAAATAAAAATCAACACTTGACAATCAATCCAAGATGCTCAATAACTTGCTTCAAAACCATAATCTAATCTTGATGATGCTCAATATTAGCGATTTCCATGATCACGACACGTGGCAGATGACGTGTCTCATAACGCTTTATGATATCAGTATTCTATATTTGTAGTTTTAATTGTTGATTATTATAGATGTATACCATTGCAATAATAGTTTTGGTTGATGAATGCTATTGCAATGTAGGATGATCAGTTCTATCAATCTTGATCTCAATGGTTTAAAATCATGTTACACATACAACACGAATGCACAACAAACGCATAATTAGAGAGCGACTCGAGATATTCAGGTTAAAACCAATATATGATACTCGATGATAATATGAAACCTTCATATTCCCATCGATACCCATATATGAAACTAAAAGCGCCATTTAGTCCCCGTCTATCGGTTAACATACGTGCGATGCTCGTCGTGATCTAGAACTATACGAAGGTTGTTAAATATCGGACAGTATAGCTCGATACTAACAACCGTCGTATAGTCTACGCGACGAGAAAATTCAATCGTATGGTAACCCATAGATTTGTCCCGTGTGGACAAGTTAAGAATGTATAAAGCAAACGCCTTCATTCACTTGTGTTTTCATCTGTTTCGAGATATTTCGTCGGTATCTTTCCGCTGGTTCTCCGTGTACAAAGATAGATTAGATGTTCATTTCAACGTTGTTTCACAGCTTTGAAATGATTATCTATTCTATTACAGTGTACTCGGAGAACAGCGGGGAGGCGCTGTCGAAATTTACTCGAAACGGTTGAAAGCACAAGTGATGGGCGTTCGCTCTATACATTCTTAATGGGATAGAAGCCTACCCCCGACAGCCGGAACACATACATACAAACGCATAATTAGAGAGCGATTCGAGATGTTCGGGTTAAAACCAATATATGATAATATGAAACCTTCATATTCCCATCGATACCCATATATAAAACTAAAAGCGCCACTTAGTCCCCGTCTATCGGTTAACATACGTGCGATGCTCGTCGTGACCTAGAACTATACGAAGGTTGTTAAATATCGAACAGTATAGCTCGATACTAAAAACCGTCATATAGTCTACGCGACGAGAAAATTCAATCGTATGGTAACCCATAGATTTGTCCCGTGTGGACAAGTTAAGAATGTATAAAGCAAACGCCTTCATTCACTTGTGTTTTCATCCATTTCGAGATATTTCGTCGGTATCTTTCCGCTGGTTCTCCGTGTACAAAGATAGATTAGATGTTCATTTCAACGTTGTTTCACAGCTTTGAAATGATTATCTATTCTATTACAGTGTACTCGGAGAACAGCGGGGAGGTGCTGCCGAAATTTACTCGAAACGGTTGAAAGCACAAGTGATGGGCGTTCGCTCTATACATTCTTAATGGGATAGAAGCCTACCCCTGACAGCCGGAACACATACATACAAACGCATAATTAGAGAGCGATTCGAGATGTTCGGGTTAAAACCAATATATGATATATGAAACCTTCATATTCCCATCGATACCCATATATGAAACTAAAAGCGCTACTTAGTCCCCGTCTATCGGTTAACATAACGTGCGATAATTTATTCTTTTCAACGACAAACACACACACAAAGCATATACATGGATTTTCTCCTTTGTCAGTAACTATCCCGTTCTTATATTTCTCAATATAGTCAGCATAACCTACAATTTATATGTTATTCAGTCTAACATGGCCCATGAGTACGTCAGAGTTAAGGACTGGATGTATGTAGATTGGAAACAACGTATGCAACCTAAGTTTGTCGCAGGAGTTGCTGCTTTCCTTGAATTTGCACGAGCACATAATAAGATCATAATAGAGAAGATTCTCTGTCCGTGCGATAGATGTGGCAATAAGTACTGGCAGAAGGTAGAATTGGCAGAGCTTCATATTGTAAAACATGGGTTTACTAGACTTTATTCAACTTGGAAATATCACGGGGAAGGAGAAGAATGCAGTACTGCGGTAGAAGAAGAAGGAGAACACGATAATGCGGCAGGAGAAGAAGAAGAATTCGGTAATACGGCAGGATACGGAAATTTATTTCCATCAGAAGAAATGGAGGATATGGTAGAGGCTGCCCTAGGTGAATCTATTCGTACCGAAGATGACATTCCTTCCGGTCAAGGACCGCGTGCGGATAAATATGAAAATTTCATGAATGATGCTAGGAAACCAATTTATGAGAATGCGAAGTATTCCACCCTCTCATGGTTCATCCAACTTTTCCAAATTAAGTGCCTAAATGGATGGAGCAACAAGTCATTCACAATGCTTCTTTCGTTCTTGAAAGATTCTATGCCTCCGGGAAATAATGTGCCCGAAAGCTGGTACGAAGCCCAGAAAATGATGTCTGATTTGGGTCTAAAGTGCGAGAAGATTCAAGCATGTCCTAAAAATTGCGTGTTGTACCGGAAAGAGAATTCAGATTTGAAAGAGTGTCCAACATGCGGAGAGGCCAGGTATAAGCCGAATGATTCTGATAAGAAGCCTGATATACCTGTGAAGATAGCACGATATTTTCCCATAACACAGAGGCTACAGAGGCTATTCAGGTGCAAGAAAACAGCCGAGGCAATGATTTGGCATCACCGTGCTCCTCAAAGCGAAAATGGAAAAATGAGCCATCCAAGAGATTCACCGGCATGGAAGGATTTCGATAGGAGGCACGCAATATTCAGTAGCGATCCTCGCAATGTCCGGCTCGGACTGGCTGCCGATGGCTTATGCCCATTCAACTATATGGCTGGAAGTCACAGTACATGGCCCGTTGTAATGATAATTTATAATCTGTCGCCTTGGTTGGCTATGGACCAATCATACTTTATGATGCCTCTTCTTATCGACGGACCAAACTCACCGGGGAACAATATCGACGTCTATCTCCGACCTATGATCGAGGAGCTGAAAACTTTGTTCATTGATGGTGTAGAGACATATGATTCAAACACAAATACAACCTTCATACTGCGTGCGGCTTTAATGTGGACAATTAATGACTTTCCTGCGTATGGAATGCTATCAGGTTGGTCCGTACATGGTCACAAAGCATGTCCTCATTGCCATGAACACACAACATCAAAATTTTTGAATTTTAGCAGGAAGGTTTGTCATTGCGGCCATCGACGTTTTCTGCCTCCAGACCACCCCTATAGGTTAGACACGGTTCACTTTGATGGTCATCAGGAGCTTCTTGGGCCTCCATCCCCATTGTCCGGAGAGGACGTGACTGCTAAATGGGATGGTTACAATAACGTGACCTTCGGGATGGATCCGACGAGACAGGTCAAACCACAATATTGGAACAAGTTAAGCATTTTCTTCGAGCTTCCGTACTGGTCTACAAATTCAGTGCGTCATTGTCTGGACGTCATGCATATAGAGAAGGGAGTATCAGAGCACATACTTAATTTGCTTCTGTGTAAAGACGGGAAATCGAAAGACAACATGAATGCCCGGATGGATCTACAAGAGTGGGGAATAAGAAGTGAAGTGCACCCTAAACCGGTATGTATTAATATATATTTTTCATATAGAGAAGGGAGAATCAGAGCACATACTTAACTTTGTTCGTTGAGTGGGGCGAGCAGCACCAGCGCTCATTCGCCCTCTTCTTTGATCAGGCTCGGGTATGTATTAATATATATTTTCATTTGATCTATCCAATATATTTATTATTAACACTTGCAATCTAATAACAATGTTTTTTTTTGTATTTTCAGTTGGATTACGATTTTCAGCCTGTAGCCGACCCTGATCACCCGGGGAGGGTGCTCGACCTTCATGCTTTGTACAATGGCCTGATGAAGAACATGCAGGCCAAGGTCCGATACAACAGGAATGAGCTGAAGGCCGACTGCTACTCCCTGTGGATAGCGACCCCCGAGGCAGAGAGAGCGGCCCTCCTATCTACTCCGGCGTTTGCGAGAGTCGATGTAGAGACATGGCCTCTATTGTGCGCTTATTTCGACTCCGAACGCAAACAAGTATGTATTTTAAATTTAATTCATTATTTATGATATAATTTATTTCTTTGTGTTTCTTAAGTAGAAAACTAAATGTTAATGCGTTGTGCAGAAACAGGCCGCTCAGAATACGGAGAACAGGAAGTCGGCGAAGAGGGGTCGCCCCACTTACACAGGTGGCTCGAGGAACATTACTCGAGCCATGGAGTTATCGGTAAATTAAGAGTTATTCTCTAATATTCTGCAATATTAAGAGTTATTCTCTAATATTTCTAATATTAAGAGTTACTTTCTAATATTGCAGACATCTCGGACCGTGGCGTCAGGTGGTACACCGAGTGTGCTGTCCGCATATCTTGCTGTCCACGGCACCTCGACAGATCCCGCCACGGGCGAGCTTCGATATCCCGACGTCGCTACCCAGGAGTACTGCGTACGTGTTAATATTTTTTCTACCCAAATTTGAAATTTTAGTTTTGGAAGGTTCAAGTTTAAATTTTATACTTATACTTTACTGCTTAATGTGGGTGTAGGAGCGGGTGGTTGAGCAGGCCCAGGCCTCGGGGATCGATTTTACCGGACAGAACGATCCGAGGCTGCTGACCCCAGTTCTGGACGCTGCACACGGAGGGCACCACGGAGGTTGGGAGAGAGGCCGGGGATTGGGCCCTAGCTGGGCCCATATGAGGTTGGACTCCACCCCGGCGGTTACTTCCTCCGTCTCTAGTGACCGGCATGTCCATCAGGAACTGGATAGCTTGAGGGCCACCGTTCAGGAGTTGAAGGAGATGCTAGTATGTATACTACTTTATAGTAAAATATAATTTCATATTATATACATATCAACATATCCATAATTAGTACGTAGCTTGAGCTTATTTGGTTTTAGACTTAAGTTTGATTAATCATACATACATATGTAATTAAAATAAACAACGCTTTTCCAAACTAGATATCCAAACAGGGTTTCGAAATAACTTAATAATGAAACGAATTCGAATAATACACAGTTCTTACACGCTTCTTACACACGTTATGTCCAGACGCGAAAGGGTAGATCGGCCGAGCCTCCACATGCATCTCCTTCGGCTGCGGCTCCGCAAGCCACTACATCGGCTGTGGTTCCGCAGACAGCTCCTGTAGCTCCACCGCCCACTCAGACTCCCGCAGCCGCGGCTCCGCAAGCGACTACCTCGACGGCAGCTGCGCAGACCACATCGCCAGCTCCACATGCCGCTCAGACTCCCTTATTTGTAGCATTGCAGAGTGTATTGACCGAGGAGCAGGCGCGCGTTATTCTAACGTTATTCAGAGGTGGAGCTGGACCGAACTAGGGTAGCTTTTTGGTTCTTATTTTTTGAAACATGTATTTATTTATATCACATTGTACTACATTTTGAAACGATATTGATATTGGTTTGTATTTATATCATATTCAGTTTTTGGGTTTCTTTTGTATATTATATATATGCGTGAGATGTGATTATGAATACTGCAATATATGATTTGATTGATGTATATAGTATTGTGCACAGGGCGGGAAAAAATCTAGCAGCCCATTTTTAAAAAAAAAATACAGACAATATGTACCTACGGATTAAGCCGTAGGTATATACGTTGCCCCTACGGAGTTATCCGTAGGGGCAAACTATCAGGAAACCTGATATTTTCCTACCTGATCTCAGTGCAGGGTGTTGGGAGTGCCCCTACGGATATGTCCGTAGGGGCCACTGTCTATCCCCTATGGATTTATCCGTAGGGGCAAAATATCAGGTTTCCTGATATTTTCCCCCCTGATCTTAGTGCAGGGTGTTGGGAGTGCCCCTACGGATATCTCCGTAGGGGCCACTGCCTATCCCCTACGGAGTTATCCGTAGGGGTAGAACAAGGTCCTACGGTTGTATCCGTAGGTACATACATTATATTGAAAAAAAAATACATATATGATTTGATTACCCCTACGGATTATTACCCCTACGGAGTAATCCGTAGGGGCAATAACACCTACAGATATATCCGTAGGGGCAAGAATTTGCCCGTAGGGGCAAGTTCAGGGCCTCAACTTGCACCTGCGGCCTTTGCACCTACGGGGTATTTTTTCGCCCCTACGCAGATATCTGTAGGGGCAGTGGGTTGCCCCTACGGATTTAGATATCCGTAGGGGCAGTGGGTTGCCCCTACGGATAAATCCGTAGGGGCAACCCTTATTTGTAGTAGTGGGGGAATCTGCAAAACATCCACTAATTTTTTTATCAAGATTACACCAAAAGTAAAGCCCATGAGATTTCTTTCACATCTCTCTTAGCCGTCACTCTTACTCTATATTCAATAGCCTTTTTTGATAGCCTCTAATTTTGTAACTTTTCGTAAAATATAAAATATTAATTTTGGAATTTAATTTTAAAATAATATAATTCGCGAAAACTATCCGATTTGCGAATTTGAGGTTTTCGTAAAATGATATAAATATATACCAATAATTATGAAATAATTGGAGATTTAAAATGATTTATTCATTTAAAAATATATTTATCGGATTTGGCATTTTTTATAATTAATTATATGCAATTTAAATAAAAATTAATAAGTGCACTATTTATCGCGATTAAGCCAAATCCGTGTTTCTGCATTTTTCCATGGTTAGTGCACCATGACTTGTTGTATTTTTGTTGCATGTTGTTTCATTGTATTTTGTTGATATTTGGTTTCAAAAAGAAAAGATATGAAAGTGTATTATTGAGGAGAGAGAGGGAGGACCAAATGATGACATGAGGCATGACATGAGAGAGTGAGGATGAGAATGAGAGAGAGAGAGAGGGCTGCTCATTTCCTCACCCCCATCGTTCTTCCTTCATCTTCCTCAACTCATATTCCCTCCACCTCCACCTCCAAGTATCATCTCAATTTCCTTCTCAAAACCCTATACTCTTTTCATTAAAATTGATCTCCATCCCATCCTACACCCATTGGACCTTTCAAAGTTGGATTTTGAAGACTTTGAGCAAATCAAGAAAATTCTTGAGTTGCCAAATGAGATGTATCTCCTTTCATTTAGTTTACTTTTAAGTTTCCTAGCATCCTAGTTTAGTTTAGAGTTAAACTTATTTAGATTAGTGATGTTTGGAAATTCCAACATAGGGTTTGGGTGATTATGTGGATTTGTAATGTTTAGGGGCTGTTTACAAGACCCTAGTGTTGATTTTATGGCCAAGAATTGATAATAGAACTCAAATTACGAACTTAGAAATTTATCTGTATCGGTTTTTGTGAAGTATGATAGCCTACAGGGTATCTGGAGCTATCTGGGGTAGTTTAAAGAAAATCTAGCAAGACCAGTGACCTAAATACATGACCAGAAGACCACCACCAAAATACGAGCTCGTTTCCTCCTACTTAGGCCGGCGAGCTCGGACAATAAGGTTTTGTCGCCGGATTTCTGTAAGTGTCTGGGATTGCGTTTTTGGCTATAGCTCCTAATACCTATAAACAACTCCCTCTATTTGCTGGTTTTGACCCAATTAGCCTGAGAGAAAATCTGGGAGTGATTTCCTGAGTTGCTGAATTTAGTATTTGTGATTTATGAAATTGGGATTTGATATTTGTTATTGTATTGGGTCGTTTGATATTTATTCGTCAACGACGAGGGTTGTTTGGTTGCTTTTGCATGCGTAGGCTATAGGTTCTAACCTATGAGCGTATCGTGTGCCGTATTGGTTTTCCGGACGTGATTTTAATAGCATTACGATATGTGTTGATTTTTAGATACCTCGCGTGGACTTCCGAGACGATGAAGCATATCGACTTCGGCTTAGCGAGAAGTATTGCTGGTGGGTAGATTTATATCTACGGGGGAAGTCGGGTGGATGGCGTATAGCACCCCCGCAAATTATAATGGAAAGCTATATATATATATATATATATATATATATATAATGGTTAAGGAGACCATGTTAGAAAATTATGGATATGATTAAAAAATTAGTAGGAGACTAGATATACCACGACTTAAGGTTATAGTGTATGGTTTAGTGTGAAATGATATGATAGAAATGACATCTTGAATTGATATATAAGGATGTGAAACGTGAATGTGAATCACGATAGAGAATAATGGAGAAAAGAGGCCATAGGAGGGGATTTCCTCCTATGGCGTGGAAAAAATACAATCTCCGCCATTTTTTCCGACGATCGGCCTCCATCATCTTCATTGTTATCATCTAAGATGTGCGTACACCAAATTTCATGTGATTCCACAACTTTTTCACCGTTGATTTAGCAATGTAAAAAGTTCTATTGTCGGTAAACCGTTAATTTTGAACCCACTAAATCAACGGTGAAAAAGTTGTGGAATCACATGAAATTTGGTGTACGCACATCTTAGATGATAATGATGATGATGATGGGTGCCAATCGTCGGAAAAAATGACGGAGGTTCTATTTTTTTCACGCCATAGGAGGAAATCCCCTCTTATGGCCTCTTTCCTCCATTAATCTCATCACGATATATATATATATATATATGTGTGTGTGTGTGTGTGTGTAGTGAAAGAGAATCAGTATAAGATTTTAGTGGCGTGTTACGAGATTGATAAATATGATATGAGATTAAAAAGATGACTTGATGTGGGATATTGATGTGATAAAAAAAAGTATATGATGAGATATGATGACTTGGTTAGATATGTTGTTATACGGATGCGAGTCGATATGAGATAATTGATACCTTTGTCGGTCCCATGATATGAGATTGATACGAATGTGACCTGAAATATAGGTATATAGATATATATAATTTTGTGAATTATGAATGATATGTCGTACGAGACGTTAGGTCCGTACCCTCATTATCATATAGGTTGATAGGATCCCTAATGGTTTAATGCTTCCGTACGATGGATATCGTAGGTGATGAGTTTTACTTGATGATTGATCCATACCCTTGACTAGAGGATGCCGTACGATGAATTATACCGCACGTGATATTGTGAGGCTTGATACCAATTGATAGATTCACCGACTCGGATATATTATAGATACGTATACCATATAGCATTGAAGTTACGATTTACTTGCTGCTACATTCGCGATATTCTCATCTTATTATATATGTACCTGTGCTAGTACACCTACACCATTATCGATGATGCGTATATTACACTTACACAGATTTGCGGGCTCACACACTTTCATCATCGATAATTGCTATTTCACTTACAAAGTAGAATTGCCACATCGTTATGCTATGTTGCATGATATAATTTCTATGCTCACATCATTATGATATGTCGCATGATATACTGATATGCTCACATCACTGTTCTATGTTGCATGATATACGCATATGCTCACATTTCTGTTATATGTTGCATACATCATGCTTTACGATTATATGCATTGAGATGGTGTTTTCCTGAAATTCTGGATTTGAGAACCGTCGTTATGTTTCAAAAGAAAGTATGTATTGTTTTAAAAACCTGATTTCTCTTGATTTAATATTTCGACATGTCCACCGTGCGTTTTCTCGGTTATGAGTTATGTGATACCCGATTCGAGGAGCTGGATGAGGCTATTTACGGGTATATGGTGGGCCCGGTATGATACCCCGGGGCAAGAAAGGTATGTTATGCAGTAGACAATGAGCCCGACAGAGGGACTACTACCTACCGGTGATAGTATTTGGACTCGGCGGTTATCCGGAGGATACCGACCGGAGTCATGAGATGATACGGGCCGATCCGGACAGACGGAGCCCGTAGGCCGATCCGGACTGACGGAACCCGAGATATGAGGATTTACTTGTCGATGTTGGACATGGGTTTCATGATATTTCGAGTGTCGATATTGGACACTCAGGTTCCATGATTTTGATGTGTCGTTGATGGACAAACATTGGTTGATATACTCATATTTACATGCATATGCTTTCATGATATTTACATGCTTGATGTTGTTGGGTCATTGATGGACATATAGATGTTATCCACATGCTTACAGGCAGTGATTATATTGTTGGCACATATGCAGATACGGTCACCCTAGATATCATAGTATTACCTTTATGATATAGTTGACCTAAGAATCATTGTTTTATTCGATTTCTACCTGATGATGTTTTCTACTCACGAGTTGACAACTCAACCGCGTTGTGCTACAGTTCTTGCAGGTTGACCGGATGGATCAGTAGCAGCATCGCTGGCACACAACTTGCATTCGGGTGATTTGCTTTGGTAGGTGGTACATATCGGATCGTGCCACTCTTGTATTATTATTCCTATTGTATCTAGTCAACTCCATCAATCAGAAACTAGTATTTGTATATGTAGTAAGACTTAGAAAAACTTGTGGTTGCGAGACTTAGAGTGATGGGTTATATGTTCGCTTGGTGGGTTTGATGTCTTACTTTACATTATTCTTTTGTGTGGATCATCGCTGTTGGGCGTCGTATACTTATATTTTTGACTTGCGTGGTTGTGATTCCGCCGATTGGTGAAGAGCTCGCTCCCGCTTGGGGATGCTTTTTATATTATCATGTATATGTGGTTTTGGATCAAAATATACAAGGGAGGTGCTGCCCAAATTTTTAAAAGACGAAACATGTTTTTCAACTGGTAAAAATCCACCTGCATTTTTCATATTCCATTATCTATGCATTTAATAAAACGTTTGATTTCATTTTACCTTTATTTCAAAATTTCACCTCTTTTATTTTCTTAAAAAGGTTTAGATTTCTGCGCTTCGGTTTACTTGAATTATGTTACGCCTTTAGACGTTACGTGATTTAAGTGCCGGTCATGAACTAAATTTTTGGGTCGTGACAAAGTTGGTATCAGAGCGCTAGGTTTAACCTTGGTTCGAATCTAGGTTTGAATATGCGGAGTTTAGGGCGTATATATTTCGGAACCTAGGCTTGACGTTACGGAACTTAGACGTGAACAGGGGGTATTAGACCCGAACTTTGATTTTATAGGCTGATCCTGATTGATGGAGTAGGTAACTCAAGTAGAGCGACGTACCGTGCGTATGTTCCGCGGCATACTTACGAAATGATACTCCGCTTAAGTAACCTTAGGATGTACATAACTTGAGACTTGTGATTCTCTTCGTTCCCATGATCATACATCCATTTGAGATCCTTGATTCTATTTATGTCCATGATCATACTCTTATTGATTCCGTTCCTCTTTATGATCATGTAGCCATTTTGGGATCTGTTGATTCCTTTTGTTCCTTTGATCTATCTTCATCGATACATGCTTGAGGTCCCTTTCACCATAGTTTGAGTGCAGATTGAGCTGCTGCTAGTGATGCGGTCAGGGCGAGCTCGTAATGGACGAGGACTGACCATCGTGTTTTCTGATGACATGGAAACGTATCGATTTAGTGTTTGTGTTGTGACTTATCGTTTGAGGCGAGTGTTCGGCTTTGCACCGGATGATCGGGCCATTGTTAGAGGCTGCCCGTGGTGAAAAGACTGTTGATATACAGCCTACCTCAAAGATTGTGATGTCATCTACCTTGCAGACAGATGACCCAGCTGTTACTGAGATTGATGGGATGTCGCTTCCAGAGCTTACGAGCTGAGATCGCTGGAGCTTTCAGGCAGAGATGCGACAGATGATAGCTAGTTTATCTTGAGTTGAGGGACGAAGGTGATTCGTCTGATTTGATGCGCCGACGCAGGCTCAGTTAAGTTGAAGATTTCGAGTGTAGAGAGTCTTACTCAGATCTAGAGTAGATCGACCGAGAGAGAACGTTGTTCGTCGGATGCCCCGATGGGAGATCAGTAAGTGGACCAGTTTCGGATAGAGGACCACACCCAGATGCATTATGAGTTGATCGAGAACAAACGAGTATAGAGTATTCCTCCAATGGTTGGGACGAGTTCCCGAGGACGTGTTCGGCTAGATATCTTCTACAGAGTGATGTAGATACCGAGTTCGTAATTTCGAGTCCGTGTGAGAGACTTTGGATTGACTGTAGCCGAGAACAATTGCAGTACGCAGATAGCATGATGTGATGTCGAAGTGGACGATAATAATAAAGAATGGAACAAGAAGTTCGTGCGAGATGTTAACGAGCCGTTGTTACTCCCCGTTGAGATTAGAGATCTGATATGTATACAAAGACGTTGGGATACGGCCAGTTCTCGAGAAAAAGCTATTCTTAGAACGCAGATGTCCAGAAAATGAGAGAAGATTATGTAAGAGTACTAGCCTCCGTATAGTTCGGCATAGGCGAGATCGGAAGAGACCTTGAGCAGGTGCCTTCCAGTACACTGCTGCGATAAGAGTTGCACCGAGGATCAGTTGTATTATGTGTATTCAGAGGGCCAGAGGCCGACACCAGTGACGTACTGCGAGTAGTCATGCTAATTGGCCGAAAGATGACGAGAGGAGTTTCAGAGCGGAATCGTTTCCGTTAGTACACCTGACCGGGCCGACGAGCCGATAGATTGCGAGATTGGTAATCCACAGAGAGATAAGGACCCAGAGATAGAGGACGCCAGACCGTGAATAGGAGGCAAGTGAATGTTCTTGCTCTGCCAGTTTTGGGCGCACCGATATTTTTCAACATTGTAGGAGGTGTACCTCAATATCATTTATTGCGATTTGCATTTGTGATCTGAGTATCACGCTTATGTCGCTTGGATTTGAGTTTTGATGATTGAGTTTCATGATATCGTTCTCGTGCACCATAGATGCACATTCTGGGTATCTATATTTTTGTGCATAGTTATTGCACTTGATATATGTTTATACACTGCTACATCGGTTTGCATTTGTGCCTATTTATTGCACTTAATATTGGTTTTGTGCCTTGGCTGCACTTCTTTATGATTTCATGGATTTCATACAGTTGGTTTGATTTTGTGCATGTGGTACGCACTCGATTTGATATTTGCACTCGGTATAGCTCACATATGCTTGCAGTGCATTGATACGGATTTTGTGCATATAGTTGCGCACGTTTATGATTGTATACACCCTGGTACGCTCGGTGTTACTTTTATACACATTTGAGTTATTGATGAGATTTCATGCATTTGTTCTGCATTGGATGCACCGGATTCGTATTTCGTGCACTAGATGCACCCGATTTGTATTTCGTGCATTTGTTGCACCAGATTCATATTTCATGCATTTGTTGCACCGGATGGGTATTTCGTGCATTAGTTGCACTAGATTTATATTTCGTACATTGGTTACACCCGATTTATGTCTTTGAGAATTTGCTTTACCAGATTTATATTTTTGTGCGCGTTTGCACTTGACGTTCGTTTTCGTGTGCTTTACTGCACTAGATGCTTTATACGGACCTGATGTGCTTGGGTTGGATTTTTGAGCATATTAGGCGCTTGGTATTGGATTTCGTGCATGTTGGATACACTTAATTTAGATTTCATTCGTGCATGACGGATGCACTTGATTTGGATTTTCGCACATGTTGGGCGCATCATATGAGAAATGATTTGTGCACACCGGATGCACTCGATTAGGATTTTCGTTCGTGCATGTTAGTTGCACTGGGTTGAGATTTTCGTGTACTCTAGATGCACTTGATATTGTTGTCGTGCACTGTTTACCACAATCGGAGCAAAGCTCTGTTCAAATTCCAAGGCGGGAGATGAAGCAACGCTTCTGTTTCCCCGAATCAGAGCAAAACTCTGCTTTGAAATTAAAGTTAAAATTAAAGAAGCAACGCTTCAGATTCCTTGCACTGCGCGCAACGCGCCACATGTCAAAATCAGGCACGCCAGCGCAAGGAGCGCAGCGCCCAAGGCAGCGCGCCCAATCAGAGCAAGGCTCTGTTTAAAATTCCAATTTTAATAAAAGAAGCAACGCTTCAGCTGACTTGCGCTCTGCGCTGCGCGACACGTGTCAGCGCAGTTGCGTTAGTGCAGTTGCGCTGCGCGACACGTGTCAAGCGTAGGTGCGCGTGCGCCAAACAGAAAAATTCCAGAAAGATCTTTCTGATCTTATTAAAATAATAAGATTCTCTTCTGTAAAACAGGAGCCCTTGGATCAAAAATCCAACGGTAGGGAAAAATCCCTAAATCACTCAGAGAAAGATCTCTTTAACTGATTTAACAAATCAATTGGCACTATAAAAAGGCCCCTAGACTCCAAGTCTAGAACAGAGAGAAATGATAGAGAACTCCTCTAAAATTTTGAGAAGAACTCAGAGAAAGAAAATGTAAAACCTTTGAATAAAAGAAGAATTTCTTCTAAAAAAAAGATCAATGATCTAAGAACAAGATCAACATCTTGGATAAAAAAATAATAAAAAAGAAGAAGTAATTTACTTCTGTAAAAGGCTTTGCCTTTTTTATGAACCACTGGTTCTCTGAAAACAAGAAAAATTGTTTTCTTTGATCTAAATTTGATCAAAATATTAAACAGTGCCTTGCACTTTTGAGTTTGCACTGTTGCACTCCTTGGAATGGCGCAAGCCACCAGGGAGCGCCACGTGTCAGCCCTAGAACAAACTGCGCTGTGCGCTTCTAAAAACAGAGCACTGCTTTCTTAAATTGGCGCAAGTCTTCAGAGCGCGCCACGTGTCAGCAGCGCACTAGCGCAGCGCAATGGCGCAGCGCACTGCGCTTGCGCTCACCAAAGCGTGACACGTGTCACCTCCACATGCGCTTGCGCTCATTAATTGGCGCAAAGCGCCTGACAGGCCACGTGACACTCTATCAGAGAAATTAATGCAGTGCATTATTAGAAAGAAGGGCAGAGCCTAATTAAAAAGGCCTAACAGGCCTAATAAAATGCAATGCATTTTTTTAAAAGAAGGGCAGGGCCCAAACAAAGGTCTGTCAGACCACATTAGATGCTGTGCAAGGGTAGAGCGCAAACAAAGGTCTAATAGACCAAACAAAAAATGCCATGCATTATTAAAAAGGGGCAAAGCCCTAGCAAAAGCCTAACAGGCCAAATGTAAATTAAATGTTGAACATTTTTAACTGAACTTAGCCCAATCATGGCTGTAAGTCCTCAAATTAAATTGACTGAGCACGACTGCTCTCTTAAATCAATTTACATCCGGTTCAAGGGTACATCTCTGAACTCCTCTGACATCTGTCGTTATAATCCCTCAACGTCGTCAGAGAGGTGATGGGTCCCGACAACCACACATCGCTACGGACTTAAGCGTCCTTAAACTCATGGACTTAAGCGTCCTTAAACCAACCTATGGACTTAAGCGTCCTTAAACCAACTCACGGACTTAAGCGTCCATAAACCAATGGACCACCATGTCTCTAAACTGGTAATGGACCACTATGTCCCTAAACTGGAACAACAGAGCCCCCAAATGCTCTGTTATCGGATCTAAACGATCCCGTTTAAGTTGATCTTAGCCTCAAATATGGCTAACGTATCCTTAAACCTTCAAACAGACTTTAGTCCCAAATTGGACTATAGACCCCCCAATCAACTTTGGTTCAAGGGTACATCTCTGAACTCCTCTGACATCTATCGTTGTAATCCTTCAATGTCGTCAGAGAGGTGATGGGTCCCGACGGCCATACATGCAATGGACCACTATGTCCCTAAACTGGAACAATAGAGCCCCCAAATGCTCTTTTGTCGGATCCAAACGATCCCGTCAAGTTGATCTTAGTCTCAAATTAGACTAACGTATCCTTAACGAACGTTTGAGTTGATCTTAGTCTCAAATATGTCTAACGTATCCTTAAACTAAAACCCCAAACCCAAATCTAAGTAAATACGGATTTGGACTAATCCACGTCCTACGGGCGACGACATAAATTAGTCTCCGTAAACAATCCACGGGCAACCACAATCAAAACAAACACACACGACACGAAGTGAAATTCTGGAGAAGGAGAAAGTTGTTACCGCGATGCGGTAGCGTAATTAACTGCAGGGGCTCGCGCCTGCAGGGAAGAGCGTCCCCACAATCAAAAACCCCTCAAGCAAGGGGGAATCTGACGAAGTCTGCTACATCGGCCGCATCCGTCTAAACCTCCGATACACGGTGCCATAAATCAACTTGGCATCTTCGGAGAGGTGGACGGATAAAACCAAATAGCATCTTCCCCGAATCTCACGCAAGACGTCCTCACGTCGTCTTGGCCGTCTTTCGGAGAGGAACAGATTCTGGCACGTCCGGTGGGACCTTTTCCTCTTTCTATTCCACACTTCGTGTGTCGTGTTCGCGAACAAATCGCGGTTTGCTGTGGTTGCCTGTGGATTCAAGGTACTTAGATTTGGTGTCTTGCTCCGTGCAGAAAACAGAAGATCAATGGCTTCAAACTGCACTACTTGCAACTGCAACTCTTGCTCTTTCCCTGCTGGAGGAGTGACTTACGGGCCCCAAGCGGCCTCCCTTTTCAAAATGCCAGTGGAGCAGGTAACTCAAGCCACCACTGGACTATTCTTCGGGACCATGCTCCCACCGATGAGCTTCAATGCCCCAATGGCGTCGCAAGAAATTCCAAAGAAGTCGGTCTTTGATCGGCTTACCACTGCCGCGGCCCCTCTCAACGGGTCACCCAACTTCAATACCTCAGTTTTCAACAGACTGGGCCAGAGCGTCTATAAGCCCGCGATACCCGAAACTGTCATCCCAAAGCGGATAGCCATCCCGGCTCAAGTGGAAGAAATCATTGGAAAGGCTTCTCCTTCCAAGAAGTCAGTTTTTACAAGGATGGCCATTCCGGTTTCTGCTCCAGGCGAGGCCTTCAATGCTGCTTCCCCTGCCCAGAAGTCTGTCTTTGACAGATTAAACATTACTTCTCAACGGGTGTCAGTCTTCGACAGGCTAGCACCAATAACAGTCTCTTCTCAAAGCAGGGGGCATGATGAAGTCACCCTTATAGCTGAAACAACTCCATCTGCACGACACGCTTGCCGTCGTCACTGGCGCCGAGTAAGGAAGGCTGGGGACAGCTCTCCCTCTGGATTTACTCCACCAGCTCCGATGGTGGGGATCGATGCTGCTGTTCCAACCGAGAACACCTTTGAACTGCTCAACAAGGTGCGCAGAAACTCTCCCACCGCTGTGCTGAAAAGATCTCCTCCACCTATGGAGAATGCTACAGAGAAGAAGCCAGAGCAACCTCTTCAACGGCTATCCTCTGAAATTTACAAGGTCTGGCGTCAAGTCCAAGACTCCGTGATGGATCAAGACTATCTCCGCCGGCAGAAGAGGGTGAAAGTTCAGGAAGAAAAGAACCGTTCTGTCAGGCCACAAAAAGCGACAGCTACCTGGGTGCCCACTGCAACGGCTCCCTCAACGTCAATAACTCAAAAGAAAAGGAGGCCGCAAAAAGCCCCTGTGAACATGGCGAACCGTAAAAGCGCAGAACACAAACGCCCCAGGTCTGGGGGCATGGTGGTGCACACTGTTTATATGGCTTCCAGAAAGGAGGAAGGCCGAGCTTCGACGGGTCACCGACCGCTCACCCGATCCGTGACGAAAGCCCAAGAACAGCAGCAGAAGCTTCAGGAGATGATGAATGCGATGGCCGCACTTATCGGGCCAAAAGAAAGCTCGGAGGCATCATCAGAACAGTGGCACGAACAAGAAACTGACGCTGACTTCTTACGCAGAGTCCTCGAAAAGAAGGACAAAGAAGCCGCAGAGTAAGCGGCTAACATAAAACAAATGGCGCTCCTCTTCCAAGATATGGTAGGGATGATGTTACAGCCGGACCCTACAGCTGATGACCCTCCAATCATTGTTGAAGACGATAGAAGGGATACATCTAATCCTCCTCCGGCCTTTTCAGCAACCAAGGAGGAAACCATTCCCAAAGCTGCACTAGACGACTATATAGCTTAGCAGATACGAGTTCATCTTGCGAATGAAGCGGCTGCACAAATTGTTAGAACCGGACGACCCTATCCAAGCTGGTATGACCAAATCAGTTACCCTCCGGGATATACGATCCCTAAGTTCCACGTATATAAAGGGACAGGAAATCCACATCAGCATGTCGCTCAATTCAAGGCCTTATGCGGAAACACTGGAGGCGATGAAAAATTGTTGCTTCGCCAATTCGTCGGCAGCTTAGCAGAAACGGCCTTCGAATGGTATTCGGAGCTACCTAACGACTCTGTCAAAACATTTGCGGAGATGGAGCTACTGTTTACACAAAGATTCGCGAGTGCTAGTGAACGCACATCGATAACAGCACTGATCAACGCCAGGATAAGGCCAGGCGAAACGTGGGTGCAATACGCAACACGATGGCGGAATCTGTACTCGAAGTGCGAACAACGGATCGAAGAAGCACCCGCGGTAGGCATGTTCGTGGGCACTCTCGATCCGCAAGCAACCATCTCGCAATTCATGATGTTCTTCAAACCGACTACGTTCCAGGCCTTGATCGACAAGTTGGCCCAAATGGACCGGATGGGTCACAGACCGTCTCCTCTAAAGCCAGAATCTCAAACTGAGAAAGGAAAAGCGATCGTCGTTGTCAATACTCAACAACAGCCGAGCAACTTAAAGCCGGTTGTCCTTTGAAACAATATGCGTCCACGCCCATCCCTTGAGGAAAGACTAGGACGTCCTTACTCGTTTCCTCAGAATAAAACAAGGAAACTGTTCGAGCTGGCAGTGCGCAACAGGCTCATCAATCTGCCGAGTCTAAAACGTCCGTTGCAGCCAGGCGATGTCAAAGATCCCAATTACTGCCCTTACCATCAAGCAGTAAGCCATCCGATCAAAAACTGCTACGTTTTCAAAAACTGGGTTGAAGACCAATACCAACAGGGCAAGTTCGCGTTGTCCGAAAACTGGAAGGTGAGCCCGCCACAACCACATGCTCCGAGAAAGATGGTTATGCCGGGGGCATCATGCTCATTCATAGGGAAAATCCCATAGACCGAAAGGTTAGTAAACTAGAGATTCGCCTCAAATATGGCGACCGCGGACCGAAACGTCCTTAAACTAACGACGGACCACTACGTCCTAAAACTAGCTGACGACCGAAACGTCTTTAAACTACTACCGCAACATCCTCAGGCTGACAAGATAAAAAAAAAAGAATAAAAAAAAGGTATGTCCATAAGAAAAAGGGGCACGGATGAAAACCCGAAAGGGCTCCGTGAGTAAAAACAGCAGGGCTACCGGCGAGTGTTTGTGAAAACCCGGAAGGGCGCAACCTCGTTAGAAAAAAAAAAAAGAATAAATAAAAAAGGAAGAAGACGGTAGGTCCATAAGCAAAATGGGCACGGATGAAAACCCGAAAGGGCTCCGTGAGTAAAAATAGCAGGACTACCGGCGAGTGTTTGTGAAAACCCGAAAGGGCGCAACCTCGTTAAAAGACACTTGTAGGGTCCTCTCGACCTTGTAAGGAGAAACCACCCGCGTGAGATCCTTACGACTCACAAGGGAGCAACACACTTAGGGATCCTCACGACTCCTAAGGAGAAATTACACTTGCGAGATCCTCACGACTCGTAAGGAGAACTCTCTTATGGGACCCTCACGGCTCATAAGATTTGAAAGACTTAAGTTACAGAGACCTAAACCTGTGCTTAAGCAACCCCCAAAACCTTCGATATTGCCCTACAAGTGGTTCAATACTGACCCTTGTATATAATCCACGGGCGCGAATAAACATTTCCCTAACCAAGTCCCATCCGTGACTGGGGATATGTTCGTATGGTGAACAACCCTTATAAGTCCTCTCGACTTATAAGGAGAAAACCCTTTTGTAAGATCCTTACGACATACAGGGGAACATACACTTAGGAATCCTCACGATCCCTAAGGAGAAAACACACCTACGCGATCCTCATGACTTGTAGGGATAAATACCTTTGTGAGACCCTTACGGCTCATGAAGTCAAAAAGCCTTAGTCGATAGGACCTTAACCCTGTTTACTAAGCCACCTTTGTTCAAACATCGACAAAGGAAAATGATGATTCGCTCCTGGCAATATCCCAGTTGTAGCGATGCTGATGCCTAAACCGGTATCAAAATTCCGAGTCCTTTCATGGCAAATGATGATTCACTCCTGGCAATATCCCAGTTGTAGCGATGCTGATGCCTAAACCGGTATCAAAATTCCGACTCCTTTCATGGCAAATGATGATTCGCTCCTGGCAATATCCCAGTTTTAGCGATGCTGATGCCTAAACCGGTATCAAAATTCCGAGTCCTTTCATGGCAAATGATGATTCGCTCCTGGCAATATTCCAGTTGTAGCGATGCTGATGCTGAGATTGGCACTAGATTTCAAGTTCCACACTCGCGATAAAAAAAATCAGCGAGCCATACATGCACACGAAATAGCCGAAATGATGGGGCAACTTGCAATAAATAGCAGCAAGTAAAAATGTATGCATGAAAAATAACCGAAATGATTGGACAACTCGCAATAAAAAGCAGCGAGTAAAAATAAAAGAAATAGCCGAAATGATTGGGCACCACGAAAAATAGCCGAAATGATTGGGCAATCGCGACCTTCATGATATAAAAGCTGAAATGATTGAGCATCGTGGAAATAAAATGAAAAATGAATGAAAATTTTGCCCTACAGGAGATATCATAGCAATCCCTGTATACAATCCAGGGGCATAAACAAAGAAGGAAACATATCTTCCCTCCCCATGCTCCATCAGAAAACGGAGCGAAGTCTTGACGGCAACTCATATAAAGCCCGAAAAGACAATCGGAGATCATCTCACCCCAGCGTAGAGTGATCACCACCTCGACGTCCGTCTCGATACAGCAGACGAAATGTCACTACAGCGTCCCTCCCCCAATAGGGTTCGGACACACCACAGCAAGCGAAGCGAAGGCCAAATTCCTAGCTTCAGGGTCTTAAAGGCAAGTCATATAAAGCCTGAAAGACAATAGGAGATCATCTTGCACCAGCACGGAGTGGTCACCACTTCGACGTTTGTCTCGATACAGCAGACGAGATGTCAACAACGGCGTTCCTTCGCAGTCCATCAGGATGTAGACGCAACGCCAACAAGAAGACCTCACGGTCGAAACAAAACGGAGTGATGGAAAAATTCCAACTCCACCACGGCATTCGTCTCGATACAGCAAATGAGATATCACAACAATGTCCTTCCTCCAACAGGATTCGGACATGACAAAGCAAACGAAGCGAAAGCCAAATTCCTAGCTTCAAGGTCATAACGGCAAGTCATATAAAGCCTGAAAGACAACCGGAGATCATCTCACACCAGTGCGGAATGGTAACCACCTCGACGTTCGTCTCGATACAGCAGATGAAATGTCACCCCAGCGTTCTTCCTTCAACAGGATTCAGATGCGATAATCAAACAACGGAGCCACGGCGAAGTCCCTAGTTCCAAACCTCGACGGTTCATCAACAACCTAGAGACAACCGCGACATTCGTCTCGATATAGAGGACGCAATGCCAGCAAACGAAGCGAAGGCCAAATTCCTAGCTTCACAGTCTTAACGGCAAGTCATATAAAGCCTGAAAGACAACCGGAGATCATCTCACACCAGTGCGGAATGCTCACCACCTCGACGTTCGTCTCGACACGGCAGACGCAACATCATCAAACAATGGAGCCACGGCAAAGTTCCTAGTTCCAAACCTCGACGGTTCATCAACAACCTAGAGACAACCGCGACATTCGTCTCGATATAGAGGACGCAATGCCAGCAAACGAAGCAAAAGCCAAATTCCTAGCTTCAAGGTCTTAACGGCAAGTCATATAAATCCTGAAAGACAACCGGAGATCATCTCACACCAGGGCGGAATGGTCACCACCTCGACGTTCTTCTCGATACAGCAGATAAGATATCACCCCAGCGTTCTTCCTTCAACATGATTCAGACGCGACAATCAAACAACGGAGCCACGGTGAAGTCCCTAGTTCCAAATCTCGACGGTTCATCAACAACCTAGAGACAACCGCGACATTCGTCTCGATATAGAGGACGCAATGCCAGCAAACGAAGCGAAGACCAAATTCTTAGCTTCACAGTCTTAACGGCAAGTCATATAAAGCTTGAAAGACAACCGGAGATCATCTCACACCAGTGCGGAATGGTCACCACCTCGACGTTCGTCTCGACACAGCAGACACAACATCATCAAACAGAGGAGCCACGGCAAAGTCCCTAGTTCCAAACCTCGACGGTTCACCAACAACCTAGAAACAACCGCGACATTCGTCTCGATTTAGAGGACGCAATGCCAGCAAACGAAGCAAAGGCTAAATTTCTAGCTTCAGGGTCTTAACGGCAAGTCATATAAAGCCTGAAAGACTATCAGAGATCATCCCACACCAGCGCGGAGTAGTTATGACTCATCGGGGCTCTCCAAAATGAGCCTAACCTCGAGTAAAAAGTGACGTGGAATATCCCTACACTTACCCTTTCGACGGTAATATTACCTGGAAGATTACTTGAAGGCGTCTTGTCCAGCCCCCGAAGGGATCAGAGACACGATAATCGCAAGGCTACTCGAACAGCAAGATTGCATATCGAGGAATATATCAGCCAACGCGACGGTACGACGACCAAAACCCTAAGTACCACAGACCCTAACGGACCTCTGTCGTAAAGAGCAGAGGTTAACTGTGACGTTAGGATATTCTTGCGAGAAATGCTTGATTCGTCTCGACTCGTGAGGAAAAGCCTTAGGCAGCGAGGATTAAGAAACCTGTTTCCTAAGCACTGGGACCCTGCAAGTCAGTCCAAAATGGACTCTTGCATACTATTCACGGGTCACACTCTCCAAAGTCGAATCTCGACAAGGAGGGAAACAACCGCTTACGGGTTCTCTCGACTCGTAAGGGGGAAAAATTCTCTTATAAGATCCTTACGACTTATAAGAGAAAACGCACTTTGGAATCATCACGATTCCTAAGGAGAAAATACACCTACAAGATCCTCTCGATCCGTAGGGAGAAAATTTTCTATGAGACCCTCACGGCTCATAGAATTGAAAAGTCTTAGGCAGCAGATCTGAACCTACGGCCTAAGCCATCACTACCTCTTGAAGAAGCCAATACAGGATGCTCTCTCTATCATCCCTCAACCATATTTACTAAGGCAGCATACTGATAATAAAAGAAAGAAGAAAGCGACAGAAAGAACATCCGATTTGCATTTGATCAAGCGTTCGAGACACACTCATTCATGCATGTGCAAAAGACTTAGAACGAGAAATAAGACAAACTGAAATAAAAAAAAAATTCCATTCATATTGCCAAAGGTTCTTACAATCATAAAGAAATAAACGAAGACATTATTCAAATGATTACAACAGTATAACCTCAGATCCAGGGCATGGATTGAGGAATTTGAAAGTAAGGCTATTTAGAGTTTTTCTGGCCTTTCTGATTATTCTCGTGTGCAGCCTCTCGCGCTCACGTGTGTCAAGATCTTTGGCAAGGCCCCCCATCCTTCGATAAGCAGCAATTATCGTCGTCTGTTGGAAAATTTGATGCAGAATGTCGATGAGGCTATCTCGCCGTTTCTTCGAGATCAGCCCCGACAGGTACACTGAATGCACCTTGTCTTCGGCATCATCTAGCGTATTAAGCGGTAGGGCCTCGTGAAACCCCGGAAGTGCTCTCCAAATTGCTCCCAGCATGACTTTCAAGAGAGCAGAACGATGAGGAAGCAGCCAACCAACGCGTGCGTTCAGACGACCCATGACCTCCGCACACTGGGCATCTGTAAACTCTTGGTTTTGTTGACGGCCCTGTACGCGGATATCCTCGTAAGTGATGAATTCGTGCAGACTGTATAGATGAACAGCCATAATGCCTGAAGGAAACATCATTGAAAGATTAGCAATAAAAAAAAAGACACAGGGAGTTAAATTCCTCGAGAGCAATGCTCTGCAGACAGGAGTGACACCTGTCGAAATCAGTTATGATGAGAATTTAAAGAAAATCCCCTAAGAACATGAAGAGTTCTGCTTGATATAATTCATCAAAAATGAAATTCCATCTTAAAACCTTCAAGATCCATGAAAAACTCTTAAGAGTTCTTCCATATGATTTGGAAAAAGAGCAAAGCTCCGTTGATGAATCAAGAAATTATACATAAAATCTTTTAGAGAGCAGAGCTCTATTAATGGAACCCTAATAGGGTTTCCTTTAGTTCTCTTTAGATCCCTTTAGACCTATAGAGCAAAGCTCTGCTAAGTGAAACCCTAAATAGGTTTTCTTTAGATCAGGGATCTATTGAGAGCAAGGCTCTATCAATTAAAATTAATTTAATTTAATTTAATTTAATTGTTTTACCTAAAAGTTTTAAGAGTTTAACTTTTGAAGTTCTTGGAAATAAAGAGCAGGGCTCTGAGATTCTGAAAGTAAAAATTTTGAAGATGATAATCATCCGTTGAGGGACCAGAGGTCCTATTTATAGGCATTGAAAACCCTTTCAACTTCCAAAAGTTGCCGCAACGGTTGGAATTCTGCCACCGCTGCGCTTACGTTTGAGGTCATGTAAGCACAACGGTGGGGGGCATTTGTTTACCCCAATCAGAGCAAAGCTCTGTTCAAATTCCAAGGCAAAGCTCTGCTTTGAAATTAAAGTTAAAATTAAAGAAGCAACGCTTTAGATTCCTTGCGCTGCGCGCAACGCGCCATATGTCAAAATCCGGCACGCCAGCGCAAGGAGCGCAGCGCCTAAGGCAGCGCGCCCAATCAAAGCAAGGTTCTGTTTAAAATTACAATTTTAATAAAGGAAGCAACGCTTCAGATGACTTGCGCTCTGCGCTGCGCGACACGTGTCAGCGCAGTTGCGCTAGCGCAGTTGCGCAGTTGCGCTGTGCTCTGCGCTGCGCGACACGTGTCAAGCGTAGGTGCGCTTGTGCCAAACAAAAAAATTCCATAAAGATCTTTATGATCTTATTAAAAAAATAAGATTCTCTTCTGTAAAACAGGAGCCCTTGGATCAAAAGATCCAACGGTAGGGAAAAATCCCTAAATCACTCAGAGAAAGTTCTCGTTAACTGATTTAACAAATCAATTGGCACTATAAAAATGCCCCTAGACTCCAAATCTAGAGCAGAGAGAAAAAGATAGAGAACTCCTCTAAAATTTTGAGAAGAACTCAGAGAAAGAAAAGGTAAAAACCTTTGAATAAAAGAAGAATTTCTTCTACAAAAAAAATCAATGATCTGAGAACAAGATCAAGATCTTGGATAAAAAAATAATAAAAAAGAAGAAGTAATTTACTTCTGTAAAAGACTTTGCCTTTTTTATGAACCACTGATTCTCTAAAAACAAGAAAAATTATTTTCTTTGATCTAAATTTGATCAAAATATTAAACAGTGCCTTACACTTTTGAGTTTGCACTGTTGCGCTCCTTGGAATGGCGCAAGCCACCAGGGAGCGCCACGTGTCAGCCCCAGAACAAACTGCGCTGTGCGCTTCTAAAAACAGAGCACTGCTCTCTTAAATTGGCGCAAGTCATCAGAGCGCGCCACATGTCAGCAGCACACTAGCGCAGCGCACTGCGCTTGCGCTCATCAGAGTGTGACACGTGTCGCCTCCACATGCGCTTGCACTCATTAATTGGCGCAAAGCGCCTGACAGGCCACGTGGCACTCTGTCAGAGAAATTAATGCAGTGCATTATTAGAAAGAAGGGCAGAGCCCAATTAAAAAGGCCTAACAGGACTAATAAAATGCAATGCATTTTTTTTAAAGAAGGGCAGAGCCCAAACAAAGGTCTGTCAGACCAAAATAGATACTGTACAAGGGCAGAGCGCAAATAAAGGTCTAATAGACCAAACAAAAAATGCCATGCATTATTAAACAGGGGCAAAGCCCTAGCAAAAGCCTAACAGGCCAAATGCAAATTAAATGTTGAACATTTTCAACTGGACTTAGCCCAATCATGACCGTAAGTCCTCAAATTAAATTGACTGAGCAAGACTGCTTTCTTAAATCAATTTACATCCGGTTCAAGGGTACATCTCTGAACTCCTCTGACATCTGTCGTTGTAATCCCTCAACGTCGTCAGAGAGGTGACGGGTCCCGACAACCACACATCGCTACGGACTTAAGCGTCCTTAAACTCATGGACTTAAGCGTCCTTAAACCAACGTATGGACTTAAGCGTCCTTAAACCAACGTATGGACTTAAGCGTCCTTAAACCAACTCACGGACTTAAGCGTCCTTAAACCAATAGGCCACTATGTCCCTAAATTGGCAATAGACCACTATGTCCCTAAACTGGAACAACAGATCCCCTAAATGCTCTGTTGTCGGATCTAAATGATCCCGTTTAAGTTGATCTTAGCCTCAAATATGGCTAACGTATGCTTAAACCTTCAAACAGACTTTAGTCCCAAATTGGACTATAGACCCCCCCAATCAACTTTGGTTCAAGGGTACATCTCTGAACTGCTCTGACATCTGTCGTTGTAATCCTTCAACGTCGTCATAAAGGTGATGGGTCCCGACGGCCATACATGCAATGGACCACTATGTCCCTAAACTGGAACAATAGAGCCCCCAAATGCTCTTTTGTCGGATCCAAACGATCCCGTTATGTTAATCTTAGTCTCAAATTAGATTAACGTATCCTTAACGAACGTTTGAGTGGATTTTAGCCTCAAATATGGCTATCGTATCCTCAAACTAAAACCCCGAACCCAAATCTAAGTAAATACGGATTTGGACTAATCCACGTCCTACGGGCGACGACATAAATTAGTCTCCGTATACAATCCACGGGCAACCACAAACAAAACAAACTCACACGACACGAAGTGAAATTCTGGAGAAGGGGAAACTTGTTACCGCGATGCGGTAGCGTAATTAACTGCAGGGGCTTGCGCCTGTAGGGAAGAGCGTCCCCACAATCAAAAACCCCTCAAGTAAGGGGGAATCTGACGAAGTCTGCTACATTGGCCGCATCCGTCTAAACCTCCGATACACGGTGCCATAAATCAACTTGGCATCTTCGGAGAGGTGGACGGATAAAACCAAATAGCTTCCGCCCCGAATCTCAGGTAAGACGTCCTCACGTCGTCTTGGACGTCTTTCGGAGGGGAACATGCACATCCGTTGTACTGGACAGATGGTTTCGTGCACACCCGTTACACTTAGTTTGGTTTTTTGCACATTCTAGCACTTGTATTTGGTTTGATTTTCGTGCGTACCAGACGTACGTGATGTTGGATACGCCATTTGGGGCTGATTTTGCTCTTGAGCACTTTGTTTTCATGATGGTCACTATATTATGTAGTAACCGAACATGACTAATCTGAGGAAAGTACCTGAGTACTTTGCATGCATAAAATGTTTACCAAGAGTTTTTCAAAAAGGAGCTATAGTCTCGCTATTTCCTACGTGTCCGCGAGCGACATGAACGTTTACAAAGGAAAACCTTTTGGGATATTTAGAAAGCGCAGAACGTATATTTGACCAAAATATATATGAACGTATATTTATTACTTAATAAATGAGCGTTCGTCACTTATGCCATGAGTTACGCATCACACGGTGATTCAGAAAAGATTTTGCATGTGTTTTATTTAGTTTTAGGAGATTTTTCCAAGGATGCCTACTATATACGTATTATATAATTCGACTAGTGTATATTGGATTTCAGTAGTGGATTTTGAGATTTGTATCTCCATTATAACACCAGTGATTGCGTTACGCTTGACGGAGTTCGATTTTGAGTTTTATGCTCGTTTTCATGCGCACACGATGCGCTGTGGTATTTTTGTATCCTCCGTGGTTTCGGAGCCCCGTTGACTTGAGCTGATTATTGAAATGTTTTATCATTTGGGGGTTTAAATTTAAATTCGGTGACCGAATTTATTTAAGGGGGGAAGATTGTAAAATTTTAGAAAATATAAAATATTATTTTTGGAATTTAATATTAAAATAATATATTTCGCGAAAACTACCTGATTTGCGAATTTGGGGTTTTCTTAAAATGGTATAAATATATACCAATAATTGTGAAATAATTGAAGATTTAAAATTATTTATTCATTAAAAACTATATTTATCGGATTTGGCATTTTTTATAATTGATTATATGCAGTTTAAATAAAAATTGATTAGTGCACTACTAATCGCAATTAAGCCAAATCCGTGTTTCTGCATTTTTCCATGATTAGTGCACTAAGAAATGTTGCATTTTTTTGCATGTTGTTTCATTGTATTTTGTTGATATTTGGTTTCAAAAAGAAAAGATATGAGAGTATATTATTGAGGGGAGAGGGGGGGACCAAATGATGACATGAGGCATGGCTTGAGAGAGAGTGAGGGTGAGAATAAGAAAGAGAGAGAGAGACACAGAGAGAGAGAGTGGGATGCCCATTTCCTCACCCCCATTGTTCTTCCTTCATCTTCCTCAACTCATATTCCCTCCACCTCCACCTCCACCTCCAAGTATCATCTCAATTTCCTTCTCAAAACCCTATACTCCTTTCATTAAAGTTGATCCCCACCTCATCATACTACACCCATTGGACCTTTTAAAGTTGGATTTTGAGGACTTTGAGCAACTCAAGAAAATTCTTGAGTTGCCAAATGAGGTATATCTCCTTTCATTTAGTTTAGTTTTAAGTTTCCTAGCATACTAGTTTAGTTTAGAGTTAAACTTGTTTAGATTAGTGATGTTTGGAAATTCCAAGAGAGGGTTTGGGTGATTGTTTGGATTTATGAAGTTTAGGGGCTATTTACAAGACCCTAGTGTTGATTTTATGGCCAAGAACTGAGAATAAAACCCAAATTACGAACTTAGAAATTTACCCGTGTCGGTTTTGTGAAGTTTGATAGCCTATAGGGTATCTGGAGCTATCTGGGGTAGTTTAAAGAAAATCTACCAAGTCTAGTGACCTAGATACATGAACAGAAGACCACCACCAAAATACGAGCCCGTTTCCTCCCACCTAGGCCGGCGAGCTCGGACAATAAGGTGTTGTCGCCAGATTTCTGTAGGTGTCTAGGATTGTTCTTTTGGCTGTAGATCCTATACCTATAAATAACTCCCTGTATCTGCTGGTTTTGACCCTATTAGCCTGAGAGGAAATCTGGGAGTGATTTCCTGAGTTGCTGAATTTGGTATTTTTGATTTATGAAATTGGGATTTGCTATTTGCTATTGTATTGGGTCGTTTGATGTTTGTACATCAACGACGTGAGTTGTTTGGTTGCTTTTGCATGCGTAGGCTATAGCTTCTAACCTATGAGCGCACCGTGTACCGTATTGGTTTTCCGGACTTAATTTTAATAGCATTGCGATATGTGTTGATTTGTAGGTATCTCGCGTGGACTTCCGAGACGACGAAGCTCATCGACTTCGGCTTAGCAAGGAGTATTGCAGGTGAGTGGATTTATATCTACGGGAGAAGTCGGAGGGATGGCGTATAGCACCCCTGCAAATTATAATGGAAATCGATATATATATATATATATATATATAATGGTTAAGAAAACCATGTTAGAAACTTATGGATATGGTTAAAGAATGAGTAGAAGACTAGATATACCACGACTTAAGGTTATAGTGTATGGTTTAGTGTGACATGATATGATAGAAATGACTTCTCGAATTGATATATAAGGATATGAAACGTGAATATGAATCACGATATATATATATATATATATGTGTATATATATATATATATATATATATATAGTGAAAGAGAATCAGTATGAGATTATAGTGGCATATTACGAGGTTGATAAATATGATATGAGATTAAGAAGATGACTTGATGTGAGATATTGATGTGATGAAAAGAGTATACGATGAGATATGATGACTTAGTTAGATATGTCGTTATACGGATGCGAGTCGATATGAGATAATTGATACATTTGTCGGTCCCATGATATGAGATTGATACGGATGTGACCTGGGATATAGGTATATATATATATATAATGTTGGGAATCATAAGTGATATGTCGTACGAGACGTTAGGTCCGTACCATCATTGTCATATAGGTTGATAGGATCCCTAGTAGTTTAATGACACCGTATGATGGATACCGTACGTGATGAGTTTTACTTGATGATTGATCCATACCCTTGACTAGAGGATTCCATATATGTGATGTTGTGAGGCTGGATGCCGATTGATAGATTCACCGACTCAGATATGTTATAGATACGTATACCATATAGCATTGAGCTTACGATTTACTTGCTGCTACGTTCGTGATATTCTCATCTTATTATATATGTACCTGTGCTAGTACACCTATACCATTATCGATGATGCGTATGTTACACTTATACAGATTTGCCGGCTCACACACTTTCATCATCGATAATTTCTATGTCACTTACACAGTAGAATTGCTACATCGTTATGCTATATTGCATGATATACTTGCTTTGCTCACATCATTATGATATGTCGCATGATATACTGATATGCTCACATCACTATTCTATGTTGCATGATATACGGATATGCTCACATTTCTGTTATATGATGCAAACATCATGCTTTACGATTATATTCATTGAGATGCTGTTTTCCTGAGATTCTGGATTTAAGAACCGCGGTTATGTTTCAAAAGAAAGTATGTATTGTTTTAAAAACCCGGTTTCTCTTGATATGATATTTCGAGAGGTCCACCATGTGTTTTCTCAGTTATGAGTTATTTAATACCCGATTCGAGGAGCTGGATGAGGCCGTTTGCGGGTACATGGTAGGCCCGGTATGGTACCCCGGGGGAAGAAAGGTATGTTGTGTAGTAGACAATGAGCCTGGAAAAGGGACTACTACCTACCGGTGATAGTATTTAGACTAGGCGGTTATCCGGAGGATACCGACCAGAGTCATGAGATGATACGGGCCGATCCGTACTGACGGAGCACGAGATATGAGGATTTATGTGTCGATGTTGGATACGGGTTTCATGATGTTTCAAGTGTCGATTTTTGACACTCAGGCTCCATGATTTTTATATGTCGTTGATGGATACATATTGGTTGATATCCTCATATTTACATGCATATGCTTTCATGATATTTACATGCATGATGTTGTTGTTGTAGGGTTTCCTTAGCACCTTGTGAAGGTTTTGGCAAGCATCAATCATGCTACTTTAAAATTTTTGGGATGCTAAACAAACCGAAACCAAGATCTTAACTAGAGACTTAGGGTAAACAAAGCAAGTAAACAACTTTACTTCTAAGAGTTTGGGATTACAACTTTTGTAGTCCATTCCTTCGCTTCATGAGCTCTGTGTTGAGGTCCCTTCGCTGCGATCATCAAGTACCCGGACTCTAGAGAGGCTCCATGAAGAGAAAGATGCAAGCTTGCTTCCAATCTTCAACAACTAATATGATCTACCTTGAAGAATCTCAAACCCAAGTTCTTGCTTCACTAATCAAGTATTAGAAAAGCAAAAACCCTAATCTAAGTGGTTAGAATAGATGAGAATGATGAAGTAGGAATTTTGCTCTCTTTTGTTTTCAATTTCTCACTTATAAACATCACAAAAGAAAAAGCTAGTGAAGGTTTTCTTCATGAAGAAAGAAGAAGAAGATGAAGCAAAACCTTTTGTGATGAATAATGAAATCATTGTTGTGGTTACAAATCAACCATGGGTTAAGAATGAAGGCTTAACCCTTGTAGTGAATAAACTAGGGAAAAGGGTTTGGGTTGGGTTAAGAAATATCTACACAAAATATCAAAGGTCAAAGTCAAAGCTTCAAGAAGCTTCATGAAAGCTTCATCCAAGCTTAACCCTAATCCAAACCTTAACTATGTTTAAACTCCACAAAACATGTTGCATTTGTAACCCTAACTTGTTACAATATTATATATCATATATATAATATATTTTGTAACAAAAGAAAATAATGCAATTAGCATATATCGCATATATATCAATGTATTATCCCGTGAGAAAATGAATCAATAAAGCGAGCTTATATTAGTTAATGTAAAGTAATATATCTCATATATAATTATACATTAAATTATCGAATCAACACATGATCCGATAACCCGGCTATACTACATATAACCGACTAATATAACATGTACCAATTCATCGAATCAACACTTGATCCGATGACCCGGCTATATCACATATATCCGGCTGATATCACATATCGCGAGAATCGAATACGGTATCTCATACTCATATTATTCTCGGTCCCGCACATATCACATATGTGCTCCTACTCCGTTTAGCCTGAGCCAGGAAACCTCTGTGTACAACTCTAAAGAATCGTCAATACGCCGGCAGTAGGTGATGATCATATCAAACACCCACAAGCTGCAAGCTGTCAGCTAAACGTAACAGCTACCCAGGTATTGAGCAATCATAAGATCAACAAGCAAGCCTGTACATTCTCCTGCGAATCCAATCAGTAACACTCCCGTACAGTCCGGTCTTTCGTCTGATATGTCCCATATACAGTCTAGGGGTGGTAAATGTCAGACCCTAGTAACCGATAAGTCATGTCGATATGAGGTCCATAACAATTCGAGAAACTACTGATAACACTTACCAGTAAATCTCCGCAACCCTGGCCAGGGATTTCCGGTTATGGCCAATCGAACACAGCGTAACATCAACTCCCAATACCGGAAGAGTTGAAACCCCTCCTATCGCTCATTGCCTCCATGTGATTCGGGACTGTACCTAAAAACCACCGTTTTGCACGCCCTCTTGGACGTGGTAAGGTGGAAATCAAAGCACAGTGGGAATCACACAAGACTCTATGACGATCTCGGTTCTACAGACTAACATGTACTAGTGTCACCGTAGAACTGCCATCGGACGTGAGGTATAATTCCATCTGGGAGTTGTCGGTGAGTCCGTCCAGTGTACCCAGTCTCCACTGAGCACCCGTATACTATGTCTGATGTCAAACACCAATGGATATGGGATCATCCATCGCCCATCTACATGGGTCGAGAAGCATACGCCAGTCTACTCTGATATATCGATGTCCTGTCTCGATACACCTATGACTAGGAACATTTGAAAGATGTACTTAGCGACTACTCTATCCCCACTAGTATGATCTGCGTCATAGTCCTGGTAGTCAAGTACTCATCCTAAGGGCTTTATCAACATGTAACATAGAGACAATCAGAGTACATGTTAAGATAAAGAGCAATCAGATAGCGTACTATCATGTCGAGCAAGAAAGTCCTCCATATATATGTACAAGCATCCACTACAATATACATCGTATGTACAGCAATGGATTTTAGGGCATACATATCACTAACAATCTTCTACTTGCACTAGGGTCATCTGTTGTAGTATCTCATACCCAACAATCAACTGTGGTTAAAGTATCTCATACTTAACCATCCCATAAATGTCTCTACTGGAAAATAGGCCTTTGTGAATGGATCCCCGTTGTTGTCCTCTATATCTACTCTCCTATCCTCGATCTCCTTAGAGATCAACCATCTCTATGATCAGGTGATACTGCCTAAGAATATGTCTGGATCTCAGATGGGATGGGGGTTCCTAGGCATAAGCCACAACTCCATTGTCACACAATGGTAGGAACGATGTTCATCTAATGAACTTATATATATCCAGACTGTCTCTTTGGTAGCATCCTTGGTAACGATGTATCTTGCCTTTAATTGTCTAGTGTGTCATGGTATCTAGCTTGGAACTCTTCCAACATACCGTCCCTGTACCGAGGGTAAAGACAATGCCTGTGACTGACATTCAGTTGACCTTATCACTCTGGAACCATTCCAGTGATTTTCCCCAGGATCGATTGATACCATCTCACTACACCTAGTGAGAATCCTAACATCCAATTAGATTTATCTCATAGATCCAAAACCCAGGATTTAGGAGGTATCACCTTGATCTTATATAGAGAATCCTTGTGATAAGAGGAGATTGACCGAGCGTAGCATAGGAAACTCCTTCCCTATCAAGAGTATGTCATCCACGTACTCTACGAGGATCACCACCATACTCCCTACTACCTTTTTGTATATACTAGGTTCATCTACCATTTTGATGAAGTCAAACTCTTTGACTATCACATCAAAACAGACGTTCCTACTCCACGATGCCTGATTTATTCCATAAAACAACTTGCACACGTTTCCGCTGCTCCCACTTGCTACGAAGTCCTCTGGCTGTGTACTTATAAACGCTTTCTTCTAAATCATTATTTAGAAAAATACTCATGACACCCAACTACCAGATATCGTAGTCATGGTATGTAGCAGTGGCAAGTAGGATCTGGATGGACTTAAGCATAGCTTTGAAAGTATCAACTCCTCCATGTACACCAAGTAATCTTCTGAAGATATACTTTCTCCTGATGGGGATTTAACCCTTCAGATAAAGCAACCAAAGTCTATACTTTGTTGGTGTATATGGATTCCATCTCGGATTGCATAGCATCCAGCTATTCTTATAGAGTCCTTACTCTTGATGGCCTGCTCGAAACTAGTTGGGTCATATCATGATGAAATCCTTTCTCCCACTGTCATAGAGAAAAACCGAAGTATCTCTCAGGTGGGTGAGGAACTCTACCAGATCGGCGGAGAGGCTGAGGTTCGTTGGGAGCTATTGAATCCTCCGGTTCTACCAAATCATCAGCTGCAGTTTGTATAGCTGGAACTCCTTCCAGTTCTACCTCATGACCACTAATTTCTTCACAAGAAATTCATTTTTCTCAAAAAGGTGGCATGCCGAGTAATAAAAGACTTTTTGTTTCTCGGTTCGGTAGAAGATATTCCCTTGCGAATGCTTGGGATATCCAAAAAACTTCCACATAACTGACCTTGCCTCGAGCTTGTCCGGATCATGCTTTTAGACATAGGCCGGACAACCCCAAATCTTATCAACCTTAAGAGATGGGCTCTTCCCATACCATATCACATATGGAGTGGTAGGCACCTAATTTGATTGGAACCCTATTCAATAGGTATGCAGCTTCACAAGTGCATAACACCCAAAAGGAAATAGGCAACTCAGTAGTACTCATCATAGAGCACACCATATCACATAATGTGCGATTGCTCCGCCCCGATATGCCGACGTGCTGTGGTGTATACGAAAGAGTAATGCTGAGAGAGAATCTCGTTCTCCTTTAGAATAGTCCAGGAATTCCGTGCTCAAGTATTCTCCTCCCTAATCTCATCAAAGGACATAATACTTATACCCATTTTGGTTTTCTACTTCTGATTTATATTCTTTGAATATCTCAAAGGGTTCAGACTTGTGTTTCAACAAGAACATATATACGAATCTTGAAAGATCATCAGTGAATGTAATGAAGTACAAAGAACCGGTCCTGGCATGTGTAGATAGGGGACCTTACATACATCATCATGTATCAATCCCAAGAGTTCATTAGCTCTTTCTCTGTTTCTAATAAACAGAGTTGTGGTCATCTTATTTTTGTGACATGACTGGCAAGTTTTATAAGATGTAAATTCAAACTGATTTAAATATGCATCTTGATGTATCTTTAGCTAGTCGGGTCAAATTGACATGACCTAGTCTACTATACCTCAAGAAGGATTTGTTCATTTCTGAACTCTTCCACTTGTGTGTGTTTTGTACTTTAAGAACTGTAGTTTGATTTAGAACGTCTATGCTTTTAGATAACGTGCATGAATCGATCAACTCTTGATATAGGAAATGTTCAAAACATTATCCAACAATACAAAATTATATCCTTCTTTAATAAATAAAGAGACTGATATGATGTTGTATATCAGGTTCGATATCTAATAACATTCGTTTCAAATCAATGTATTTGGTAATACAGGGTGATAACTGCCAACAGACTTGGCTGCAACACTTACACCATTTTTAACTCTTAAAACTTATCATCTTTTCTCAGTTCTCTACCTTTCAGTAGCCCATGTAATAATATTACATATGTGGGATCCTGATCCGGTATCTCATACCCAGGACGTAGAGAATACTGAGAAACAGTTTTCTGTAATGAACATACCCGAAGAAGATGCATCAGCATGCACTTTCTTCGTTTTAGGCGGCACGAGAATTCTGGTAATCCCCAATTTCCTGCTCAATCTTATAACAATTATAAGTTGGAGCGGGACCAACGTTCCCTAGTGCAGTATAATAAGTAGGTTCGGTCAATGCATCCATATTATTATCTTGATTAAGGCGTGACATAGTCGCAACCAGGAGAGAGAGAAGAAAACACTCTGCGTGCACTTTTGCAAGATTAGATTTGGTTATCCTTTTATCTAATCAGGATGGCTCCCACTGTTTTAGTCAAATCTACCTTCAAACCCTAAAAGGTAAGACTAGCTGGGATTAATTACACCCTACAAGTTCGCTAATCTTTCGGCCAGGCCAGTGTCGGTACTTTGAGGGAGGTTCCCCGTGCTTTCGCACGGACCTAATTAAAATAAATCTCATTTTTCCTAGGGGGTAGCTCTGTTAACATCTTTCTAGACACCTACTTGATCGGCTAATTGTGATTTGTAAAACTCTCCCAGGAGTAACTCTTACTCGAAGCGGGTATCGGGATCCAACTATCTCATATAAGGTATGCAATATCATTGCAAATTTCAACACTTGAAATTCTTAATAATATTTTTACCCCTAGCACTTATGACCTTGGCTATGGTTGGTCAACATATCATAAGCACTAGACAAGTTCTATCCGTCATTTCTTTGTTAATTAGACCCACCCACATGACCCTCGGCTATGGTCGAAATAATCATGTGACTATCATAACTAATCGCATCATATGCTGTATATGAAAGAAATCACTTAGCTACCGTACACTACGCCTCGGCTATGGTCGACATATGGAGCACGAATACTAAGTACTCTATTTCCTAAAATGACGGAGGGCTACGCAGGTTTTTAAGAAAACCATAAGCGTAATGAACTTGATGTCATCGTAGAATCGAGTTGATTTTGGAAAAGAAGTGTTTTTGAGGTTTTTAGTAGTTTTGCAAAAGAGGTCACTCCGGGTGAAGGGATCTCGGCTCTTTCCTTATAGAATAAGGTGCAGGATATACCACTATGCAAAGCAAAAACTATAAAAGCAATCAAAAGACAAACCGTGTTTGTAGTATCTACTAGTTTTCACTAAAGAGGTCACTCCCGGTGAAGGGATATCGGCTCTTTCCTTATCGAATAAGGTGCTGGATATTCTACAAGGAATACCACTATGCAAAGCAAGAATTAGAGCTACCAGTTTTTAAACAAGTTTCTAAAACATCTTTAGGTTTCTTTTTCTTTCATTAATCTCATTAATGAAGTCCCATTTATTTATGCTTCCTAAGAATCACAGAAGAAACGAAAGCAGTAATATTTATATATCATATATATAGTATAAGCATTTTTCACAGGCAGTAATATGATCTCATCACAGAACATTGCAGCAGAAGAATCACATATGAAATATTGGATATACTAGGAATTCCGTGTTTTAAGTTAAGCCAATATAAAACACGGATTCCACGGTCACGATGAATAGCCAAACCCACATCCCTAGACCCCTACGAGAGCGGCAAGCAATCCTACCAATTCTAGAGTTAGGAGACCCGGTCTCGACTCCTCGAGATGGTCTTCCATTGTACCCTAGAACCCGGTTACTTGTGCTCCCCGCCTTGGGTCTATCCTAATGCGGAAAATTAAATAATATACAATGGTGACATCATCCTCAACCCGGAAGTGTCCCAATAAAAGAATATTACATACAAGCTTTTACATGAATGAAAATGAAAAACTCCCATCCCACATAAAAACCCCGGCTATTCAAAACATGACGATCCAATATAACATATCACAGCAACACATAACATCACATATCATCAACGTAAGTAAATATGCGTATCCCAGTTGTCGTTGACATATAGCACCGAAACCGGCGATACACCACTTATTACACTTACGGTCGCAGAAAAGAAAGTGAAAAACTACAACATTTCGAATCAACAATCACTTTAGACATCTTAAATCTGAAATATCACATACTTCGCATTTCATGCCTAACTATATGAATTCCACATATTGTACCACATTCCAGATAAATAGACAATGTTAAAATTTCTGATCGAATAAACAAACACCCAAGATTTCCCATATAGCTTAACACTTGAGCGGAGTTCAAAAAATCCCAGAACATGTCAAAGCCGCTATGAACCAACCGTAGAAGGGTCAAACCAACGCCTCACATGTGGCAACGCTAAACTACCACAAACCATATGGTTCAGTTGCGGTTTTGACGGTCACATAATCGAGTTAAGATTGTGTTCTTCTAGAGGGTCCACAATATTCGCTTGCCTAATTTTCTGAAAGTTTTAAACTCGGGAAGAAATCTAACACTTGAAAGTTTTCCGACAGGGGAAAAAGTGGGTTATTGATATCCGTTCGAACTTTTTAACACGTTCTAAATTACCCGGAAAGACTTAAACGAAGTTAAACTTTATGATCGAATCAACGAGTTCCCAATATTTCCCTGATAGTCAACACTTGAGTAGAATTAAAAATTCCCAGAAGCATGAAAAAGTACCCAAGAATAAATCCCTGAAGTATTAGCCCTTAACTCCTAAAGTTTGCCGCGAAACCGCCGCCAAATGGATGGTTTGGCCGCGGTTCCACGGTCCCTTGAGCGAGTTATGGCTTCGTACTTCACAGTAATTATTAGAATTCCCTGCATGATTTTCTGAGTATTTTTAATATGAAAAATTTCAACTTTTTAAAAAATTTCCAGAAAGTGGGATTTTTCGGGTTTACGGAATTCGATCGGACTTTAAACTTCGCCTACACGATGCCTAATGCTCTAGCTTGGCTCTGATACCGCTGTAGGGTTTTCTTAGAACCTTGTGAAGGTTTTGGCAAGCATCAATCATGCTACTTTAAAATTTTTAGGGTGCTAAACAAACCCTAACCAAGATATTAACTACAGGCTTAGGGTAAACAAAGCAAGTAAACAACTTTACTTCTAAGAGCTTAGGATTACAACCTTTGTAGTCCATTATTTCACTTCATAAGCTCCGTGTTGAGGTCGCTTCGCTGCCATCATCAAGTACCCAGACTCTAGAGTGGCTCTATGAAGAGAAAGATGCAAGCTTGCTTCCAATCTTCAATAACTAAGATGATCTACCTTGAAGAATCTCAAACCCAAGATCTTACTTCATTAATCAAGTATTAGCAATGCAAATACCCTAATCTAAGTGGGTAGAATAGATGAGGATGATGAAGTAGGAATTTTGCTCTCTTTTGTTTTCAATTTCTCACTTATAAACGTCACAAAAGAAAAAGCTAGTGAAGGTATTCTTCATGAAGAAAGAAGAAGAAGATGAAGCCAAACCTTTTGTGATGAATAATGAAATCATTGTTGTGGTTACAAATCAACCATGGATTAAGAATGAAGGCTTAACCCTTGTAGAGAATAAACTAGGGTAAAGGGTTTGGGTTGGGTTAAGAAATATCTACACAAAATATCAAAAGTCAAAGTCGAAGCTTCATGAAAGCTTCAACCAAGCTTAACCCTAATCCAAACCCTAAATATGTTTAAACTCCACAAAACATATTACATTTGTAACCCTAACTTGTTACAATATTATATATCACATATATAATATATTTTGTAACAAAATGAAATAATACAATTAACATATATCGCATATATATCAATGTATTATCCCGTGAGAAAATGAATCAATAAAGCGAGCTTATATTAGTTAATGTAAAGTAATATATCTCATCTATAATTATACATTAAATTATCGAATCAACACTTGATCCGATAACTCGCCTATACTACATATAACTGACTAATATAACAAGTACCAATTCATCGAATCAACACTTGATCCGATGACCCGGCTATGTCACATATACCCGGCCGATATCACATATCGCGAGAATCGAATTCGGTATCTCATAGTCGTATTATTCTCGGTCCAGCACATATCACATATTTGCTCCTACTCCGTTTCGCCTGAGCCAGGAAACCTCTGTGTAGAACTCTAAAGAATCGTCAATACGTCGGCAGTAGGTGATGATCATATCAAACACCCACAAGCTACAAACGGTCAGCTAAACGTAACAGCTACCCAGGTATTGAGCAATCAGAAGATCAACAAACAAGCCTGTACATTCTCCTGCGAATCCAATCAGTAACACTCCCGTACAGTCTGGTCTCTTCGTCTGATATGTCGCATATTCAGTCTGGGGGTGGTAAACGTCAGACCCCAGTAACTAATAAGTCGTGTCGATATGAGGTCCATAACAATTCGAGAAACTGCTGATAACACTTACCAGTAAATCTCAGCATCCCTGGCCAGGGATTTCCAGTTATGGCCAATCGAACACGGTGCAACATCAACTCCCAATACCGTGAGAGACGAAACCCCTCCTATCGCTCATTGCCACCATGTGATTTGGGACTGTACCCAAAAGCCACCGTTTTGCACGCCCTCTTGGATGTGGTAAGGTGGAAATCAAAGCACAGTGGGAATCATATAAGACTCTATGACGATCTCGGGTCTACAGACTAACCTGTACCAGTGTCACCAGAGAACTGCTATCTGACGTTAGGTATAATACCATCTGGGAGTTCTCGGCGAGACCTTCCAGTGTACCCAGTCTCCACTGAGCATCCGTATACTATCTTTGATTTCAAACACCAATGGATATGGGATCATCCATCGCCCATCTACATGGGTCGAGAAGCATACGCTAGTCTATTCTGTTATATCGATGCCCTGTCTCGATACACCTACGACTAGGAACATTTGAAGGATGTACTTAGCGACTACTCTGTCCCTACTAGTATGATCTGCATCATAGTCCTGGTAGTCAAGTACTCATCCTAAGGGCTTTATCAACATCTAACATAGAGACAATCAGGGTACATGTTAAGATAAAGAGCAACCAGACAGCGTACTATCATGTCGACCAAGAAAGTCCTCCATATATATGTCTAAGAATCCACTACAATATACATCGTATATACAGCAATGGCCTCTAGGGCATACATATCACTAACAATTGTATCATTGATGGACACGTAGATGTTATCTACATGCATACAGGTAGTGATTATATTGTTGGCACATATGCAGATACGGTCACCCTAGATATCATAATATTACCTTTATGATATAGTTGACCTAGGAATCGTTGTTTTATTCGATTTCTACCTAATGATATTTTCTACTCATGAGTTGGCAACTCACCCCCGTTATGCCGCATTTCTTGCAAGTTGACCGCATGGATCAGTAGCGGCATCGCTGGCACACAGCTTGCATTCGGGTGATTTGGTTTGGTAGGTGGTACATATTAGATCGTGCCACTATTGTATTATTATTCATATTGTATCTAGTCAACTCCATCAATCAGAAACTAGTATTTGTATATGTAGTAAGACTTAGAAAGACTAGTGGTTGCGACACTTAGAGCGATGGTTTATTTGTCCGCTTGGTGGGTTTGATGTCTTACTTTACATTATTCTTTTGTGTTGATCTTCACCGTTGGACGTCGTATACTTATATTTTTGACTTTCGTGGTTGTGATTCCGCCGATTAGTGAAAAGCTAGCTCCCGCTTGGGGATGCCTTTTATATTATCATGTATATGTGGTTTTGGATCAAAATATATAAGGGAGGTGCTGTCCAAATTTTTAAAAGACGAAACATGTTTTTCAACTAGTAAAAATCCACTTGCATTTTTCATGTTCTATTATCTATGCATTTAATAAAACGTTTGATTTTATCATACCTTTATTTCAAAATATCGGCTCTTCTATTTTCTTAAAAAGGTTTAGATTTCTGGGTTTCGACTTTACTTGAATTACGTTACGCCTTTAGACGTTGCTTGATTTAAGTGCCGATCATGAACTAAATTTTCGGGTCGTGAAAAATTTTCTCTAATGAGAAACCCTATTTATACCCAATCCCTACTCCCACTTGAATTAGGATTAAACAGTATTATGAAAATACCCTGTCAAAAATACTCTGCGCGTTACGAAACTCATTTGAGCCGGCTCAACATAACTATATGTCGTCTTATACGAACAGAGGAGAATTGGTAATTGCAGATATGTTGTGAACCACCTCAACATAAGTATGAGCCATCTCAAAATAGGGTCGAGCAGGCTCAAGATAGGATTGAGTCGGCTCATGAAGAAACTCTACGATATCAACATTCTCCCACTTGGAGAATCTTTCATCTTGACTCCTAAAAAACTAGTAGACTTCACACGATTCCGCTATGTGCTCTTTCCTCATTAAATCTTCTTGGAGAGGTTCACCAACTTGCAACAGAGATCCGGCTTATCTCAGACTTTAACCTTAGTGAACATATCTGTAGGATTCTTTTCTTCCACGGACTTCTGCAATGTCAACTAACAATCCTCCAAGGCTATACGTATGAAATGATACCACACCTTAATGTGCTTTGTCTCAGAGTGTTATGCAGCATTTATGGAAAAATGTATTGCATTTTGACTATCGCTCCACAAGGTATTGAGCTATTGTTTCTAACCTAACTCTTCGAGTAACCCTTATAGCCATATTATCTCTTTGCCGGCTTCTATGATGGCCACATATTTGGCCTCTGTCTGTCATGACCCGAAAGTACGGAACGTGACCGACACTTAAATTACGAAGCGTCTAGAGGCGCAACGTAATCTAAGTAAGACGAAGCCCAGAAATCTAAATCATATAAAAGAAGAAGTAAAGGAAAACATGTAGAAAAACAAGTTTAAAAGCAACATCCAATTTTCTCAAAAATTTCGGCAGAGTCTCCTTTGTAAAAAATGGCCCCAAACGGGTACAAACAAGAATAATATATATACAAACAATAAAAAGGCATCCCCAAGCGGAAGCTATCTCTACGCCAACAGGCGGAAACAACCACACCAAGCACAATAATATACAACACCAAAGGGCGAGGCTCAAAACTCAAAAGAAAACAAATTCACCAGATACCATAATAATACAAACGCGACTCTAAGGTCGAAATAAATAACTGGTCCTTTAAACTTATCAAGTAATACAAGTTTGGTTGATGGAGCTTACTAAATAACAATGAAATAATAAAAGTACAACGGCGGTCCTGATACAAGTGAACCTACCTACCATGCAAATCACCCTGAATGAAATGTGTGCCAGCAAGCTGCCAAGGAAACCTGTACATCGAACCTGTAATAAAATTTGGCACAATGGGGGTGAGTTGCCAACCCGTGAGTAGAAGACATCTGCAAAAAGAAATCGAATACACGACGCTGTCCTAGGTCATAATAATATACTAATATATCACTAGTCATCTAGTAGTGCAGGGTAATAAACTACGCGTAAGTGCAAATGTTCCGTGCTCGTGTTAGTATCTCAAATAGTAATATGTCATGTGAATGAGTATGCATGCACCATGAATGTAAAACAATCAACCCTGAAATCTGGAAATATCTGTATAAGAAGTCTTTAAATTTCATCATAGTAAAATTTGTATAGAAATTTGAAACATCATTGATGAAATCCATGGAAATCCGTGTCAAGTATCGACACAAAACATGTAAATCTCAAGTCTCAATACCTCATAGTCTCAATATCTTGGGCTCCGTCAGTCCGGATCAGCCCATATCATCAAATCTCAAGACAACGGTCGGTATCCTCCGAATATCCGCCGCGCCAAACATCACCGGTTGGTAGTCTTCCCCTGCCTGGCTCATCGTCTACAACTCGATCTTCTTGCCCGGGGGTACCATACCGGGCCCACCATGTACCTGAGACGGTTCATCCACTTCTCGAATCGGGTCTCGAAATCCAACAGAAATATGAAATCTCATGGTGGACGACACATACATCACGAGAAAACCGCAACTTATATTTAAAAAAGAGAGGGAGAGAGAGAGAAGTTTTTATATATATTCTTATGGTTTTCCCCAAAATCCAGAAATCTCATAGAAATCCAAAATCCTAAAATCATGAGTAAGTAAATAATAAGTATCGGCATAAGCCCTACAATACTGCATGATAACGTAAAAATATGAATGCATGAAGTGTCTAAGTAATAAATGCAATGTCTAGACTAACACCTGAGAGTAATCACAATATTATATTGATCTAGCCTTTAGCTGATTCTACCAATAAAAGATAATATGTTCTAAAGTGTACGTGACATCGCAATTACCGATGATAATGTGTGTGAGCCGGCAAATAAGTGTACGTGGAATATGCGCATCATCGGTAATGGTGCTGGTGTCCTAACAGGCAGAGTTTCATACTGACTAAAGAAACATATGTATGAACATGCAACATGATGATTACGATCTGAATGTAAAAATGGATGTGTATTAACCACTCATTTGTAATATACATGTCTAATTACAACTATATGACTCGAGCCTAAACTAGTATCTATCTAACCCCCTAAGGAACTAAACTAAAGAAACTAGTCGATAAGAAATAAGAATCCACCTAAGGTCTGAGTCCATATCTCTAATAGTCGGCGATCCAGCCTCAATAGTGTCTCATACGTAGTACGACTTCCTCGAATCAAGAGTGCGGATCAATCATCACATCTATGCCTCGTACGGTAAAATCCATCGTACGGCAACCCAATATCAGGGTACGGGTCAAGTATCACCTACGTACATCATCATTCGTATAATATCATCATCAAATAATTTCATGATCAAAGGTATTGTACTGTAATCGCATACATCCCAATATCATCAATCATATATCATTGTCTGCGTACATATACATCATCAATTGTTCCTCAGAAATATCATGACATATATATCATATCGTAATCAGGTCACACATATATCATATCGTAATCAAGTCACACATATATCATATCGTAATCAGGTCACACATATATCATATCGTAATTGTCACGACCCGAAAGTACGGAACATGACCGGCACTTAAACTACGAAACGTCTCGAGGCGTTCGTAATCTAAGTAAGCCGAAACCCAGAAATCCAAACCAAAAAAAGTAGTAGAGTGAAGGAAAACCAATTTAAATCAAATAGTTTTAATAGCATAAGCCGAATTATGCGGGTTTCTAAAAACATCAAAAATTTACTGAAAATTTCGGCAGAGTCTCCTTTGTAAATACTGGCTCCCAAACGGGATACAACATGAATAGTATACGAAATCAATAAAAAGGCATCCCCAAGCGGGAGCTAGCTCTTCGTCAATCGACGGCCACAACCACACAAGCAATATAATATACAACGCCAACGGCGAGGATCAAAATTCAAAAGGAAACTCAAAACCACAAGAAAACCACAGAAATAAAACGCGCGACTCTAAGGTCGAAGGAATAACATCACTGGTCTCTATATCAAAATAAATACATGTTTGGTTGATGGAACTTCTAGATACAACAGAATAATGATATACAAGATATATAATGGGGGTACGATACAAGTAAACCCACCTACTAGCAAATCACCCGAAGGAAACTATGCCCGCAAAGCCGTAATGAAACCTGTACGGCAACCTGCAAGAAACTGGGGCACAACGGGGTGAGTTGCCAACTCGTGAATAGAAAAACATCTACGCACAGAAATCGCATAAATAACGCAACCTAGGTCAATGATCCTAATATATCCTCAAATATAAGAATAACATGCAACCTATAACAAGGCTAGGGTAGATATCTAACCCGAGTGTAATCTCATGTGCCCGTGTCAGTGCCTCAGGTAGCAATATATCATATGAATGAGGTATGAATGCATGAAAACAGAATACATGTAAATGAAGAACTGTTTTCATAATTTAGTGAGATTTCCTTTGTATTTTTAAAATGAGGTATCATAATGAAATCAGCATAAAACAGTGCCTAGCATCGGCACAAAACGTAATCCCAATATCTCGATATCTCTATATCATAGTCTCTGTACCTCAATATCTCGAAATCTCAATATCACAGTCTCAATATCTAGAGCGCCGTCAGTCCAGACCGGCCCCTACCATCCATCTCAAGACCACGACGGTATCCTCCGGATATCCGACGCGTCGGGTAAAATCACCGGTAGGTAGTGCTCCCCTGCCAGGCTCACATCGTCATCATCACGCGCTTCTTGCCCCGGGGTACCTAACCGGGTCCACCATGTACCCAAAACGGTTCATCCGCCTCCTCGAATCGGGTCTCGAAATCCATCAGCAAACTCATGGTGGACGACTCATACAGCTTGGGAAAAACCGCACTTTTTATTTAAAAAGAGCGAAATCAGTTTATATAAGTTTTGCGGTTTTCCCCCCAAATCCAGAAAATTTTATGGAAATCCGAATCCAAATCATCAATAGCATGTAAAACCATGAATATAGGCATAACAATGAATAACAGTATGCATGAAGTGACAAGTAATAACTACAATGTTAAGCTGGTATATAAGGCAGGTACACTAATATCATGTCAAATTACTAACTAACAAGCTAAGTCAAGCAATAATATTTTCTAAGGTGTACGTGACATGGCAATTACCGATGAAGATGTGTGTGAGCCGGCAAGTAAGTGTACGTGGTACATACGCATCATCGGTAATGGTGCTGGTGTCCTAACAACATGATATCAATAATGGAGTATGAAACATAATATAAGCATGCGATGCGAAGCGAACCACAATAAAGAGCGGGAGCTGAATACTAGACGCAACTATAACTAATCTGCATTAACCTAATATAAGTCCTACAAATGGTGCCTTTTGAAATAACACGAATCATGGGGTTTTGAAAATAGGGGCTACGGTGTTTTTATGAAAAGATACGTCTTTTGAAATATCCGTAGGATCCTTTGGGCTGTCTTTTAAAATACCCACGATTCGTTAGTTTTGAAATAGGTAAGAATCGAATTTAATCTAACAACTAAACTAAACTAAAGGGCTAAGCTGACCAGCTGGGCTACAGGTAAGGAAACCGCCTAACATCTGAGTCGATACATATATATACATGTATATATATTAGTCGGTGATCCCGCCTCAATAATATCATATCCGATACCATATCTATAATCATACATCCCAAGTCAAGAGTGCGGATCAATCATCAAAATATAGCTCGTACGTAAATCCGTCGTACGGCATCCCCAAATCTGGGTACGGGTTAATATCATATTCATCACACTATTCATCTAGTATCCTCTTTATCCAAGATCATAGTCCAGGGTACTGACCTATGTCTAGTACAATACTAATATCATCAATATAGTCATGATCTGACTACTGATCGACAGTCTCGTACAAACCGATATCACAACCACAAAACAAATCTCATCGACTCAGCTCAATCCCTAGTATCGTCCTCATATCCGTATGTGAACACATAGTCCCATACCCATGTGAACACATATCTATAAAGAATCCCATGAGCACATATAAATAGGAATGTATGCAAGTATGTATGTGTGTATGTATGTGTGTATGTGTAGTGCAACACTACCCTAGGGTTCGCAACACTAAAGTAATCCAACACACCAATATCCATCCTAACATCGCTATTAATCCCAAATAACATATAATAATTGTTGGTGTGTATACTCATCCGTATACACCACCACGGACTGCGGCGGTGCTATACGCCACCCGACTTCTCCCCGTAGATATAAATCTACTCACCTGGTCCTCGCTCGCCGGTGCAGACGTCGCCACGCGCTTGCTTGTCGTCTCGAAGTCTACATGGGGGTACCTACATATCACAACGCATCGTATCGCATTAAAATCCGACTCATGACTAAAACGACACACGAATCCCACATAAGTCAAAACCTATGGTTGCTTTCACAAATGAACCCAAAAACCCTCGACGTCGGCGTACAAACGCCAAACAATCGAGAAAAATCCCAACACACTCATTTATACAATTACAAGCACTAATTATAATATAAAATAGCTTACAATTCCCAAAAGCCCCAATTTCACTTAAAAAGTCATTTTTCCGAAATTATAGCAAGCACAAATTACCGTTTTTGTACAAAACATGATGTTTTAATAATTCTAGTGACCAAGATGATAACTTAATATCTTAATTATGCCATAGAAACCACTACGTAAATTTTAAACCCACAATTTAATTCAATTTCAAAAACCTAGTTTGCAATTTTAACCAATTTCAACCATTTTATAGCAAAAATGCACATACAACAATCTAGCTTGGATTTGCATGATTTAAAGCATTAAACTACATTTTAAAATGTTAATGAAGTCATAAAACCCTAATTACATTTTTAATCTCACAAATGCAATTAAATTCCAAAACCTAGTTTGCAAAACAAAAAACATATTTTGGACATTTTAAATGTTACAATTTGGAAAATAGCAACTAGATTAATTTTGCATAGTATTAACATGTTAAATACATCACACAACTATAATCTCATTTCCCAAAACCCTAACTACATTTTCACAAACCCTAATCTCATGAATTTGGACTTGCAAATTTCAAACCTAAAATTAAACCCTTTACTAACTTAATTTGAAGTAATAACAAATAATGTAACAAAAGATCAAGATTTTATACCTCACAAACTATGGATCAAACCTTGCAATCTAGCCTCTCAAATGCAAATTTTTCTCCAAGAATCATGTTAGAATGGGCTAAGGAAAAATGGGTAGAGATTGGATTTGGGTTTAGCTTTGAATTTGTGAGAGAAATGGTTGATTTTTGTTGGGTTTTGATGAGGAAATGAGAGGAGAAATTTGGGGGGGCTGCCCAAGAGAGGCTCGGCCAGAAATTGGTGAGGGAGTGAGAGAGAGGTGTGGGTTTCAAGTCAACAAAAGACCAAGTCAACAATTACCCATACTTCATTAATAAAACATTACCCCTTTTATTTTTTTTCTTTTTCTTTTGCTTTTCTCTTCAAATTCAAGTGGGGAAAAAGGTGGGGGCTGCTGAATTCAGCCAAGGGGAGAAGTAAATGGGGGTGTGTGAGTGTGGGTATGGGTGTGGGGTGATGAAAAATGATAAATATAACACCCCAAACATCCATTTACACTAAAAAAAGCCTTTTTTTTCTTCAATAATTTCTAAACCGATTTGGCAACTGATTTCGCTTCAAAAACCACATGATAAAATTTTATTTAATATTTTATGATGCACAAAATTTGTTCCAACTCATTCCAATTTGTAATTTTCCCTAATTAAATGTATTAGTGACGGCTTAAAATAATATTAAAATAATATTTTTTCAGAAAATTTGAAATTTTACCAGTGGCTCAATAAACACCAAATTCTAGCAATTATATAGCTATAATATGTATATTTAATTTTTATAATAAGATATTTGTATTTTGACTTTTTACAGAAAACCCCCTTATTTTACCGATTTTCCGAAATTTCACCGAAATGATTTTCAAAACGCTACAATCTTCCCCCCTTAAAGAAATTCGGTCCCCGAATTTAAATTCAAACTCCCCCCAAATACAAAAACATCTAAGCAAAATCATCAAGTCGTCGGGGCTCCGAAACCATAAGTACATAATACGCATCATAGCGCAATGCATGCGCATGAGGAACGAGCATATAACTCAAAATCAAAACTCCGTCAAGCATCCCACCATCATTGGAGTCATGGTAAAGACACAAATGTCAGATCCAATACAAAACCAATATGCTATAATTCAGAACTACACACGTAAATATCAAATCTATATATGTAAATATCTGAAGAAAATGAATGCCAAATATATTCAGGTACTGTCCTCTGACTAGTCCTGCCCAGTACGAAAACACATAGTAAATATCATAAAAACGTACTACTCTATAGGAAAAATCAATCCCAAAATACGCGTATGAGTACTACGTGCGTCTGGTGCGCACGAAAATCAAAATCCAAATATGTGCCATACATATGCACAGAAACAACATCCAAGTGCATCGGGTGTGCATGAAACATCTGTCGTAGGCAACATGTGTGCCTGATAGCAAAATCAGGTGCATCTGACATGCACGAAAAATCTCGATTTAGTGCACCTGGTGTGCACCAAAATCACATCTCAAAACATGTGCCCAACATGTGCGAAAATCCAAGGCAGGTGCATCCATCATGCACGAAATCATGAAATCCAATATCAAGCGCCGAACATGCGCAAAATTAAATCAGGTGCACAAGGTGCACAAAACAAATATCGAGTATCACAATCGAAATCGAAGTCCAGTGCATCTAAGTGCACAAAAGGCGTATCACTGCACTGCAAGCATATATGAACTATACAGAGTGCAGGAACCAAATCGTGTGCGTGCATACGCACAAAATCAACTCAAATGTCTAAAACCGTAAAATCACAAATATGTGAAACCCAAGAACGAAAACAATATCAAGTGCAACACTGTGCAAAGATCGTAAATCCTCAATCATCAAAATCAAATCATTCGAATAAATCACCAAAAACATCGAAATCAATAATGGCGGCATAGTACCGCTCAAGCGCATCCTCTAAGAATCTCGGGCCAACTGTCGCGGTCACTAGTGGGACGTCTCGTCGATGATCATGAACTCTGGCCTGCTGGTGTGCGTAACAATGACCACTCCTGGGTCAAGGTCTTCACTGGGAATTACCAATCTCTCGGTCCATCGGCTCATCGGCCTTGTCAGGTGTGCTAACGGGGATGATCCCGTGCTGGCACGTCTCTTGTCATCTCCCGGTCAATCATCGCGACCATTCGTAAGACAGCATATCACTGGCGCCAGCCTCTGGCTCTCTGAATGTACGTGACACATCTGATCCTGGGTGCAAGTATCATTGCAGCAGTGTCCTGGAAGGAATCCTGCTCACGGTCTCTTCCATGTCTCGTCCCTGCCAACTGTCCGGAAGTCATCGTCCTTTCCTATATCTGTATCTTGCTCCGGAACGGCTGCATACCCATCGCGACTCCTTCTGGAAGGTATATCCAGTACTCTGCCTCGGCATGCGTATCGCATCTCTGATGTCGGCGAAGTGGAACGTCGTCTTATCCAGATCTTGTACGGACCTCTTTACTCCACTTTCTCTAATGTCGACTGCTTCGGACTTGTTTCATCGTGGCTACATGGACTGAGCTCCAATGGCTATCCTCGTATCGGGAGTCTCCCAAGAAATGCATCTCACCACCTAGCATCCGAATTAAGTCGAGCCATCCGATCGAGTCGTCAAAACCTCATAATCCCCCAAGAGCTCAACCTCTTGGGCACAGTTTAATAGTATCGAGTACATACCACAGCATCGGTGGTCCAGCCGTAGAAGGGCAAACCCAAGCCTCACTAATGGCGCCGTAAAACTGCCGCAAACCCGAAGGTTCAAAGGCTTTCACACGGTCATTAAGTCGAGTTAGGGTTTTATTCTTCTAGAGGGACCATAGAATTGCCTGCATGTCTTTCCGACTACTTTAAACTTGGAATAATAGGTTTCTGACATTCGATCGTCTCTGTCGACTCCCAACGTCTCCGCGTGAAGTCGTCTCTAGCTGGAACCAATCTATCTGATGACCTCGCATCGGGGTAGGCGAACGATCCACATGTCCTAGTCATTCATCCTCGATGACTAGCGACCTTCTATCATCTCTTAGTACAACTCGTTCTGCCCTAATTCCAGCATCTGGGGCAATATCTCGTCGTTCGCAACAATAACTGGCTCGCTCGTCTGCACGCTGAACAGTGCCTCGATCATCATGAATAAGCAACACACCAACGGTTATCAAAATATGGCTGGCCTCTATCATTGGCTCAATCCTCTAGTGTCGATCAGCACATCCGAGTAACCTCATAAAGGCGATCCGCCAAACGCTCGCGGCGCGGAAACACAGTAAAAAGACACATCTCTGCAATCGTGTGTTTCCGGAATTTCGCCCGGGTCAGTCCTCGCTCGTGACGAGCTCGTGCTGACCGCAACTCTTGCTGTAGCTCTCCCTGCCCGTAATCGTGGCAGCAAAACCATAACTGGTACTGATGAGGCTAGATCGGAATGAATATAATACTGAACAAAGAAATGTACATCCTAAGGCTCCTTAAGTGGAGTGGCGTGTCGTAAGTATGCCGCGGAACATACCCACGGTACGTCGCTCTACTTTAGTCACATATTCCATCAACCAAGGGTCATCCTACGCTCCGAAGGTAAAACCTAACGCTCTGATCCCAATTTTGTCACGACCCGAAAGTACGGAACATGACCGGCACTTAAACTACGAAACGTCTCGAGGCGTTCGTAATCTAAGTAAGCCGAAAACCCAGAAATCCAAACCAAGAAAAGTAGTAGAGTGAAGGAAAACCAATTTAAATCAAGTAGTTTTAATAGAATAAGCCGAATTATGTGGGTTTCTAAAAACATCAAAAATTTACTGAAAATTTCGGCAGAGTCTCCTTTGTAAATACTGGCTCCCAAACGGGATACAACATGAATAGTATACGAAATCAATAAAAAGGCATCCCCAAGCGGGAGCTAGCTCTTCGTCAATCGACGGCCACAACCACACAAGCAATATAATATACAACGCCAACGGCGAGGATCAAAATTCAAAAGGAAACTCAAAACCACAAGAAAACCACAGAAATAAAACGCGCGACTCTAAGGTCGAAGGAATAACATCACTGGTCTCTATCTCAAAATAAATACATGTTTGGTTGATGGAACTTCTAGATACAACAGAATAATGATATACAAGATATATAATGGGGGTACGATACAAGTAAACCCACCTACTAGCAAATCACCCAAAGGAAACTATGCCCGCAAAGCCGTAATGAAACCTGTACGGCAACCTGCAAGAAACTGGGGCACAACGGGGTGAGTTGCCAACTCGTGAATAGAAAAACATCTACGCACAGAAATCGCATAAATAACGCAACCTAGGTCAATCATCCTAATATATCCTCAAATATAAGAATAACATGCAACCTATAACAAGGCTAGGGTAGATATCTAACCCGAGTGTAATCTCATGTGCCCGTGTCAGTGCCTCAGGTAGCAATATATCATATGAATGAGGTATGAATGTATGAAAATAGAATACATATAAATGAAGAACTGTTTTCATAATTTAGTGAGATTTCCTTTGTATTTTTAAAATGAGGTATCATAATGAAATCAGCATAAACAGTGCCTAGCATCGGCACAAAACGTAATCCCAATATCTCGATATCTCTGTATCACAGTCTCTGTACCTCAATATCTCGAAATCTCAATATCACAGTCTCAATATCTAGGGCGCCGTCAGTCCAGACCGGCCTCTACCATCCATCTCAAGACCACGACGGTATCCTCCGGATATCCGACGCGTCGGGTAAAATCACCGGTAGGTAGTGCTCCCCTGCCAGGCTCACATCGTCATCATCACGCGCTTCTTGCCCCGGGGGTACCTTACCGGGTCCACCATGTACCCGAAACGGTTCATCCGCCTCCTCGAATCGGGTTCGAAATCCATCAGCAAAATCATGGTGGACGACTCATACAGCATGGGAAAAACCCACACTTTTTATTTCAAAAGAGCGAAATCAGTTTATATAAGTTTTGCGGTTTTCCCCCCAAATCCAGAAAATTTCATGGAAATCCGAATCCAAATCATCAATAGCATGTAAAACCATGAATATAGGCATAACAATGAATAACAGTATGCATGAAGTGACAAGTAATAACTACAATGTTAAGCTGGTATATAAGGCAGGTACACTAATATCATGTCAAATTACTAACTAACAAGCTAAGTCAAGCAGTAATATTTTCTAAGGTGTACGTGACATGGCAATTACCGATGAAGATGTGTGTCAGCCGGCAAGTAAGTGTACGTGGTACATACGCATCATCGGTAATGGTGCTGGTGTCCTAACAACATGATATCAATAATGGAGTATGAAACATAATATAAGCATGCGATGCGAAGCGAACCACAATAAAGAGCGGGAGCTGAATACTAGACGCAACTATAACTAATCTGCATTAACCTAATATAAGTCCTACAAATGGTGCCTTTTGAAATAAACACGAATCATGGGGTTTTGAAAATAGGGGCTACGGTGTTTTTATGAAAAGATACGTCTTTTGAAATATCCGTAGGATCCCTTGGGCTGTCTTTTAAAATACCCACGATTCGTTAGTTTTGAAATAGGTAAGAATCGAATCTAATCTAACAACTAAACTAAACTAAAGCGCTAAGCTGACCAGCTGGGCTACAGGTAAGGAAACCGCCTAACATCTAAGTCGAATACATATATATACCTGTATATATATTAGTTGGTGATCCCGCCTCAATAATATCATATCCGATACCATATCTATAATCAGACATCCCAAGTCAAGAGTGCGGATCAATCATCAAAATATAGCTCGTACGTAAATCCGTCGTACGGCATCCCCAAATCTGGGTACGGGTTAATATCATATTCATCACACTATTCATCTAGTATCCTCTTTATCCAAGATCATAGTCCAGGGTACTGACCTATGTCTAGTACAATACTAATATCATCAATATAGTCATGCTCTGACTACTGATCGACAGTCTCGTACAAACCGATATCACAACAACAAAACAAATCTCATCGACTCAGCTCAATCCCTAGTATCGTCCTCATATCCGTATGTGAACACATAGTCCCATACCCATGTGAACACATATCTATAAAGAATCCCATGAGCACATATAAATAGGAATGTAAGCAAGTATGTATGTGTGTATGTATGTGTGTATGTGTAGTGCAACACTACCCTAGGGTTCGCAACACTAAAGTAATCCAACACACCAATATCCATCCTAACATCGCTATTAATCCTAAATAACATATAATAATTGTTGGTGTGTATACGCATCCGTATACACCACCACAGACTGCGGGGGTGCTATACGCCATCCACCCGACTTCTCCCCGTAGATATAAATCTACTCACCTGGTCCTCGCTCGCCGGTGCCGATGTCGCCACGCGCTTGCTTGTCATCTCGAAGTCCACATGGGGGTACCTACATATCACAACGTATCGTATCGCATTAAAATCCGACTCATGACCAAAACGACACACGAACCCCACATAAGTCAAAACCTATGGTTGCTTTCACAAATGAACCCAAAAACCCTCGATGTCGGCGTACAAACGCCAAACAATCGAAAAAAATCCCAACACACTCATTTGTACAGTTACAAGCACTAATTATAATATAAAATAGCTTACAATTCCCAAAAACCCCAATTTCACTTAAAAAGTCATTTTTCCGAAAATATAGCAAGCTCAAATTACCGTTTTTGTATAAAACATGATGTTTTAATAATTCTAGTGATCAAGATGATAACTTAATATCTTAATTATGCCATAGAAACCACTACGTAAATTTTAAACCCACAATTTAATTCAATTTCAAAAACCTAGTTTGCAATTTTAACCAATTTCAACCATTTTATAGCAAAAATGCACATACAACAATCTAGCTTGGATTTGCATGATTTAAAGCATTAAACTACATTTTAAAATGTTAATGAAGTCATAAAACCCTAATTACATTTTTAATCTCACACATGCAATTAAATTCCTAAACCTAGTTTGCAAAACAAAAAACTTATTTTGGACATTTTAAATGTTACAATTTGGAAAATAGCAACTAGATTAATTTTGCATAGTATTAACATGTTAAATACATCACACAACTATAATCTCATTTCCCAAAACCCTAACTACATTTTCACAAACCCTAATCTCATGAATTTGGACTTGCAAATTTCAAACCTAAAATTAAACTCTTTACTAACTTAATTTGAAGTAATAACAAATAATGTAACAAAAGATCAAGATTTTATACCTCACAAACTATGGATCAAACCTTGCAATCTAGCCTCTCAAATGCAAATTTTTCTCCAAGAATCATGTTAGAATGGGCTAAGGAAAAATGGGTAGAGATTGGATTTGGGTTTAGCTTTGAATTTGTGAGAGAAATGGTTGATTTTTGTTGGGTTTTGATGAGGAAATGAGAGGAGAAATTTGGGGGGCTGCCCAGAGAGGCTCGGCCAGAAATTGGTGAGGGAGTGAGAGAGAGGTGTGGGTTTCAAGTCAACACAAGACCAAGTCAACAATTACCCATACTTCATTAATAAAACATTACCTGTTTTCTTTTTTTTCTTTTTCTTTTTCTTTTCTCTTCAAATTCAAGTGGGGAAAAAGGTGGGGGCTGCTGAATTGAGCCAAAGGGAGAAGTAAATGGGGGTGTGTGAGTGTGGGTATGGGTGTGGGGTGATGAAAAATGATAAATATAACACCCCAAACATCCATTTACACTAAAAAAACCCTTTTTTTCTTCAATAATTTTTAAACCGATTTGGCAACTGATTTCGTTTCAAAAACCACATGATAAAATTTTATTTAATGTTTTATGATGCACAAAATTTGTTTCAACTCATTCCAATTTGTAATTTTCCCTAATTAAATGTATTAGTGACGGCTTAAAATAATATTAGAATAATATTTTTTTCGGAAAATTTGAAATTTCACCAGTGGCTCAATAAACACCAAATACTAGCAATTACATAGCTTGAATATGTATATTTAATTTTTTAATACGATATTTGTATTTTGACTTTTTACAGAAAACCCCCTTATTTTACCGATTTTCCGAAATTTCACCGAAACGATTTTCAAAACGCTACAGTAATCAAGTCACACATATATCATATCGTAACCAAGTCACACATATCTCATATCGTAATCAAGTCACAGGTTACAGTCCGGTTCTATTCTAGAATCTCGTATATCTCAATGTCATCATCACCTATTATCGTTTATGTATGCATATCCATTTTCTCATTTCCAACGATCCGCTAACATCATAACACGAGTTTATAGCCAAGAGATCACGGCATCAAGTCCAGTTATATTGTCTCATCCCCATGTATCATATAACATCCTTATCTCACATATACAAGTTGTGTGTGTGTGTGTGTGTATATATATATACATATATACCTATACACATTCCTATATATATATACACATACACATATACACTAAGTCAAGTTTCTGTGTGTGCGTGTGTGAGTGTCTACCTGAAACCTACGAATCCCCTCCAAGACATTCATCCTCTGGTAAAGTCCTTCTAAATCCATCTAGTCCAACCTAAAGTCTTTAATAGGGTCCTATTCGCCAAGAATCTAAGGTCACGTCCGACTTCCTAATGACAATAAGTAATATTCCTATTCTACGTTTGCGAGGGTGCTAAACGCCATCCACCCGACTTCCCCCGTAGATATACATCTACACACCTGGTCCTTGTCTGCCGAAGACGATGTCGCCCTCATCTTCTTCCTCGTCCGAAGTCCACGTGAGGGGTACCTATACGCAAAAATATATAATATCGTAAACTGAATCACGGACAAAACCAAAACGACGCATGAAACGTACATAGGTTATAACCTATGACCCACTCATGCAAAAGAACCAAATATCGCTCGATATCGGCGTACAAATGCCGATTGATCGAGATAAAACACCAACAAACAACTCGTAGTTCCAAAACTCATTATTTATAATATAATACATGGTTTAAATCATCGAAACCTTAAAATTGATCAAATCGTCCTATTTCGCAAAATCTTGAAAATGTCAATTTACCGTTTTACTTCAAAACTTGATATTTAAATTAAACTAATGGTCATAATATTCATTAAATAACATAACTAGATTATAGAAACCATTACTATATTTTTATCACACCATTTTGTCTTAAATTGAAATTTAAGCCAAATTGAACACTTTTTAAGCCAAAATTCACAATTCCACTACTAAACTTGATTTTGCATATTTTAAAGTGTTAAACCACTCCATGAAACCTTAAGGATGTGCCAAAACCCTAACTAGATTTTTAATCCTACATTTTAAATGAATTTCAAAAACCTAGTTTAATAAAAATAGCAATTTTGCGAAAATTTGAAAGTGAAAGCTAGCAAATTGTAACTAGATTATGTTTCACACTCAAATAACATGTTAATCTCCTCATTAACACCATATTCTAATGATAAAAACCTTAATTATAATTTTACTTCACCACTATATATAATTTATAAAAATCTAGTTTGCAAAATTGTTTAATTTAAACAATTTTGAATGAACAATTTACAATATATCAACCATACAAGATTTTCCATTTCTAAAAATGTTAAACTAGTTATTATAACCCCACTTAATTAATAAAAACCCTAACTTGATTTTAGAAACCCTATCTTGAATTTTAAACTTGCAAATAGAATTAATTAAGAAAATCTAAATATGCTAGATTAAAACATTTAACAACAATTAATCATAAGAATAAAAATTATACCTCCAAAATATGAGATCCAAACATGAAAATATGCTTCCAAAATTATGGTTTCCAACTCCAAAATCCATGCTAAATAGGTCAAAGGATAATGGTAGAGATTGAATATTGATTTTGAGGTTTATTTTTGGAATTTTTGTTGAATTTTGATGATTTTTAATGCAAAAGTGATGGGGGGAAAATTTTGGGCCTGCCCATGGAGGTGAGGCCGGCCAAGGCATAAAGGAAAAAGAGAGAAAGAAAAAGATGTGAAGAATTGTGTAAACAGTTCTTCATTTGATGCTTCTTTTATGTCTTTTCATCATTTTCTTATTTTTTTTGTTTATTTTCTTTTCTAAGTTAATCCTAGAAAAGTATAGAACCATGGAAAAAATTTGAGAAAAGATTTTGCATATTACACACTTGCTTATAATATGTAATGGTTCACTTTTGCTAATTTAACCCATTCAAATTTGTAATTTACACTAATTTAATGTATAAATAAAGTTTATGTTAATATTTAAAATAATTAATTTAGGAAAAATATTTAATTAAACTAAAAATTTATAAGTGACTAAATAAACACCATTTACTAGTAATTACATATTTAAAATAGCTCTTTTTAAATTTATAATGAAAAATAATTATAGTTAAGTTTTACGAAAAATACGTTTTATTTTACTGAAAATCAGAAAATTCCCATAAAGGATTTTATTTATTTAATTATTTCTTTATTTATTTTTAAAACGTTACAATCTTCCCCCCTTTAAGAAATTCGGTCCCCGAATTTAAATTAAAACTTCCCCCAATTACTAAAACATTCAGCCAAAACACTCAAATCGTCGGGGCTCCGAAATCATCAATACGTAAAACACATCTTAGCGCAATGCATGCGCATGAAAAACGAGTACATAACTCAAACTCAAAACTTCGTAAAACATAACGCAATCATCGGAGTTATGGTGAAAATAAAATATCAAACCCAATACGAAAACCAATATGATATACATCAAAACTATAACTTATATATAGTGCGCATCGTAGTAAAATCGTCCAAACATCTGAATAAAGAAGCATGCAAAAACCCCTTTTTAAAATCGCCGTGCGATATGCGTGTCACGGCATAAGTAGCGGACGTTTATTTTTTTTAAAAAAAAAATATAGCTATAGATATATATCTTTTATTTAACATACACGTCCCGCCTGGTTACTAAATGAAATAGCAATGATTATAAAAAAACATACTGCTCATAATGAAATCATTCCTGATCATATCATAAAAATATCATGTGCCTCCGGTGTGCACTGAAATCGAAACCAAATACAGATGCCACGAATACGCACAGAAACAAAAACTGAGTGCAACGGGTGTCACCAAAAACATCTGTCAAGTGCAACGGGCGTGCACGACACTAATATCAGGTGCATCTAATCTGCACAAAACCCTGATTTAGTGCATCTGGTGTGCACAAAATCGTATCAAGTGCGCCAAGTGTGCGCGAGAATCTCAGTCAAGTGCACATGGTGTACGAAAAACATACACCGAATATCAAAATCGAAATCACGGTACGAAATGCATGAAAACTATGTCGAAGAATACGTCAAAATCATGTGCAACCCATATGCACGAAATCAAATCAATATCTCAAATGGTATAAAACCAAATCGAGTGCACTGGGTATGTACAAAACAACATCAATACAACTGATATATGAAACATGAATAGAGTGTAATGAATGTACACATAAGAAATACCAATCGTAGAACAAAATCCTCAAAATACCAAAATCCAAACAACGGAAATATGAAATTCAAATCACTAAATCACAATCGTAAACACTATCGTCAATGTGCGCCTCTTTCCTCTGATGTCGACTGATTCGAACTCGTCTCTTCGTAGCTGTGCTGACTGCGCTACAAACGGCAATACTCATATCTAGAGTCTCCCACGTAATCTATCCCTTCACCTGATATCCAGACTACATTAAACTTTTCAATCGATTTATCAAAATCCCAAAATTCCCCGAGATCTCAACACTCAAGTACAGTTTAAAAATATCCAGTACATGCCCCAGTATCTGCAGATCAGCTGTAGAAGGGTAAACCCAAGCCTCACTAATGGCACCGCGGAACTGCCGTAAACCCTAAGGTTCAAAAGCGTTCTCGTGGTCATTATGTCGAGTTAGGGTTTCATTCTTCTAGAGGGTCCATAGAAATACCTGCATGTTCTTCTGAATACCTTAAACTTAGGAAAATGGGTTTCTGACAATCATTTGAACCCTTTAACTTCGTCTGGACGGCATGTGAATACCCTTCGTCCGCACGCTAAACAATGCTTCAATTCTCAAGAATAAACGACACCCTAAGGGTTATACATTCGAGCCGTAGCTCCTTCTGCCCGTGCGACCGTGGTAACAGAAACATCATCCGATATCGACGAAGATAGATTAAAGGAACGAATGAAATACGGTGCAAAGAAATGTACATCCTAAGGCTCCTTAAGCAGAGTAGCGTATCGTAAGTATGCCGCGGATCATACCCACGGTATGTCACTCTACCTAGGTCACCTACTCCATCAACCAAGGGTCGCTCTAGACTTATACAAAGGTTAAACCTAGCGCTCTGATACCAACTTTGTCACGACCCGAAAGTACGGAACGTGACCGGCACTTAAATTATGAAGCGTCTAAAGGCGCAACGTAATCTAAGTAAGCCGAAGCCCAGAAATCTAAACCATATAAAAGAAGAAGTAAAGGAAAACATGTAGAAAAACAAGTTTAAAAGCAACATCCAATTTTCTCAAAAATTTCGGCAGAGTCTCCTTTGTAAGAAATGGCCCCAAACGGGTACAAACAAGAATAATATATATACAAACAATAAAAAGGCATCTCCAAGCAGGAGATAGCTCTACGCCAACAGGCGGAAACAACAACACCAAGCACAATAATATACAACGCCAAAGGGCGAGGCTCAAAACTCAAAAGAAAACAAATCCACCAGATACCATAATAATACAAGCGCGACTCTAAGGTCAAAATAAATAACTAGTCCTTTAAACTTATCAAGTAATACAAGTTTGGTTGATGGAGCTTACTAGATACCAATGAAATAATAAAAGTACAACGACGGTCCTGATACAAGTGAACCAACCTACCATGCAAATCACCCTGAATGAAATGATGTGCCAGCAAGCTGCCAAGGAAACCTGTACATCAAACCTGTAATAAAATTTGGTACAACGGGGGTGAGTTGCCAACTTGTGAGTAGAAGACATCTGCGAAAAGAAATCGAATGCACGACGCTGTCCTAGGTCATAATAATATACTAATATATCACTAGTCATCTAGTAGTGCAGGGTAATAAACTGTAGAGTTACTAGGCACACTAACAAGGCTCTAAAAGGCATCGACCATGCCCGTTTAAAAAATTTATGTGCCTAACAACCCTAAGCAAGATCTTATACTAGAGTTTAGGCGAATCAAAAAAGGCAAGTAAACAACTTTACTCTAAAGGGAACACGAAATACAACCTTTGTAGATCGGTCCTCCACTTTATTTGCTCCTTGTTGAAGTCCCTTCGCTGCGATCAAGGTTCTCCCGGGCTCTTACATGGCTTCACGACGTGAAGGATGCGACCTTGCTTGAAGTCTCCGAGGCCGAAGATGATCTACGTCGAGGGAATTCCGACTCAAGCTCCTACTTCACTAACTAGAGAATTAGTGAAGTAAACACCCTAAACTAAAGTGCTAGTCTAGTAGAGGATGGAGAAATAGGAAGTGGGTTCTCTTTAGATTTTTGTTTCTCACAATCTTTCTCACTTTGGATCAAACCCTAGTTTTCTTTTTCTCTTGTTCAATAAAGAAGAAGATGAATAAAAGAAAGTGAAGAGGATAATGATCAAGTGTGAAGGGTAACCATGGTGAGTGAGTATCATATACTAACCCTTGTAGAGCCATAACCATAGCTAATTGATTATGGTTGGGTTAAAAGGAATCTAAGGTAAAGACAAAGCTAGTAGACTTTGTCAAAGCTAAGTAAGCTTCTACAAGCTTCATGCTCATTCCAAAACTCCACTAATTTTGTAATTATCTTAAATAATCATAACCCACCATAATACATAGAATGGTGTATGTCTCATACACACATGAATGTTGTATCATCAACCATGATACAATAAGATAACACATTTTAACATATATCATATATATGTTAAAGTAGTGTACATGTGAGAAAAACCCTAAAGTGAACAAGTGTTAGTAAATATAAATTAGTATATCTAATATACAATTATACACTTAATTATTAAATCAACACTTGACTTAATAATCCGGTCATATCTCATATAACCGGCTAACATCCATTGTATCGACTTATCGAATCAACACTTGATTCGATAACCCGACTATATCATATATAACCGACCGATACAAAAAGTCGCGAGAATAGAATACGGTATCACATTCACGCATTATTCTCGGTCTCGCACATATCACATATGCGCTCCTATTTCGTTTTGCCTGAGCCAGTAAAACCTCTATGTAGGACTCTAAAAACTCGTCAATACGCCGACAGCAGGTGATGATCACATTAAGCACCCACAAGCCGTCAGCGGTACTAGCTGGATGTAACGGCTATCCGGATATTGAGCGATCAGAAGATCAGCAAGCAAGCCCGCTCCAACTCCTGTAAAAGCCTGCCGGTAACACTTCCCGTACAGTCCGGTCTCCGCGTCTGATATGTCGCATATCAAGTCTAGGGATGGAAATCGTCAGACCCCAATAACTGATAAGTCGTGCCGATGTGAGGCTCATAACGGGTCGAGAAACTACTGGTAACACTTTCCAGTAAATCTCTGAATCTGCCCTGGCCAGGGACTTCCCTGTTATGGCCAATCGAGAACAGCGCAACATCAACCCCCAATACCGGGAGAGACGAAACCCCTTCCATCGCTCATTGCCTCCATGTGACTCGGGACTGTACCCAAAAACCACCGTTTTGCATGCCCTCATGGACGTGGTAAGGTGGAAATCAAAGCACAGTGGGAATCACTTAAGACTCTATGACGATCTCGGGTCTACAGACTAACTTGCACAAGTGTCACCAGAGAACTGCCATCTGACGTGAGATATAATACCATCTGGGAGTTCTCGGCGAGTCCGTCCAGTGTACCCAGTCTCCACTGAGCCCCCGTATACCATCTCTGATGTCAAACACTAATGGATATGGGATCATCCATCGCCCATCTCATAGGTCGAGAAGCGTATACGCTAGTCTACTCTGGTATATCGATGCCCCGTCTCGATACACCCACGACTAAGGACCTTGAAAGATGTACTTATGGACTACCATGTCCCCATTAGTATGATCCGCATCATAGTCTAGGTAGTCAAGTACACATCCTAAGGGCTTTACCAACATGTAACTATAAGACAGTATAAAGAGACAAGTATACATGTTAAAGTAAAGTGCAACCAGATAGCATACTATCATATCGAGCAAGAAAGTCCTCTCTATATATGTCCAAGCATCCAATATAATATACATCATATGTACAATACTGGCCTCTAGGGCATACATACAACTAACAATCTCCCACTTGCACTAGGGCCAGCTGCTGTAGTATCGCATACCGAGCATCCCGAAGAGTCTCTCAAACTGTATCTGGGGAATAGACTTCGTGAGTGGATTCGCTGTGTTGTTCTTCATGTCAACCCTCCTGACCTCGATCTCCCGGCGATCAACTATCTCCCGGATCAGGTGATACCGCCTCAGAATATGCCTGGATCGCTGATGGGACCAGGGTTCCTTGGCCAAAGCCATCGCTCCATTGTTATCGCAATACAAAGGTATTGGATGCTCAATGGATGGAACCACTCCAAGTTCAGTAATGAACTTCTTGATCCAGACAGCCTCTTTGGCAGCATCGTTGGCAGAGATGTATTCAGCCTCCATCGTCGAGTCTGCCACGGTTTCCTGCTTGGAACTCTTCCAGCTAACCGCCCCTCCGTAAAGGGTAAAGAAAAATCCCGACTGCGACTTAGAGTCGTCCTTATCACTCTGGAAGCTCGAATCGGTAAAGGACTCCACTTGGAGTTCTCCATTACCATACACCAAGAGCATCTCTTTAGTCCTTCGTAAGTACTTGAGAATGCTCTTCACAGCTGTCCAGTGACTCTCTCCAGGATCAGTTTGATACCTACTCACTACACTTAGTGAGTATGCTACATCGGGTCTGGTACATAGCATCGCGTACATGATAGAGCCTACAGCCGAAGCATAGGGTATCCCTTGCATGCGATCTCTCTCCAAATCAGTCTTGGGAGACATCTCTTTGGAGAGAGTGAGTCCTGAGATCGTGGGTACAAACCCACATTTGGACTCTTCCATACTAAACCTCTTTAGTATGGTGTCAATGTACCTTGATTGGGACAATCCCAATATCCGTTTAGATCTATCTCTATAGATCTTAATCCCCAAGATGTAGGAGGCATCCCCTAGATCTTTCATTGAGAATCTTTGTGATAAGAAGAGCTTGACCGATTGCAGCATAGGAATGTCATTTCCTATCAAGAGTATGTCGTCCACGTACAATACGAGGAAGACAACCTTACTCTCTGCCACCTTCTTATAGATACAAGGTTCATCTACGTTTTTGACGAAATCAAACTCTTTGATAACACGTCAAAGCAGATGTTCTAACTCCGCGATGCTTGCTTTAATCCATAAGTGGATTTAAGCAGCTTGCACACCTTTCCGCTGCTCCCACTATCTACGAAGCCCTCTGGCTAAGTCATGTACACGCACTCTTCTAAATCACCGTTTAGAAAGGCGGTCTTAACATCCATTTGCCAGATTTCTTAATCATGATATGCAGCGATGGCAAGCATGATTCGGATGGATTTAAGCATAGCCACTGGAGAAAAGGTTTCGTCATAGTCCACACCTGGTCTTTGACGAAAACCCTTTGCAATAAGTCAATCATTGAAAGTCTCCACTTTCCTATCTACACCAAGTTTTTTCTTGAAGATCCACTTGCTCCCAATGGGTTTTACCCCTTCAGGAGCAACTTCCAAAGTCTATACTTTATTGGTGTACATGGATTCCATCTCGGACCGCATTGCATCCAGCCATTTCACTGAGTCCCCACTCGTAATGGCCTGCTCGAAACTAGTTGGGTCATCATCCTCCATGATGCAATCCCCGCTCCCACCATCCATGAGAAAACCGTAGTATCTCTCAGGTGGGTGAGGAACCCTACTAGATCTGCGGAGTGGCTGGGGTTCATCGGGAACTACCGAATCCTCTGGTTCCACCAAATCTTCTGTTGTGGTTTGTATTGCTGGAACCTCTTCCAGTTCTACCTCCTTGCCATTAATCTCTTTTTCAAGAAATTCCTTTTCTAAAAAGGTGGCATGTCGAGAAACAAACACCTTTTGTTTCTCGGTGTGGTAGAAGATATACCCCCGCGAATGCTTAGGATATCCAATAAATTTACACAAAACAGACCTTGCCTCGAGTTTGTCCGGGTTTTGTCTTTTGACATAAGCCGGGCAACCCCATATCTTAATAAAATTAAGATATGGTCTCTTCCCCTCCCATATCTCATATGGGGTGGTAGGCACAGATTTGGTAGGAACCCTATTCAGTAGGTATGCTGCTGTCTCCAGTGCATATCCCCAAAAGGAAATAGGTAACTCAGCTGTGCTCATCATAGAGCGCACCATATCTAATAGGGTGCGGTTCCTCCGTTCTGATATACCGTTGTGCTGTGGTGTATATGGAGGAGTCAGCTGAGAGAGAATCCCATTCTCTTTTAGGAAGTCCAGGAATTCATTGCTCAAGTATTCACCTCCTCGATCAGATCGAAGGATTTTAATACTTTTTCCGGTTTGGTTCTCAACATCTTGTTTATATTCTTTGAATTTCTCAAAAGCTTCTGATTTGTGTTTCATCAGGAACACATACCCAAACCTAGAGATCGTCAATGAATGTAATGAAGTACGAAGAACCATCCCTGGCATGAGTAGACATGAGACCGCATACATCACTATGTACTAGTCCCAAGAGTTCCGTAACTCTTTCTCCGTGTCCCGTAAACGGAGTTTTGGTCATCTTGCCTTTGAGACATGACTGGCAAGTGTCATAAGATGAAAATTCAAACGGATTCAAATATCCATCTTTATGCAACTTAGCTAGTCTTGTCGCATTGATGTCACCCAGTCTACAATGCCACAAGAAGGATGCGTTTAGTTCTTAATTCTTCCTCTTGTGTGTGTTTGTTATGCTCAGAACTGTTGATTGATTTAGAACATAAATGCCATTGCACAACGTGCTTGATCCAACCAACTTTTGGTTACGGAAAATGTTCATAACATTATCCTATAATACAAAATTATATCCCTTTTTACTCAACAAAGAAACCGATATAATGTTGCATATCAGGTTCGGCATGTAATAGCATTCGTTCAGAATCAATGTATTACCAGTTGGCAATACAAGGTGATATTCCCCGACGGTTTTAGCTGCAACAATTGCACCATTTCCAACTATTATGTATTTATCACTTTCTCCAAGTTCTCTACCTTTCCTAAGCCCATGTAACTGATTACATATATGGGATTCTAAACCGGTATCTAATACCCAGGATGTAGAGCAAATGTAGAAACAGTTCTCTGTAACGAACACACCCGAAGAAAATGCATCATCATGTACTTTCTTCATTCGGATGGCATGGGAATCCTGGTATTCCCCTATGTCCTGTTCAGTCCTATAACTCTTATAAGAAAGAACGGAACCAACGTTCCCCAGCACTGTATAACATGCGGGTTCGGTCAATACATCCATATTATTATCTTGATTAAGGCATGATATGGTCGCTACCTGGAGAGAGAGAGAAGAAAACATTTAGCGTATGCTCTTGCAAGATCAGATTGGTTATTATTTTATCTAATCAGGATGGCTCCCACTGTTTTTATCAAATCTTCCTTCAAACCTTAAAAGGAAAGACTAGCCGGGATTAATTACACCCTACAACTTCGCCGATCTTTCAGCCAGGCCAGTGTCTGTACTTTGAGGGAGGTTCCTCGTGCTTTCGCACAGACCTAATTAAAGTAAACCTCGTTTTCCCAGAGGCGTAACCTCGTTGACACCTTTCTAGACACCTACTTGATCGGCTAATTGTAATGTGTAAAACTCTCCCAGGAGTAACAATTACTCGCAGTGGGTATCGGGATCCAACTATCTCATAGAAGGTATGCAATCTCATTGCAAATTTCAACACTTGAAATTCCCGATAATTTTGCCCCAAGCATCCTATGACCTTGACGGAGGCCAACAAACCACAGGGTGCAAGTCAAGTTCAACCCGTCATTTCTTGATTGAATCAAACCCACCCGCACGACCCTTGACGGAGGTCAACAAGGTCGTAAGACTATCCTAATCCAATCTGCATCATATGCATAAGCAGATAAATACTAGTTAACTACCGCACACTACGTCTTGACGGAGGCCAACAAACGTAGCACGAATACTAAGTAGGACTTATCTGAAAGGACGGAGGGCTACGACAGGTTTTTCAGAAAACCTATTGCGTAATGAACTTGATATCATTGTAGAATCAAATGATTTTTAAAATGGAGTTTTTTTTAGGCTTCTGCTAGTTTCGCTAAAGAGGCCACTCCCGGTGAAGGGATCGTTGGCTCTTTCCTCGTCGAATGAGGTGCAGGATATATCATATATACCGCTGTGCGAAGAAAAACTCCAAAAGCAATCAAAAGACAAACCGAGTGTTGTAGCATCTGCCAGTTTTGCTAAAGAGGTCACTCCCGGTGAAAGGATCTCGGCTCTTTCCTCATCGAATAAGGTGCGGGATATATCATATATATCGCTATGCAAAGCAAAACTGTAGCTACCCTTTTATGAAAAATTTGATTCTACAACATCTTTTAGGTTTCTTTTCTTTCATTAATCACATTAATGAAGTCCCATCATTTAAGTCACCTAAACATCACAGATAAATACGACGTACACTTATGCCATCCGCATTCGCCTCGATGTCCCCTCGTGCACCGTTAGGTTAGGTAACTAACGGCAGAGCGGGGCAGGGCTAGCACGGGTGTAAAACATAAGTAACGCCTATATAATATATCATATATACTATATATAGTATCTATCACAACATATCAAATGATCACATCACAGATATCGCAGCAGAAGAAATATATGAAACATTGGATATACTAGGACATCCGTGTTTTATTTTGAGCCTCTATAAAACACGGATTCCACGGTCGCGATGAATAGCCAAACCCACACCCCTAGACCCCTACGAGAGCGACAAGCAACCCTACCAATTCTAGAGTTAGGAGACCCGGATCGACTCCTCGAGTTGGTCTCCCACTGGACCCTAGAACCCGGTTACTTGTGCTCCCCTCCTTGGGTCTATCCTAGTGCGGAAAAGTAAATAATATACAAAAGGTGACATCAACCTCAACCCAGAAGTGCCCCAATAAAAGAATATTACATACATTTAAATTTACATGAATGAAAATAAAAACTCTCATCTCACATAAAACCCCCCGGCTATTCAAAACGCGACGATCCAATATAACATATCCAGCAACACATAACATCACATGTCATCAACGTAAGTAAGTATGCATACACCGATCGTCGTTGATGTATAGCAACGAAAATCGGCAATACCACTACATACTACACTTACGGTCACAGAAAATAAAGTGTAAAACTACAACATTTGGAATCCACATACTCTTTAGACATCGTAAATCCGAAATATCACATATTTCGCATTTCATGCCTAACCATATGAATTCCACATATTGTATCACATTCCAGATAAATAGACAGTATTAAACTTTCCGGAAAGATAATCAAATACCCGAAATTTCCTAAATAGCTCAACACTTGAGCGGAGTTCAAAAGTTCCAGAATACGTCACAGTTGCAATGGTCCAGCCGTAGAAGGATCAAGCTAACGCCTCACATGTGGCACGCCGTACTCCCCCAAACCCTAAAGTTCAAAGGGCAGTTCAAGAGGGTCACATAATCGAGTTAAGATTTGTTTTCTTCTAGAGGGTCCATCACATCACATGCACGTTTTTCCGAAAGATTTAAACTCGGTAAAAATCAACACTTGAATGTTTTTCGTGGCGGGAAAAATTGAGTTAACGATATCCGTTCGAACATTTTAATACTTACTAAATTATCCGGAATGACAGAACAAAATTAAATTCTCCGATCGAATCGATGATTACAAAATGAACCCCTGAATACGCAACACTTGAGTCAGATTTAAAGTACCCATAAAAATCCAACTGCAGAATTAAACATTACTGTGCAAACAGAAGACCCCAATGTCACTGTACTGCCGCGGTTCCGCGGCACAAGCAGGGATTTACCGCGGAACCGCGGTCGTCCGTACGGTTCAGGTGATCGTTTTGCACAGTAATGCTTAGAAAACACTGCTGAATTTTTTATGTATTTTTAATTCAGAAAATACACAGTTTTGAAAAAATGTACAGAGAGGGGGTAAACTTGGACGTATCGGGTTCGTTACGAGTTTTAACTTCGTTAACACATTGCCTAATACTCTGGCTAGGCTCTGATACCACTGTAGGGTTACTAGGCACACTAACAAGGCTCTACAAGGCATCGACCATGCCCGTTTAAAAAATTTATGTGCCTAACAACCCTAAGCAAGATCTTATACTAGAGTTTAGGCGAATCAAAAAGGCAAGTAAACAACTTTACTCTAAAGGGAACACGAAATACAACCTTTGTAGATCGGTCCTCCACTTCATTTGCTCCTTATTGAAGTCCCTTCGCTGCGATCAAGATTCTCTCGGGCTCTTACATGGCATCACAACACGAAGGATGCGACCTTACTTAAAGTCTCCGAGGCCGAAGATGATCTACGTCGAGGGAATTCCGACTCAAGCTCCTACTTCACTAACTAGAGAATTAGTGAAGTAAACACCCTAAACTAAAGTTCTAGTCTAGTAGAGGATGGAGAAATAGGAAGTGGGTTCTCCTTAGATTTTTGTTTCTCACAATCTTTCTCACTTTGGATCAAACCCTAGTTTTCTTTTTCTCTTGTTCAATGAAGAAGAAGATGAACAAAAGAAAGTGAAGAGGATAATGATCAAGTGTGAAGGGTAACCATGGTGAGTGAGTATCATGTACTAACCCTTGTAGAGCCATAACCATAGCTAATTGATTATGGTTGGGTTAAAAGGAATCTAAGGTAAAGACAAAGCTAGTAGACTTTGTCAAAGCAAAGTAAGCTTCTACAAGCTTCATGCTCATTCCAAAACTCCACTAATTTTGTAATTATCTTAAATAATCATAACCCACCATAATACATAGAATGGTGTATGTCTCATACACACATGAATGTTCTATCATCAACCATGATACAATAAGATAACACATTTTAATATATCATATATATGTTAAAGTAGTGTACATGTGAGAAAAACCCTAAAGTGAACAAGTGTTAGTAAATGTAAATTAGTATATCTAATATACAATTATAAACTTAATTATTAAATCAACACTTGACTTAATAATCCGGTCATATCTCATATAACCGGCTAACATCCATTGTATCGACTTATCGAATCAACACTTGATTCGATAACCTGGCTATATCATATATAACCGACCGATACAAAAAGTCACAAGAATAGAATACGGTATCACATACACGCATTATTCTCGGTCTCGCACATATCACATATGCGCTCCTATTTCGTTTTGCCTGAGCCAGTAAAACCTCTATGTAGGATTATAAAGACTCGTCAATACGCCGGCAGCAGGTGATGATCACATCAAGCACCCACAAGCCGTCAGCGGTACTAGCTGGACGTAACGGCTACCCGGGTATTGAGCGATCAAAAGATCAGCAAGCAAGCCTGCTCCAACTCCTGTAAAAGCCTGCCGGTAACACTTCCCGTACAGTCCGGTCTCCTCGTCTGATATGTCGCATATCAAGTCTAGGGGTGGAAATCGTCAGAGCCCAATAACCGATAAGTCGTGCCTATGCGAGGCTCATAACGGGTCGAGAAACTACTGGTAACACTTACCAGTAAATCTCTGAATCAACCCTGGCCAGGGACTTCCCTGTTACGGCCAATCAAGCACAGCGCAACATCAACCCCCAATATCGGGAGAGAAGAAACCCCTCCTATAGCTCATTGCCTCCATGTGACTCGGGACTGTACCCAAAAACCACCGTTTTGCACGCCCTCATGGACGTGGTAAGGTGGAAATCAAAGCACAGTGGGAATCATATAAGACTCTATGACGATCTCGGGTCTACAGACTAACCTGCATAAGTGTCACCAGAGAACTGCCATCTGACGTGAGGTATAATACCATCTGGGAGTTCTCGGCGAGTCCGTCCGGTGTACCCAGTCTCCACTGAGCACCTGTATACCATCTCTGATGTCAAACACCAATGGATATGGGATCATCCATCGCCCATCTCATGGGTCGAGAAGCGTATACGCTAGTCTACTCTGGTATATTGATGCCCCGTCTCGATACACCCACGACTAGGGACCTTGAAAGATGTACTTATAGACTACCATGTCCCCACTAGTATGATCTGCATCATAGTCCAGGTAGTCAAGTACACATCCTAAGGGCTTTACCAACATGTAACTATAAGACAGTATAAAGAGACGAGTATACATGTTAAAGTAAAGTGCAACCAGATAGTATACTATCATATCGAGCAAGAAAGTCCTCTCTATATATGTCCAAGCATCCAATATAATATACATCATCTGTACAATACTGGCCTCTAGGATATACATACAACTAACATAAACTACAAGTAAGTGCAAATGCTCCGTGCTCGTATCAGTACCTCAAATAGTAATATGTCATGTGAATGAGTATGCATGCACCATGAATGTAAAACAATCAACCCTGGAATTTGGATATATCTGTATAAGTCTTTAACTTTCATCATAGTAAAATTTGTATAGAAATCTGAAACATCATCGATGAAATCTATGGAAATCCGTGTCAAGCATCGACACAAAACATGTAAATCTCAAGTCTCAATACCTCATAGTCTCAATATCTCGGGCTCCGTCAGCCCGGATCGGCCCATATCATCAAATCTCACGACAACGGTCGGTATCCTCAGGATATCCGCCGTGCCAGACATCACCGGTAGGTACTCTTTCCCTGCCAGGCTTATCGTTTACAACTCGATCTTCTTGCCCCGGGGTACCATACCGAGCCCACCATGTACCCGAGTCGGTTCATCCACTCCTCGAATCGGGTCTCGAAATCCAACAGAAAACATGAAATCTCATGGTGGACGACACATACATCACGAGAAAACCGCAACTTATATTTAAAAAAGAGAAGGAGAGAGAGAGAAGTTTTTATATATATTCTTGCGGTTTACCCCAAAATCCAGAAATCTCATAGAAATCTAAAATCCTAAAATCATGAGCAAGTAAATAATAAGTATCGGCATAAGCCCCACAATACTGCATGATAACGTAAAAATGTGAATGCATGAAGTGTCTAAGTAATAAATGCAATGTCTAGACTAACACCTGAGAGTAAGCACAATATTATATTGATCTAGCCTTTAGCTGATTCTACCAATAAAAGATAATATGTTCTAAAGTGTACGTGACATAGCAATTACCGATGATGATGTGTGTGAGCCGACAAATAAGTGTACGTGGAATATGCGCATCATCGGTAATGGTGCTGGTGTCCTAACAGGCAGTGTTTTATACTGACTAAAGAAACATATGTATGAACATGCAACATGATGAGTACGATCTGAATGTAAAGATGGATGTGTATTAACCACCCATTTGTAATATACATGTCTAACTACAATTATATGACTCGAGCCTAAACTAGTATCTATCTAACCCCCTAAGGAACTAAACTACAGAAACTAGTCGATAAGAAATAAGAATCCACCTAAGGTCTGAGTCCATATCTCTAATAGTCGGCGATCCAGCCTCAATAGCGTCACGTAGTACGACTTTCTCGAATCAATCATCACATCTATGCCTCGTACGGTAAAATCCATCGTACGGCATCCCAATATCGGGGTACGGGTCAAGTATCACCTACGTACATCATCATTCGTATAATATCATCATCAAATAATGTCATGATTAAAGGTAGTGTACTGTAATCGCATACATCCCAATATCATCAATCATATATCATTGTCTGCGTACATATATATCGTCAATTGTTCCTCAGAAATATCATTACATATATATCATATCGTAATCAGGTCACACATATATCATATCGTAATCAAGTCACATATATATCATATCGTAATCAGGTCACAGATATATCATATCGTAATCAAGTCATACATATATCATATCGTAACTAAGTCACACATATCTCATATCGTAATCAAGTCACAGGTTACAGTCTGGGTTCTATTCTAGAGTCTCGTATATCTCAATGTCATCATCACCTATTATTATTTATGTATACATATCCATTTTATCATTTCCAATGATCCGCTAACATCATAACACGACTATATAGCCAAGAGATCATGGCATCAAGCCCTGTTATATTGTCTCATCCCCACGTATCATATAACATCCTTATCTCACATATACATGTTGTGTGTATATACATATATATATACCTACACACGTTCCTATATATATACACATACACATATACACCAAGTCAAGTTTCTGTGTGTGTGTGTGTCTACCTGAAACCTACGAATCCCTTCCAAGACATTCATCCTCTGGTAAAGTCCTTCTAAATCCATCTAGTCCAACCTAAAGTCTTTTAATAGGGTCCTACTCGCCAAGAATCTAAGGTCACGTCCGACTTCCTAATGACAATAAGTAATATTCCTATTCGACGTTTGCGGGGGTGCTAAACGCCATCCACCCGACTTCCCCCGTAGATATACATCTACTCACCTGGTCCTTGTCTGCAGAAGACGATATCGCCCTCCTCTTCTTCCTCGTCCGAAGTCCACTTGAGGGATACCTATACACAAACATATATAATATCGTAAACTGAATCACGGACAAAATCAAAACGACGCACGAAACGCACATAGGTTAAAACCTATGACCCGCTCATGCAAAAGAACCAAATATCGCTCGATATCGGCGTACAAACGCCGATTGATCGAGATAAAACACCAACAAATAACTCGTAGTTCCAAAACTCATTATTTATAATATAATACATGTTTTAAATTATCGAAACCTTAAAATCGATCAAATAGTCCTATTTCGCAAAAGCTTGAAAATGTCAATTTACCGTTTTACTTCAAAACTTGATGTTTAAATGAAACTAATGATCATAATATTCATTAAATAATATAACTAGATTATAGAAACCATTACTATATTTTTATCACACCATTTTATCTTAAATTGAAATTTCTAGTTTGCAATTTTAACCAAATTTAACACTTTTTAAGCCAAAATTCACAATTCCACTACTAAACTTGATTTTGCATATTTTAAAGTGTTAAACCACTCCATGAAACCTTAAGGATGTGCCAAAACCCTAACTAGATTTTTAATCCTACATTTTAAATGAATTTCAAAAACCTAGTTTAATAAAAATAGAAATTTTGTGAAAATTTGAAAGTGAAAGCTAGCAAATTGTAACTAGATTATGTTTCACACTCAAATAACATGTTAATCTCCTCATTAACACCATATTCTAATGATAAAAACCTTAATTATAATTTTACCTCACCACTATATATAATTTATAAAAATCTAGTTTGCAAAATTGTTTAATTTAAACAATTTTGAATGAACAATTTACAATACATCAACCATACTAGATTTTCTATTTCTAAAAATGTTAAACTGGTTATTATAACCCCACTTAATTAATAAAAACCCTAACTTGATTTTAGAAACCCTATCTTGAATTTTAAACTTGCAAATAGAATTAATTAAGAAAATCTAAATATGCTAGATTAAAGCATTTAATAACAATTAATCATACGAATAAAAATTATACCTCCAAAACATGAGATCCAAACATAAAAATATGCTTCGAAAATAATGGTTTCCAACTCTAAAATCCATTCTAAATAGGTCAAAGGAAAATGGTAGAGATTGAATATTGATTTTGAGATTTATTTTTGGAATTTTTGTTGAATTTTGATGATTTTTAATGCAAAAGTGATGGGGTGAAAATTTTGGGGCTGCCCATGTAGGTGAGGCTGGCCAAGGCATAAAGGAATAAGAGAGAAAGAAAAATATGTGAAGAATTATGTAGAAAGTTCTTCATTTGATACTTCTTTTATGTCTTTTCATCATTTTCTTATTTTTTTGTTTATTTCTTTTCTAAGTTAATCCTAGAAAAGTCTAGAACCATGGAAAAAATTTGAGAAAAGATTTTGCATATTACACACTTGCTTCTAATATGTAATGGTTCACTTTTCCTAATTTAACCCATTCAAATTTGTATTTTACACTAATTTAATGTATAAATAAAGCTTATGTTAATATTTAAAATAATTAATTTAGGAAAAATATTTAATTAAACTAAAAATTTATAAGTGACTAAATAAACACCATTTACTAGTAATTACATATTTAAAATAGGTCTTTTTAAATTTATAATGAAAAATAATTATAGTTAAGTTTTACGAAAAATACGTTTTATTTTACCGAAAATCAGAAAATTCATCTAAAGGATTTTATTTATTTAATTATTTATTTTTAAAACGTTACACTGTCGTTGACAACGCGTCTATCTTTTGCAACTGGGAAATCCAACTGATTGTTGTTTCCCCAACCGTAAATACATACCTTGTACTTCTCCCACCATCTCGATCACCTGAGTGGTATGCATCAATATAACTTTGCACATTGAGTGTATCACTCCCGAAACATAAGCAATGAGTGGATTTCACACCCTGCTTCCCAAAATACGGAATACGAGAGATGACTAGGCCAGCCATGCTTCTACGGTCAAGAAATAATCCCGCCGTAGTCACACTTCTGCTTCTAGTATTACATAGTAATCAGTAAACACAACACTAGAGTAAAGGAAATCACAGCTCACAACTTTATTATATTAAACTAACGGAGTTCAGGATACATTTATTTGCATGAAAGAAATAACTAATCAAACAAATAACAGTGTTCTTGTAGCAAGCAAAAAGGCGATAGCGCTGATGTCACGGTCAAAACCTCCGTGATCTCGAATGGCACGTCCTGCTCCTGAGTTGGGTCTACTCCGTCCTCTGAGCATGCGTACTCAGGTCGTCAGAGCAACATATATAGCAATAAATATATAGTGTGTACGATGTTATTAAACATGAAATGTACGGCAGAATACATAAATATGCGAATAAGGAATATCAAGTGAAAATGAACAGTACGGTATATGTATCATGTCATCAATCCACGCAATATGTATTTCGTTACCTATCAGTCTCTAAGTCAAATGAAATCAATCGGTGGAAAGGATGCTCGTGTTTAACAAGGGTCTCGTGGATGCCCGAGACTACGGTCCATTGTTACCCGAGACATAACCCTGCAGCCGTGCCACTAGGCCCACGACCTAATATATATATATAATCGAATGATCATTCTCTATGTCACCGCATCTCGCTAAATACGGTTTCGATTCCACCTTGATTTCCCCATTTCACCATGTCACAATAACTATATGTATAAGACTATTTGTATACAAGCACACGACAAATCACGTTCTTATTCACTTTCACTGCACTATTCAATTTCACGAATCAATCCCTTATCATTGGCATACTTGACACAACTAATACAATACTACTCACGTTCGACAATGCAAAGTTCTCTAAAATCACTATGAATGTTCGCTTTCACTAAAGATATTACGCTCGGGTAAAATACAAGGATGATGCAACATAGCAAGTCATAATTGATATGAAACACAATGCCCCTACACGATCGTATTTAAACAAAATACAACAAAAGAGGTAAAAAGTAAACTCAAACAAAGATCTAACAAAATTGGTTTCAGGTCAATCGGGTTTCAGGTTGGCGAGATGCGGTCGTTTCAATTTATGTTTTCATCGCTGGAAATTCAGTTTCTGAACTGAAAGTCCAATTCATAACACATTTTCACCTCGTTGGATTCATAATTAGGCAATGCAACAGTTGAGTAATATTTATATCTATTAATTAGGTTTTCAACGCACTAGACGGATTGAAAATATCTACTGTGTGGTGGAAGATATGCACCGTTCAAGGTCAGGGTATACGTTCTGTCCCTGCATGGGACTGCAGTACGTAACGATGATTTAAAAGATAATTAAAATAGCAAATGATGGTAAAAATGAATGAAACTACCAAATATAGTTATCTAACAGGATAATCTTTGCAACGGTATAGGGTTCTGCATAATATCATTTTCACACAGAGTTATAAGAGCATATTAAAACAGATGTCGACAAGCAGTACTGCTCTGAACTTTAGTCCAGAGACGTGCTCCCAAACAGATTTCATCATCGTTCTCAAAGTAGAAACGAAACATGAATTATAGGGTGTTCTAGGTTGTCGAGTCATATTCGATACGAGCCATAGAAAAATACATTCTGATATGTATCTAATTTTATATCAATTTAACACCACGACATGTACAGTAAAACCCAGATTTGGCGTCGCCTCTTCAGGGTGATGTTTCGTGACGATATTCTCAACATTTTAAATTTAAATCACTACACAATATCATTATCCGTAACAAGAATCCTTTAAACATAAGATATGAGCATTTTGAAAGAGTATTCACATCGAACACTCGGGTTAAATCTACGGGTAATAATCAAAATATCGGTTCTATCTATTTGATTCGACTAGGCATCATTTAATTAAATTCTAATTGATATTATTAAGGATTAGAAGACCGAGTCGGGATTACATTCTTCACAATCAATCTACAAGGGTTCGCTAAAGGAATTCGTTTATAAGTTATCGATATAGTTATAGTAGATACGCACGAGCACAATGTCATTTGTCACGACAATTCGATTAACTAATACAATAGCATGAATAAGTAAGTGATTGATTTTCACTTTCCTGGCGACAATCACGACGATAAGAAGCATGAGCAAGGCACAATGGGCAGCAGCAACATGGCGATGGCGATCATACGGACACATTACAGCAACGACATCACATCCGGGGATTTGGCCATGGCGGGGACTTTGGAAAGTTCCGACGGGGTGTGGCGAAGGGCCCGTGGGTATGGGGTGATAGAAATGTTGGCCCTGAAGTTCAGCGATGGCATCTTGGATGGGCGACGACGATGGTCCAGGTGATGGGCAGAGGTGGGTAACGAAGGTGATGGGCTCTGCTCAGGTGGAGTGGGAACTCGGGTGAGTGCTGGAGGGAAGGGGTAGTGTTGTGTGGTGGTGGCGATGTCGCAGAGATGAGATGATGTCGAGAGGGGGTGGCTGGTGATAGAGTTGCAGGAAGGTGGTGATAGGGAGGAGCTAGGGTTTGGGTTGTAGTAAGAGGAGATGGTGGTATTGCGGTGAATGCAGTGGCGGTGAGAGGCAGAAGCAGTGATCTGCGATGTGGTCGTCGGTGCTCCGGCAGTGGGCGAAGGTGGGAGGAGCGGCAGTGGTGGTTGTTGACGGTGATGGTGGGGCTGTGTTTTGAGAAAGGGGATAATAAGTTGAGGTTGGTGATAAAGGAGGAGGTCAGTGGAGGTGATGTGGGTTGAGACGACACCGGTGGTGAGGGATTTGCAGAGGAGAGGAGGAGTTAAAGAAAAAGATAGAGAGGTAAAAAAATAGAGAGATAGAGATTTAGAGAGAGGACAAGGTAGGGATTTGGAGGAGGGGATCTCGCGTTGGTTAGCCATGAGGCGAAGATGTAGGCGAGGGCTGGTCACGAGGAGGCGGTTGCGAGGAAGGAAGGGAATGTTGAGGCTCGTTCAAAAAGAAGGTGAAAGGAAAGAAGAAGAAAGAAAATAAGAGGGAGAGAAGGAGAAGGGAGACGGGTCGGGTTCAGGTTCGAGTTGGAGTGAGGGAAGGGTTAGGGTCGGGTCGGGTCGGAGAGAGGGTGTGCGGGTTTGGGCTGGGGGGAATAAGGTTTGGGTTAAAAAAATAGAAATAGAAAATTTTGGAAAAAAAATCACATTAAGGTTTAAAGAAAAGAATTTGAAAATTTTGAAAAAAATATTTAGGAATTTAAATTGGGAATTAAATGGAAAATTTATTGGGACTAAAATTTTAAATACAAGATGTACTATGGAATTGGGAATTTATATCATACCCCCCTTAAAAAAATTTCGTTCTCGAAATTAAAGAATGAAAACAACGGAACAAACAAACAAACAACTGCTCAAACAGGTGCGGAAATCATGAACGGGTGTTCTCCTCATGCTCCCAGGTAGACATCCCTAGAGAACGATCACCCCAAGAGATTTGAACCAAGTGAATGCTTTTATCCTTTAGCACTTTCCCTACGATCGAGAATGGTAGTAGGCTACTCCTTGTAAGACAGATCGGTGCCGAACGTCAACTCTGAATGGTCTAAGATATGGCTGTCATCTCGAACGTAGCGTCTCAACTGAGATACATGGAAAGTATTGTGCACACCAGCTAGTGATGGAGGCAAAGCAAGTCGATATGCCCCCTCTCCTACTCGCTCTAGCATCTTAAAAGGTCCAATGAACCGGGGAATGAGTTTCCCCCGACTACCAAACCTGATCATTTCCCGAGTGGGTGATATCTTCAAAAATACGTGGTCACCAACACTAAACTCCAACGACCTTCTGCCAGCATCTGCCCAACTCTTCTGTCGGTCCTGAGCAGCTTTAAAATGTTGCCTGATCGTCTGAACCTTGCTCACTGTCTGTATTATAAGCTCAGGGCCCAACAACTTTCGTTCACCAACGTCATCCCGATAAAGAAGGGTTTGACACTTTTGTCCGTAAAGAGCTTCGAACAGTGCCATCTCAATACTAGCCTGATAGGTGTTGTTATACGAAAACTCTACAAAATGAAGGTGATCCTCCTAAGAGCCCTGAAAATCAAGCATGCACGCCCTCAACATGACCTCAAGCGTCTGGATAGTACACTTGTATTGCCCATTCGTCTGCGGATGATAGGCTCCGTTGAACTTGAGAAAGTGCCCAAACACTCCTGCAGGCTCTTCCAAAAGTGGGAAATGAACCTGGTGTCTCGATCAGACACGATACTAACGGGCACTACAGGCAACCTCATAATCTCCTGCATATATCTCTCCGCAAGCGACTTAGTCGATTGTCCCACTCAGAATGGTATGAAATGTGCTGCCTTCATGAGACGATCAACAATAATCCAGACTGCATTGTTTCCCTTTGGAATTCAAAGTAGTGCCGTCACAAAATCCATGGTGATTTGCTCCCATTTTCACTCTGGCAGTGGAAGCAGTTGCAACAACCCAGCTACTCTTTGAAGCTCGGCTTTCACCTGTGCATACCAGACATTTGGATACAAATCGAGAAATCTCTCTCTTTATTCCATTCCACCAGAAGTGCTGCCTCAGATCTCTGTACATCTTGGTGCCTCCTGGGAGCACCGAGTAAGCGGAATTCTGTGCCTCGGCTAGAACATCATCTCGAATACCCCCTTTGGAACACATAGCCGACTGCCAAATCTCAGGGAACCATGTTTGTGAATTTGCAAATCCATCCTCAAACCCGCTTCAACAAACCCTCTGAACTTCTGCAACTGAGAGTCTCCAACCTGTGCAGCTTTAATGTGATCTATAAGCGATGATTGAACTTGCAACTGCTAGGGCTGTCTGGGCACACCCGGTGTAACTACTTCTAACTTGAGTCTTTGAAGATCTTTGAGAATCCCCTTTTGACAAGTCATCATCGAAGCTGATGGCCTGTGACTGAGAGCATCTGGAACGATGTTCACCTTCCCCAGATGAACTGCAGATCAATATCATAGTCAGCCATCAGCTCCAGCTATCTGCGCTGTCTTATATTCAGCTCCTTCTGAGTGAACACGTACTTCAAACTTTATGATCCATGTACACCACCACTCTTTCGCCCACTAAGTAATTCCTCCATATCTTTAAGGCGAACACAACGGCCACTAACTCCAGGTCATGCGTGGGGTAGTTCTTCTTGTGAGTCTTCAGGTGACGAGAGATGTAAGCCACCACTCGACCGTGTTGCATCAAAACACAGCCTAAATCTTTTCTCGACGCATCACTATAAACAACTGATCGCATGCTTTTGGCGTGTCGGATGTTCAAATTTCTAAAGTTATAACCGCGATCAGGACGGTGTCACTTCGCAGCTAGCCGGTTGAGCACGGGTCGATCCGCAGGTAGATGGTTGTATGCCCGTTCGAGTTTTAGACGAGTCAATAAAGAATGTGTATATGTTTGTTCAGTTCTATCCTAAGTGTTTTATATGCAAGTATAAAGTTGTTAAGAAAAAGATACGAAAGTGTAAGCTAAAGAAATCCGCACTCAAAACCTTTGAGCCGAGTCTTGACCAATTGAAGCTAGAGCAATCGGCAACAACGTGGATTAGGGGATTTAAGCACGGTATTCGTGGAATCCGGCTTATTGACTCTTGTCCTTCCGTTCTTGTCTCTTGCTTTCGTCTCCGGCCAAACCGAACGCAACCGGTCACGGTTAGGAATCACCGTTACCTTGGTAGGGTAGGGTGCCTAACGGAGCGCTTGTGTAACGTTTGGGCGGAGTTCAAAGGAAAATAACGGGAAAAAGAAATGAGCAAAGAAACATTAACTTACATTTTTGTATTTATTCTTAACAACACATATTAACAACCATTCACAAAACGAACCAAAAAGAGCAAAAGAAAAGATAAACAAAGAAAAGAAAAGATTACAAGCAAGTAATTAAAAGTGCATGGAATTTAAGTGCATGAAAGTAAAGCATGAATGTAAAGAAAGTAATAAAAAGTAAGAAAGAAATAAGCAAGAAAGAGAACTAGAAACCATGGAACAAGTTACACACCATGGGTTTAATAACCCAAACTTAAACTTGCAAGCTCAATTAAGAGGTTGCAAGATCAAGAGAGAGCTAAAAACCAAAGGAAAAATGAAGCACAAAAGAGACTTTATTCCTTCCAAAATGATACAACCCTTGAGATCAAATACCAACCCTTAAACCTTCAAGCTCAATGAAGAGGTTGAAAGATCAAGAGAAAGCAAGGATCTCAAGGGGACTAAGCTAAAGAATGATACAATGTAACCCTCATCTTTATTTAACATCCACTCAAAAGCTCTCACAACAATTTAATGGAGGAAAGATGATGAAGAAGAAGAAGTTAAACCAAAAATTAACAAAAAGAGGGCATAAGAATTCATCCCCAACAATGGTTCAGAACTGGGGTATTTATATGAGGAGAGTTGAAAACCTAGGGAAATTATCTATGCCCAAATGAAGTTCCCAGACTGCCCCTGAAATTTCAGACTCCACCGAGTCAACTCGGCCGCGGATCCGCGACCGATTCACGCTATTGGCCGCGGATCCGCGGCCATGTGGGGGAGTTATGGTGTCATTTCTCTGTGGGTTTCTGGTGCTGCTTTTGTCTTTTGTTTAACAGGTCCAAAATGTCAATATTCTTCCATGATTTCTTCAGATCCGCAATAGTCCAAAATGGCATCAAAAATAATACTTTTAACCTTTTCTCCCTCGAGCTCCGTGCACCCATTGATTCTTGTGCTGCCCCCTCGTGCTCTGTGCTTGTCCGAGACACGAATGACCACTGTCATATATCTTGTCTCTGGAACTGGTACGCGGCACTGGACGGATACGGATGACCGGAACCCGGCTTTTATCTGTTTTCAACAGATGTTCTGGATTTTGGCGTAACAGTGGAGATTTTGTATGATTTGCGTTATTTTGGACTAGGAACCTGTAGCCTGTAAATATGTAGCAAACACGGATTAAAAGCACCAACCTATAAACAAACGAGTATAAGAATGGGCGGTATTAAAAGCAATATTCTGGTATGAACAAATACCCCCAAACTTAACTTTTGCTCGTCCCGAGCAAAACCAATTATTCACAAAAAGTCCTAACCTCACTTTCACAGAGAACGATTGCACTGAGCTCTTACAACAAGCCCTTAAACCTCTAGGTGTCCTTAGTAGGAGGAGTGTTTTCTCCTGAGGGTTTTCAGCGGATTACACCCACAAAATCCCGGCATGCTAGTGTCATAAGTTAACATTGATTCTAATCCTATAGTGTAGTATCTACATTAGAAACTCTATTATCCTAAGTTAGAAATATCCAACCCTTATTTTTCACGCCTTCTATCTATTTAACTTTAGATCCTATACGTTCCAAAAAAGTTTAGAAAGACGTTGGTTCTCCTGAGTTTTCCTTCTGACAGTGTGGTCTTAAATCAGGGATTTTTATCAACTTTCCAGAAAACATAAGTCTTATCTTTTATTTCTATCTTTTATCCAAACATCGATTGTATACCCCTACGTGTGTGTATATTTGCATCCCTACACTCAAGAATTCAATTCAGCTTTAATACCCTTGCCCTAATACCTAATACTACTTCTTTTCATTAAGGATGGACGGATTTGCTCACACACCTTTCATGCGACTATTAATGCTTCTTGAGGCACTAACGGCCGATTACTGAATGTGTGAACTTAAAACGTAAATAGCTGTTTCCAGGTCTTGACTTTATTCTATTTTTATTTTTCTTTTTTCTTTTTCTTTTTCAAGACCGGATATATTTTTCAATAATGCTCTTTTGGTGTTTAGCTTTAAATACCGTTTTTTCTTTCATACTAGATTTTCAGGCAAGAGTATTTCTAGTTCTCCTCTACTATCCCAAGTTTCAAGGTGCGTGTAAGTGCAGTTATAGGGTATATACTTTCTAAATTTGAACTTAAGAAAAGAAACTATTTTTCAGACTTATCCTTCAGTAAAGCTTCAATACTTTCCCCTCATCTTGACTTAACTCAAGAACTGAACTCAAGATTACCTATTTCTAAAAAAAACTGTAAGGACGTATACTTACCAAAGTTAGACAGAATGAGGGTTATTTTTAGGGTTTTCAATTCCAAAGCCTACAATTTAGTTATTTCTAATATATCAACTAAACTTTCGGAATAAAAATCTAAGTTACCCTATTAGCTAACATGACGACAAAGTTTTTATATTTTTTGGATTTTTTTTTGATTTTTATGTTTTTTTTTAACAAGGTATGAAAATGCGAAATATACAAATGAATGCGAAAGAAGAAAGGTTACCGAGCACACCCCCAAACTTAAACTTGACAGTGCCCTCACTGTCAGGCTACACCAAGAGGGTCAAAATTGGCGGCGCTCCCTAAAAAAAAATTATATACATAACAAAAGAAAAGGAAAATAAAAAATATATACAAAAAGGTTCCCCCCCAAACTTAAGTAAAACAGCGTTTCCACTATTAAGCGTTGAAGTTCAGGATCATAGGGGAAAGAAAACAGTTTCAAACTATACAAGGCCTTACACAGGCCAAAAGTGAGCACCAACCATTCAAAGATCTTATCATGATAAAGCAGTGGCTGATGAAAGAATGCGGAGAGGTAAGAAATAGAGAATACGCGAGACCGTATGGAGATAGAAGCGGAATACTGTCTCGGTATATGAGAAGAAGAATGGCGGAAGGGAGAAAGAAGTGGAATACTAACTTGAGGGTGGAAATGGATTGAATAAATTAGTAAAATCTGTAATGATCGATGTCAAAAGATGGATTGTACTAATCTATCAATATGGCGAGAAATGGGGTCAAATCCCTCAAGATTCGTGAGAAGCCATGGGTACGCCGAACTTGGTAAACCAGACACAGGAAGTGAAAATGATACGGTGTCTTTCCAGGTCGGAATGATGGAAAGGATGGAGGTAGGTGATTGAGGAAGGTTATCGGTTAAAGGTTCATGAGGGTGTACACAGTCAATGAAAGGGATAAGATGAATTGAAAAATCGGACTCATCAACAAGAACTGTTTCATCCTCAAAAATATCTTCAAAATTCTCCTCAAAGTTAAGCACATCCATGCATTTATCCTTAAAATCCAGACGCATATGGGGTTCGGGAAAAATATTTAATGACTCGGGATGATGAATTGAAGAGAAAAACTCAGCCAAATCTATGGGTTCATCATCTAAAATATTCCCAGCGTCAATATCCTCAATCAAGTGAAAATCAATATTCTCAGATACCTCATCAAATGCATGGATTTAAATCGATTCTGGTTCTAAGATGGAGGTGTAGAGGTCAAAAGGATTGGGTGTGGTTTCACTCAAAAGGGACCCTTCACAATCGGTTAAATCAAATACTACAAAGTCGCACAACTCATTAATCATTCTATCTTCAATTGATAAATCATTTGGGACACTCGATAGACTTTCAAAACAGGAGTTGTGGGATTCAAGTTGAAACGGGTAGGTTTGATTTGGAAGCGTATACGGCTCACTCTCTCTACTCAAATTCTCAGCCTGTCCTACCGCCTCTTCATACATTGGAAAATTTGGAGCTAGTTGGAAACTAGCTACCGGGTCACTAGGTTGTATGAGGGCGGCCATGGACGCATTTAAATCCATCATCTGTTGGGACGACGCTACCCGAAAGTTTTCCAAAGACTGTTCCAGACTAGATATGGGTTGTGAAGGGGTTTCAGTAAAAGATTCAAAGTTGTTTGGATACTGAAAACTCAAATGGCGGTTCAGAGGCGATGTCTAGGGAAGGTGCAAAAGTCGGGTAGGACTGGTAGGAATTGAATGGTTGGACAGGAGTAGGATCAACATTTGGATAAGAAGGTGAATGGAATCGTTGATCCAAGGAATTTGTAGTGGTGAAAGGAGCGAAAGATCGGCTACGAGATTGTTCAATATGTTCAACGATGGACAAAGGACGACTTGCAAAAGGGGTATCAACATAAGCGGGTGCGGGAGGTTGAAAAGGTTGATACAAAGTGGAATGAGGAGTGCAAGTGTTTGTCCTAGACGCTTCTATGCGATCTTTCAGTTAAATTTTGGGCATAGAGGGGTCGCTCGAAATTCGACCGAAGCAAGAACCGTAGGAAGTTATGTCTGGTTGTGCGTACCAAAGTTCGGCCAGAGTTTTTCTAGGTGGAGTACCCATGATAGGAAGAGAAGAAGAAGGAAAGAAAAAGAATGTGGATTTTTATTTTTTTATTTTTTTTATTAAAAAATGGTTATTTTTGGAGTTTTGAAAATTGTTTGTTTAAAAGAATACGGAATTATGGGAATAAAATTTACAAGCACAATTACAATCACAATATGCACAAACACACCTAGAGCTAAGGTCACCTAGGTCAGCTAGACAGCTCCTAACTGTTCCAAAGGGCTAGAAATAGGACCTCAAACCGTCTCTTCTCCGCCAATTGCGGCCAGGTAAGTGGGAGGCTCCCCACTATGTAAGTAGTGGTCCTAATTAAGTAACCGCTTGCCTTAGACACACTTGCCTAGACACCGCAAAGTCAGGATAGGATAAACGGCCGATGCCTACAACTAGTCCTCTGTCCTATTGAGCGTGACGTCCTTAGGCTGAGTCTAGTATTTTTTATTAGCTTAAGGTGATGCGTATGCAATTAGTGATTTGTGGGGTCTTAGGAAGGGTGATGAAATCCCCACTCGATCTGAATTGGTGTTATAGCCCCTTAATGTCCGTATTAATATATGCAAAGCGGTAAACAAACAAAATCTAAAACAACAAAAATTTATTTGGCGGCTGTGCAATTCTGTGCAAAGATACCTGCAGAAAATACAGTATAGTAGAATTCACAGAGAAGATAAAAGGACAGAGAAAGGGCAGAAAAAAATTGAGGCACAGATGCCTCAATACAGCCGTGGAACCGCCGCCAAAGCCCCTCTTTGACCGCGGTTCCGCGGTCAAACAGTGGAGTTGGAGCCTCTGATTTGGTTCCCTGCACTCCCCTTGATCTCTACTGCAAAATAAAATGCTCTGTTTCTTGATTGAATTACTGTACTTGCTCCAGATTAGCCTGCACACTTGCACACAAAAATTATCAAAAATAACAAAAATGTTTATTTATTTTATTTTATTTATAATTTTATATATATACAAAAAGAATATTAACCCGAATAACAAGAAAGAAAATACGTTACTGTCTCCCCGGCGACGGCGCCATTTGATCGCACGCTTTTGGCGTGTCGGATGTTCAAAGTTCTAAAGTTATAACCGTGATCAGGACGGTGTCACTTCGCAGCTAGCCGGTTGAGCACGGGTCGATCCGCAGGGAGATGGTTGTATGTCCGTTCGAGTTTTAGACGAGTCAATAAAGAATGTGTATATGTTTGTTCAGTTCTATCCTAAGTGTTTTATATGCAAGTATAAAGTTGTTAAGAAAAAGATACAAAAGTGTAAGCTAAAGAAATCCGAACTCAAAACCTTTGAGCCGAGTCTTGACCAATTGAAGCTAGAGCAATCGGCAACAACGTGGATTAGGGGATTTAAGCACGGTATTCGTGGAATCCGGCTTATTGACCCTTGTCCTTCCGTTCTTGTCTCTTGCTTTCGCCTCCGGCCAAACCGAACGCAACTGGTCGCGGTTAGGAATCACCGTTACCTTGGTAAGGTAGGGTGCCAAACGGAGCGCTTGCATAACATTTGGGCGGAGTTCAAAGGAAAATAACGGGAAAAGGAAATGAGCAAAGAAACATTAATTTACAATATTGTATTTATTCTTAACAACACATATTAACAACCATTCATAAAACGAACCAAAAAGATCAAAAGAAAAGATAAACAAAGAAAAGAAAAGATTACAACCAAGTAATTAAAAGTGCATGGAATTTAAGTGCATGAAAGTAAAGCATGAATGTAAAGCAAGTAATAAAAAGTAAGAAAGAAATAAGCAAGAAAAAGAACTAGAAAACATGGAACAAGTTACACACCATGGGTTTAATAACCCAAACTTAAACTTGCAAGCTCAATTAAGAGGTTGCAAGATCAAGAGAGGGCTAAAAACCCAAGGCAAAATGAAGCAAAAAAGAGACTTTATTCCTTCCAAAATGATACAACCCTTGAGATCAAATACCAACCCTTAAACCTTCAAGCTCAATGAAGAGGTTGAAAGATCAAGAGAAAGCAAGGATCTCAAGGGGACTAAGCTAAAGAATGATACAATGTAACCCTCATCTTCATTTAACATCCACTCAAAAGTTCTCACAACAATTTAATGGAGGAAAGATGAAGAAGAAGAAGTTAAACCTAAAACTAACAAAAAGAGGGCATAAGAATTCATCCCTCATAATGGTTCAGAACTGGGGTATTTATAGGAGGAGAGTTGAAACCCTAGGGCAATTATCTGTGCCCAAATGAAGTTCCCAGACTGCCCCTGAAATTTCAGACTCCACCGAGTCAACTCGGCCGCGGATCCGAGGCCATGTGGGGGAGTTATGGTGTCGTTTCTCTGTGGGTTTCTGGTGCTGCTTTTGTCTTTTGTTAACAGGTCCAAAATGTCAATATTCTACCATGATTTCTTCAGATCCGCAATAGTCCAAAATGGCATCAAAAATAATACTTTTGATCTTTTCTCTCTCGAGCTCCGCGCACCCATTGATTCTTGTGCTGCCCCCCCTCGTGCTCTGTGCTTGTCCGAGACACGAATGACCACTGTCATATGTCTTGTCTCTGAAACTGGTACGCGGCACTGGACGGATACGGATGACCGGAACTCGGCTTTTATCTGTTGTCAACGGATGTTCTGGATTTTGGCATAACAGTGGAGATTTTGTTTGATTTGCGTTATTTTGGACTAGGAACCTGTAGTCTGTAAATATGTAGCAAACACAGATTAAAAGCACCTACCTATAAACAAATGAGCGTAAGAATGGGCGGTATTAAAAGCAATATTCTGGTATGAATAACAACCAAGCCACTAAAATTATCTGGCACAATTAGAAATGGAGTCATGGTCAACTTTAGTTTTAACAGCTCGAATGCCTGGGTGCACTATTCCGACCAAATATAAGGTACCTCCTTCCGTGTGAGCTTCGTCAAGGGTTCCACTACTTTGGCGAAATCTTGGACGGACCGCCAATAATACCCAGCCAATCCCAGGAAGCTTCTTCTCAGCAACTGGTTTCGGTCTCATCCAGTCGTTGATAGATTCTATTTTTGCTGGATCCACTGAAATGCCGTCACTTGAAACGGCATGCCCTAGAAATTGCACCTCGTCGAGACACAACTCGCACTTTCTTAGCTTAGCATAGATCTTCTCCTCCCGTAGAATCTGCAATACAATTCATAGATGCTCGGCGTGCTCCTCTTTACTTCTGGAATAGAGTAGAATGACGGCGGTGAATATAACAACATACTGGTCCAAGTATTTGGAGAAGACCCTATTCATCAAGTCCATAAATATGGCAGGTGCATTGGTAACACCGAACGACATCACAAGAAACTCATAGTGGCTATATCGGGTCTGAAAAGTCGTCTTGCAAATATCCACTGCCTTAACCCTAATTTGGTGATACCCTGACCTAAGGCCCAGCTTAGAAAATACCCGAGCACCATCTAGTTGATCGAACAAGTCGTCGATGCGGGGAATGGAAAACTTGTTTTTCACGGTCACCCTGTTCAACTCACAGTAGTTGATGCACATGCGCAAGGAGCCGTCCTTCTTCTTCACCAGTAATACAGGAACACCCTACGGGGAAGCACTTGGATGGATAAATCCCTTGCCCAGTAGGTCTTCTATCTGCTTCTTCAGTTCTGCGAACTCAACTGGCGTCATCTTGTAGAGAGACTTGGAAACTGGCACCGTCCCTGGAATTAGGTCGATCGAGAAGCCCAATATGCGAGGCGAGGGTAAACCAGGTAGATTTTCGTGGAACACATCAAGAAACTCTCGAACTACCTCCGTTGTTGGCTTCTCATGCTGGGTTACGGCAGCGCCCCGGCCATCGAAACGTGGCCAAATGCGGAACAAAAATTTTCTAAAACCGGCGCTACCGTTTCCCGATTCCCAGATCGACGTTAAACCCTAAACTAGCAACCTAATAAAGAAATTAAAATGGTTATACTGAGTTGATCTGTGTCCTTCGGTCTTCATTCCAAGCTCCTAGTGGTTCCTTGATGAAGTTTGGTTGCCGGTCTTCCTCCATCTCCGATGATCCACGTGAGGGAAACGGCGCAAGCTTCAGCCTCGACAAACGAGGCAACTAACGCTCCAAAGTTGCTAGCTGTAGAGAGTTGAGGTGTATGAAAGTGTCACTATTATTTTCTCTCTACCCATGAGCTCAAGAAAGCAACCATAGATGATGAATGGAGTGAGGAAACTTTGGCATGAATTAAAGAAATTGGCTAAGTCATTTTGATGTGAGCATGAGAGAGTGGAGAGTGAAGCAAGTGCTGTAGTGAAAAACAAATGAGCCTTTTCCCTTGTGTGTTGGCCGGGCCCCCCTCTCTCATTCCCACCAAAAATATCTCACCAATTTTTCATTAAACAATGCGAACCATACCATGCTACATGCACAAAACCCATGCCCAAAGTCACGTTCATGCCACCTCACACCCTCCACCTCATTATGAAGACAAATGATTTTTCTAAAAAGGAAAATCAATAATGAGGTGGTAAATCATCTAGAAGCTATTCCTTATAAAATACGGAACACTTCCCGGTCCGTGTATCGAAATACATATACGCGTATTCATACAAAAATACGAATAGCCAAGAGAGAAAATAATAAGCGAACAATAATACTAGAATACATATATATATATATATATATATATAAATACATATGTAAATTATTAAATCGAAACCTGATTTAATAATCCGGCTTAATCCTAAGCCGCTAGTATTAACAACCGTCCGATTAAAGTCTGCGCAGCATGTGCACATATTTAATCGGACACCTGTATGCACCAACATACGTGATCTACACTATATCCCCTGAACCGTGAAAACCCTTTGTGTGGGACTCTAAAGACTCGTCAATACGCTGGCAGTGGGTTTAACCATAAGCACGTCAGCAGCACTAGCTGTACATAACGGCTACCCAGGTATTGAGCGAAAGGGAGGCCGACGAGCAAACTCATCCTGAACCCCTACTGAGCCTGACAGTGAAAATATCCATACAGTCTGGTCTGTTCGTCTAAGAGTATCGCATATCGAGTCTAGGGGGTGGATAAAGTCAGACCCCTAACAACGCGACATTTAGTGTCGGCATGAAACCCATCACCACCTGAGAAACTATCGATCCTGGATCGGTAATTCTTGTCCATCGTGGCCACGGATTTCTGGCGATGGCCATTCGTACACAACGCGACATCAACCCCCAATACCGGGAGAGATGAATCCCCGACGATCCGATCACTGCCTCCATATGGCTCGGGACTGTACCCAACTAAAACCTGTTTGCATGACTCTTTTGAGCCATGGTAGGGTAGTAATCAAAGCACAGTGGGAACTCACACGAGACAAATGACGATATCAGGTCGACAGACTAACCTATACACATGTCACCTGGGAACTGCTATCTAACAATAGGTATTATACCAACTAGCACGTTCCCGGCGAGTCCGTCCAGTGTACTCATAACCCAATGAGCACCTGTATACTATCTTAGGTGAACTAACTAACACCAATGGCTTGTGAAATCTGTCCATCACCTTTCGTCGGCTCGATAAGTATACACTAGTCTACACTGGAGTATCGATGCCTAGTCTCGATACTCCCACGACTAGGGACATTTAAGAATGTGCTTATAGACCCCTAGCTCCCACGTATATGATCGCCATCATAATGCTGATAGTCAAGCAAGAATCCTATGGGCTCTATCAACATGTACATGATGATAAAGACAAACCAGATAGCATACTATCATCTCGAGTAAGACTGTTCTATCGGTATAGGTCCTCCCTCAATCATCATAGTCACCTGCCTGCGATTACGATAATTGCCTTGAAGGCACTATAGCCAACAATCTCCCACTTGCACTTAAGACCAATTATTGCGATGTCTCATACTCACAGCCCATGTGATACCGAACACCCAACTTCTCTAGTAATTAGTTTTGCAAAGCGAAACTATTGCATTCGAGAAACAGCCTCAGTAAGTGGATCTGCTCCAATGTTTATTTTTGTATCTCTCTATATCTCAACTTCGCGGAGAAAACTATCTCCCGAAATGAGTAATACCTGTCTTAGAATTTTTCTGGATATCTGATGGGACCCAGTTCTCAAACGAACTCCAAATCCAGTAAACTTTATAGACTGTATCATCCACTGAATTTAATCAGTATCATGCGCCATGCTATTTCTAAGTATCCGTTTGGACCAGCTGTCGAACATATTGTTCCTCAAAAGAGGGAAAACTATAACTCTAACAGTCACTCTGTCATCCAGGTCACCTTGGAAGCCTGAAATGATAACCGTCTCCCGAAGGAGGCTGCCATCACCATATCCCTAGAACATCCATTTATGTTCATAAACTGCTTCCTTATGTTTCTCCAGGATTGGATTAATATATGTTTATTGTAGCTAGTGCAAAAATAACATCTGGTATGGTACTTAACATTCCATGATCAACTCAATTGCCTAAGCAAGTGATATTCTAATCATGTATATCCCTCTTCCCTTTAGTCTGTAAGACACCTTTAGAGAGGGTGACTCCATCACCTGCAGGTACACCACCATGCCAGGAGTTGACCATTCTAAAATATCTTTAGAATAATGTCAAAGTACCCAGATTAGGATACTTCCCAAATCTAGATCTAAAACTATAGATCTAGTAACCAGAAACCCTGATATTATATCCATATCCTATATGGAGAAACAACTTTGTGACAACCACAGTATAACCGATCGTAGTATAGGAATATCTCTTCCTATCAAGTGCATGTCATCCCAATACCTGGACATCACTCCCTACAACCTTCTTACCAGATCCATCTCCTATTCTAATGAAGTCAAAGCCTATGACTTGTTACATCAAAAATAGATGATCTATTTCCGCTATACTTGTTTTAGTCTATAAATAGACATAAGCTACTTGCCCACTATGCTTCCGCTGCTCCCACTGACTACAACAACCATCTGGCAGAGTTATATATATGTGCACTTCGAAAGCTATTTTAGAACGACGCTATACTCATCCTCATGCCGGGTCTTATAGTCTAGAATAGCAGTAATGGAAAGTCTGGGTAAAAACAAATCTCCCTGTCACCATCTCTGAGAAGACCGAAGTACCTCTCGGGTGCCTGAGGTTACCCACCAAAATCTGCGGAGTGGCTAATGGAATGTCGAAACTAATTTGAATTCTTAGGTTCTATTAAATGTTTAGTAATCGTTTGTGATTCTGGAATCACTTCCAGTTCTACTATACTCCCACTTCTGTTTTTCCGAAAAAAAATCCATTTTACTAAAACTGTGGCGAGTCAAGAAAAATATAAATATTGATCTTCCTGATGGTAGAAAGTTAACCCTCGTCAAAAGCCCGGGATAAGCCACAAACATCCATTACTGAAACGTGCATTGAGTTTATCCGGATTCTGGTTTTAAGCATCAGCCGGACAACTCTCTATACCTTAACAACGTTAAGATATAAATTAATTCTATATATATCCAATATATAATCAAAAGCACTGATTTAATTGGAACTAGATTCAAAATCATGCAGCTGTTTCCAGCACATATCAACCAAATGGAAGGAGGTCACTCAGCATTACTCAACTAGGAGTACATCCATATATGAGTAACCCGAAAGAGAAGCAAGTTCTCAAAACCATTACTATCAACGAAATACCAAACACAAGTATCTACATCTTCGACATCATCGAAAAATCCTGATATTTCTAACAAATAGTTCTCTACTTTATTTTTATACCTATAACTTCTCAATATCTAGACCTTACATTTCAACGAAATACTTGTCCAGAACTGGAGAAGTCATAAGTAAACAGAATATAGTAGAGTACCAACCCCTTTGTCCTAATGGACACTGGACAACATACAATACTTTGTATAAGTCCACTGAGTTTAACAACTCAAACCCTGTGCGTCGTAGGTTGAAAACTGTACTGTGGTTAAGAAGAATTACACCGCTGTTGAATGTACCTTACCTATCACCAACTGATATAGGTAAATGTCACAGACATAATATCAAAAAGTTATATCTCACTTTATAAAATAAACATACAGATATATCGGTTTGAAATTTGTGCATAAAAACGGACATTGAAAACCAAATATTTGCCGTCAGGAAAAACCGAGGTGATTTCTTCAAATATCACCAATTACAACGAATTTCGATATAATGAGGATATAATCACCCAATTCCTAATATCTTACTCCCACTCAACATCTGTAATAACACACAGATGTGAGAAACTGATCTGGTAAATACATACCCTGAAGTTAGATTCCAATTAGGAAAACAGTTTTCAATTAACATCGCACAGTCAGACTGAAACATAAAAATGTCTCAAAAGGGTTAACTGGTATTCCTAGTAACGCCTCTTCCATTATCCCGATTCACGACAGTAACTATATACTTACCTTCCCTCACTGCAATCCCTTTGTTATGTTTTTACTTATTACCTTTTATACACCATCTTTAGGCTAATTGGTTTTCTTCCTTCCCTACCTTTCGGCACCAGCCTAAGGTTTGGAAGAAGACTATCCAATAAGCATAACAGGTGTACTCTCCTAATCCAAGGAGCCCTCGCAACCTGAGGGAAAGTAATGGGAAAAGACATCTGAATAATCCTATTCTATTTCTCCTGAACCGGAAACCATCCTCGAATCTAGAACGAATTCCTTCGAGTTCGTATGTAACTATAAGATGGCATATCCAATGGAAGTGGATATCCGTAGTGATACGAACTGTTCTGGAGAAATCCAAAGTGGATGTGGGAGTGGCAGGGGTATACAAGGTTTTGCCGTGAATGATAGCAGTCACAATTTTCTTTGCCATTATTCTAATCCCTTTATTATGTCTTTATTTATTACCTTCTGTACACCATACTTAGGCTTGCTAGTTTTCTTTCTTCCCTACCGTTCGGCACCAGCCTAAGGTTTGGAGGAAGACTATCCAATAAGCTTGATAGGTGCACCCTCTCCTAATTTTAGGAGCTCTCACAAGCTGAGAGAAGGTAAAGAGAAAAGACAACCGAATAATCCTATTCAATCTCTCCAGAACCAGAATCCATCCTCGAATCTGGAACAAGTTCCTTCGAGTTCGTATGTAACTATACGATAGATTTATCCAGAGGAAGTAGATATTCGTAGTGATACGGGGTGTTCTGGAGAAATGCAAAGGTGATATAGAAGTGACAATGATATATGCGACACCGTGACATTCCAAAAGCCAAAGAGTTTTAAGAAGGTTCAGTTAACTTGGTTCATGAGTTTTAGTCAAGGGTCGGGCCATGGTCGCAACCAATGGGAGAGAGAAAAGAAACACTCAGCGTGCACTCTAACCTAAATCAGAATGGTTAATCACTTTATCTAATCTGGATGGCTCCCACTGTTTCCTCGAATTCTTCTCCAAACCCAAAAGGAGAATTAGTCGGAATCACCCTAGGAGTAATCCTACTCATCAGTGGGAAACGGGATCCAACTCTCATCACATGATAGGAAGCCACTCAAGTCACCACACTCCAGAAGGTATGTGTATTCCTGGCAATTTTCCTGTATGTTTGAAACTCCCGATGTGTTTTTACCCCTAACGACCTATAACCTTGACGATTGCCAACAAGTTATAGGCCGCTAGTCAAGTTCAACCTGTCATTGTCTTGGATTAACTCGAACCCACCCATACAAACCCTTGACGCTTGCCAACAAAGTTGTACGACTGTCCCGATCAATCGCATACCCATGCTACAAATAAGTATTATTCAGCTACCGTACACTATGCCTTGACGCTTGCCAACATACATAGCACGAATACCAAATAGTACTTATAAGAAATGAAGGAGGGCTACGGCTGGTTTTTAGCGAAAAACCTTTAACGTAATGAACTTGATATCGTTGAAGGAACCGAGTGGTTTTACAAATTTATAGTGGCGAAAACTTTTGCTAAAGAGGTCACTCCCGGTGAAGGGATCTCGGCTCTTTCCCCATAAAATGAGATGCAGGATATTCCAAACTGAATACCACGATGCAAAGAAAAAGAATCGACTATAGTGAAGTTATTACATTGACACAAACTTTTACTCAAGGGGTCACTCCCGATGAAGGGATCTCGGCCCTTGCCTCGTCGAATGAAGTGCTGGATATTCATAACCGAATACCACTGTGCAAAGCAAAAAAGAACGTCTGTAATGTCAGTTTTTAAAAAACTTGGTTCCAATAATATCATATAGGTTTGTTTTATCCTTGCATTGATAAGAATCAATGCAGTCCCATCAATTAATCACAACAGAAAAGAACGAAAATAAAATGTACGTATATGCCATCCGCATTCGCCACTGGGTCCCGTCATCACCCATTAGGTTACTTTACTAACGACAGAGCAGGGACTGGGCTAGCACGGGTCCAAAACATATACAACATCTACTAGTATATATATAAATATATATAACAATTGTCCAAGGCATGACATAAGCAACATCACAGAAACATTACAGAAGTAACACAGAATGGTGGATAATCCTAGACCCCTACGAGCACGGCAACCTACCCGCCAAAACTAGAAGCGAGGCAACCCCCTTCAACAACGTGAATGGGCCACCAGGACTTCACGAAATCCGGTAACTTGGGCACCCCTCCGTGGGTCAACCTATACCCCCTACGAGTGCGGCGAATAGCCCGCCAATTCTAGAGTAAGGTCCCCTCCGTCTCAACGCCATGAGATGCGGACCCGTTGCCCTCTAGAACCCAGCTATTCGTGCACTCCACCGCGGGGTAATCCTAGTACAGAAAAGAAAATAATATACAAGGGTGATATCGACCTCAACCCGGTCATGCCCCAAATGAATAATATACAAACTGGCAGTGACGGCAGTCCATATGTCGGACGCCCGCCCCGCAATATCAAATGTACGAATGAAATAAAACTGTACTAACATTGCACCATAGTTATCCACTACGATGATCAAACCAACATCACAGCACAACACAGAACATCAACGTGAATGTCACGTTCGCAAACTCGTCTAAAAGGACATATAGTAATTAGACGAGTTGTACCGCTCGAATGATATTCACAGTCGCAGATAGTAATGTAAATAATGTAAAACATTTAAACAATATTAAAACATCGACTTCGAAACACCCCAAAATTCCCCTGAACAACTGATAACATAATATCAAAATTGGGCTAAACAAACAATACCACTGCATCAAGATTCCAGAGACCAAACAACACCCCATAAACGAAGCCCTGAAGCCACCAAAAAACCGGCCTACTCAGATTTTAGCACAATGTGCTCGGCCAAAATCCGTTGCCTTGGTCTCGTTTTTGGGTACTGTCTAATGGTCACACAAATAGTCTTCTGCACTTGTTTAAATAATTTTTTGAAGACTTTTCAAATCGACAGAGAATGGGATCAGCAGTGCAGTGTTTTGAGATTGTTTCGATTTTGGTACTTTTACATTGTCTAAACTAGCTGGCTAAGGTTTTAAAGGGTGGCTCTGATACCATGCTGGGTTACGGCAGTGCCCCGGCCATCGAAACATGGCCAAATACGGAACAAAAATTTTCTAAAACCGGCACTACTGTTACCCGATTCCCGGATCGACCTTAAAACCTAAACTAGCAACCTAATAAAGAAGTTAGAATGGTTATACCGAGTTGATCCGTGTCCTTCGGTCTTCATTCCAAGCTCCTAGTGGTTCCTTGATGAAGTTTGGTTGCCGGTCTTCCTCCATCTCCGATGATCCACCTGAGGGAAATGACGCAAGCTTCAGCCTCGACAAACGAGACAACCGACGCTCCAAAGTTGCTAGCAGTGGAGAGTTGAGGTGTATGAAAGTGTCACTATAACTTTCTCTCTACCCATGAGCTCAAGAGAGCAACCATAGAAGATGAATGGAGTCAGGAAACTATGGCATGAACTAAAGAAATTGGCTAAGTCATTTTGATGTGAGCATGAGAGAGTGGAGAGTGAAGCAAGTGTTGTAGAGAAAAAAAATGAGCCTTTTCCCTTGTGTGTTGGCCGGCCCCCCTCTCTCATTCCCACCAAAAATATCTCACCAATTTTTCATTAAACAATGGGAACCATACCATGCTACATGCACAAAACCCATGCCCAAAGTCATGTTCATGCCACCTTACACCCTCCACCTCATTATGAAGACAAATGATTTTTCTAAAAAGGAAAATCAATAATGAGGTGGCAAATTTTCTAGAAGCTATTCCGTATAAAATACGGAACACTTCCCGGTATATGTATCGAAATACATATACGCGTATTTGTACAAAAATACGAATAGCCAAGAGAGAAAATAAATAGCGAACAATAATACTAGAATACATACATACATACATACATATATATAAATGCATATGTAAATTATTAAATCGAAACCTGATTTAATAATCCGGCTTAATCCTAAGCCGCTAGTATTATCAACCGTCCGATTAAAGTCTGCGCAGCATGTGCACATATTTAATCGGACACATGTATGCACCAACGTACGTGATCTACACCATATCGCCTAAACCGTGAAAATGCTCTGTGTGGACTCTAAAGACTCATCAATACGCTGGCAGTGGGTTTAACCACAAGCACGTCAGCGACACTACCTGTACGTAACGGCTATCCAGGTATTGAGCGAAAGGGAGGCCGATGAGCAAACTCATCCTGAATCCCTACTGAGCCTGACAGTGACAATATCCGTACAGTCCGGTCTATTCATCTAAGAGTATCGCATATCGAGTCTAGGGGTGGATAAAGTCAGACCCCTAACAACGTGACATTTAGTGTAGGCATGAAACTGTTAGTTATATGTATGCCCTAGAGGCCATTACTATACATAGGATGTATATTGTAGTGGATGCTCGGACATATATAGGGAGGACTTTCTTGCTTGACATGATAGTATGCTATCTGGTTGCTCTTTACCTTAACGTGTATACTGATTGTCTCTCTGTTACATGTTGGTAAAGCCCTTAGGATGTGTACTTGACTACCTGAACTATGATGCGGATCATACTAGTGGGGACAAGGTAGTCCAAAAGTACATCCTTCAAGGTCCCTAGTCGTGGGTATATCGAGACGGGGCATCGATATACTAGAGTAGACTAGCGTATATCTTCTCGACCCATACAGATGGGCGATGGATGATCCCATATCCATTGGTGTTTGACATCAGAGATGATATACGGGTGCTCAGTGGAGACTGGGTACACTGGACGGACTCGCCGAGAAATCCCAGATGGTATTATACCTTACGTCAGATGGCAGTTCTCTGGTGACACTGGTACAGAGTAGTCTGTTGACCCGAGATCGTCATAGAGTCTTGTGTGGTTCCCACTGTACTTTGATTTCCACCTTACCACGTCCAAGAGGGCATGCAAAACGGTGGTTTTTTTGGTACAGTCCCGAGTCACATGGAGGCAATGAGCGATAGGAGGGGATTCGTCTCTCCCGGTATAGGGGGTTGATGTTGCGCTGTGCTCGATTGGCTATAACCGGAAATCCCTGGCCAGGGTTGCTGAGATTTACTGGTAAGTGTTACCAGTAGTTTCTCGAACTGTTATAGACCTCATATCGACACGACTTATCGAGCTATTGGGGTCTGACGTTTACCACCCTTAGGCAAGATATGCGACATATCAGACGATCAGACCGGACTGTACGGTAAGTGTTACTGGTTGGATTCACAGGAGTGTGAGCGGGGCTTGCTCGTCGATCTTCTGATCGCTCATTACCCGGGTGGCCGTTACGTTTAGCAGACCGCTTGCGGCTTGCGGGTGTTTGATATGATCATCACCTGCTGCCGGCGTATTGATGAGTCTTTAGAGTCCTACACAGAGGTTTCCTGGCTGAAGCAAAACGAAATAGGAGCGCATATGAGATATGTGCGGGACCGAGAATAATGCGTGTATGTGATACCGTATTTCATTCTCGCGATGAATGTATCGATTGGTTGTATGCGATATAACCTAGTTATCGAATCAAGTATTGATTCGATAAGCCGATACATATGATATTAGTCGGTTATATGCGATATGACCGGATCGTTAAATCAAGTGTTGATTTAATGATTTAATGTATAATTATATATTTGATATATTACTTTGCATTAACTAGTATCGGTTCACTTTAAATGGATATTCTCACTCGGATGTGCACATTGTATATGTGATATACTTTTGTGCACTTGATTGTGTCATGTTTGATGATACATGTTTGCTAGGGTTTTTGTGTAAAGATCAAACCATGGTTACATGTTAATGGTTAGGGTTTTGTTTTATTCACTTATTTATTTATCTATTGATTTTTGGAAAATGAAAGGCATGAAAAGAAAATGGTGGCTTGATTTGTATTCTAGTTGAAGCTTCATGAAGCTTTGACCTAAGTGACCATTTTTGTCTCATGCTTAACCCTAACCATTCCCACTAACCCTAGTTTAGTCTCTACACTTGACCATGGTTGGTAGATGATAAGTATTATTATTATTTTCATTTTACTTAATACTTATCATAACATATTCTTTCTTCTTCTTCTTCATCTTCAACACGAAGAAACCTTGGACCATCAATGGTGATTGATGAAAAAGGGTGAGAAATCCAATTCTAAAGTCTACCCACTTCCTATTTCTTCATCCTCTACCTCTTGCCAAGTAGTAGAGTGTGTTTTCTTCACAAGTTTCATGACTTGGTGAAGTGGGAGCTTGATCTTGTGATGCCTCGACGTAGATCATCTTCGGCATCGTAGTCGATGACCTAGCCCGCCCATTTCTCCGATGAAGCCGACGCTAGAGCCCAAGATCCGATTTGTACAGCGAGGAGACTTCATCGCGGAGCCATGGAGGTGGAGGACCGGATCTACAAAGGTTGTATTTCCGTTCTCTTAGTAAAGTAGTTTACTAGTTCTTTTTCGCCTAGACATCTAGTTAACGATCCGTAGTCTAGGGTTTCTCGGCACCCTTAAATTTTGAAATTGGCATGGTTGATACCTTGTGAGACCTCATTTTTGTGCCTAGGAACCCTACAGTGGTATCAGAGCCTAGCTAGAGCCTTAGGCGATGCGTAGACGGAGTTTGAAGTCCGATCGAACCAAAACCCTAACCCGAAACATGCTCTCTGGACTTTTTCTAAAAACTGGGATTTTTCCACATTAAAAATGCTTAAAAAATTTAGCAGGGAATTATAAGAATTACGGTGCAAAATTTGAGTCATGAACAATACAAAGAGCGGCGGAACCGCGGCATAAGCATGCCTTCTGCGGCGGTTCCGCGGCCAATGGATGACATCATCATCCCCTGTTTGCACAGTAACTCCTATTTTATTATGCTGGATTTTCTGGGAATTTTTAATATTTATTCAAGAGTTGAATTTTCTGGGGTTGTTTTGGGGATTCGATGATTCGATCGGAGTATCAGATTTTGTCTATGTGGTTTCCGGATAATTTTTTTGAATATGTTAAAAAGTTCGACCGGATATAAATACCCAATTTTTCTCCTGTCGGGAAATTTCCATGTGTTGGATCTTTCCGTAGTTTAACGATGTTCTAAGTTGTGCAAGTAACGCGATGGACCCTCTAGAAGACAACAAACCTTAACTCGATTATGTGACCGTCTTGAACTGCCCTTTGAACCTTCGGGTTTGGGGCAGTACGGCGTGCCACATGTGAGGCGTTGGCTTGACCCTTCTACGGCTGGACCGTTGGTACTGAGGCACGAACTGAATGTTGTTAGACTTATTTCATGTGTTGAGCTGTTTCGGGAAAACATGGGTGTTCGATTGTTCGATCGAAAAGTTTAACATTTTCTATTTATCCGGAATGTGATACAATAATTGGAATTCACAACTAGTTATTAGATAACTGAATGAATGTTGTAAATCTAGCAATTTAGTCTCACTTGATCGGTTGCCACGGAATTTTGATGTGATCAAAAGTCCGTCGCAATCACGTAGCGTACGCGGATACTCGCCGGGTAAACTTAATAGACAGCCTCACTCCATAGCCTCGACCAAGTGACTGTAGGAGAACCCCGTCGCTGAAAGCATCCGTTAGGGTGCTCGCGGTAGCAGTGTTCCGCCTTGGTGCACTTCGTCGACGGCATCGGGGGTGCGGCCGCCTACTAAAGTTTGCGACGAGCATTCGATCAGGATATCGGGAATCTTGTTGAATTGCCCGACTTGATATTGAAAAGAGTTTTCGATTTTGAGACTAAAATGCGAGGTTTGTAATTGTTAGGCATGTGATGTCTAAGGAATTCATTTGATTAGGCATGTGATGTCTAAAGAGGTTGTGGATTCCGACTGTTGTAGTTTTACACTTTCTTTTCTGTGACCGTAAGTGTAATATGTGATATCGCCGGTTTCGTTGCTATATGTCAACGACAATTGGGATGGACATATTTACTTACGTTGAAGACATGTGATGTTATGTGTTGCTGGATATGTTATATTGGATCGTCGTGTTTGAATAGCCGGGGTTTTTTATGTGAGATGAGTGTTTTTCATTTTCATTCATGTAAAAACTTATATGTAATATTCTTTTATTGGGGCACTTCCAGGTTGCGGAAGATGTCACTGTTTGTATATTATTTACTTTTCCGCACTAGGATAGACCCAAGGAGGGGAGCACAAGTAACCGGGTTCTGGAGTCCAGTGGGAGACCAACTCGAGGAGTCGAGTCCGGGTCTCCTAACTCTAGAATTGGTAGGGTTGCTTGCCGCTCTCGTAGGGGTCTAGGGGTGTTAGTTTGGCTATTCATCACGACCGTGGAATCCGTGTTTTATACTGGCTCGTATTGAAAACACGGACGTCCTAGTATATCCAATATTTCATATGTTTCTTCTGCTGCGATATCTGTGATGTGATCATGTGATATGTTCTGTGATGGATACTGTATATAGTATATGTGATATATTATATAGACGTTACTTATGTTTTACACCCGCGCTAGGACTGCCCCGCTCTGCCGTTAGTTACCTAACCTAACGGTGCACGAGGGGACATCGAGGCGAATGCGGATGGCATAAGTGACGTCGTATTTATCTGTGATGTTTAGGTACTTAAATGATGGGACTTCATTAATGTGATTAATGATATAAAAGAAACCTAAGATGTTGTAGAATCGAATTTCAAAATAAAACAGGTAGCTACAGTTCTTGCTTTGCACAGCGGTATATATGATATATCCTGCACCTTATTCGATGAGGAAAGGACCGAGATCCCTTCACAGGGAGTGACTCCTTTAGCAATAACTGGCAGATGCTACACACTCGGTTTGTCTTTTGATTGCTTTTAAGTGTTTTTGCTTTGCACAGTGATATATGTGATATATCCCGCACCTCATTCGACGAGGAAAGGACCGACGATCCCTTCACCGGGAGTGACTCCTTTAGCAAAACTAGAAAAGCCTCAAAAACACTCCATTTTAAAAACATTTGATTCTACAACGATATAAAGTTCATTACGCAAAAGGTTTTCTTAAAAACCTGACGTAGCCCTCCGTCATTTCAGATAAGTCCTAGTTAGTATTCGTGCTGCGTTTGTTGACTCAGTCAAGGCGTAGTGTGCGGTAGCTGATTAGTGCTTATCTGCAAAGCATATGATGCGATTGGATTAGGGTAGTCGTGCGGCTTTATTGACTCAGTCAAGGGTCGTGCGGGTGGGTTTAATTCAATCGAGAAATAACGGGTTGAACTTTACTTGTGGTCTATGATTTGTTGACTCAGTCAAGGTCATAGATCGCTTGGGGCAAAATTATCGGGAATTTTAAGTGTTGAAATTTGCAATGAGATTGCATACCTTCTATGAGATAGTTGGATCCCGATACCCACTGCGAGTAAGAGTTACTCCTGGGAGAGTTTTACACATTACAATTAGCCGATCAAGTAGGTGTCTAGAAAGGTGTCAACGGGGTTACGCCTCTGGAAAAACGAGGTTTACATTAATTAGGTTCGTGCGAAAGCACGGGGGACCTCCCTCAAAGTACCGACACTGGCCTGGCCGAAAGATTGGCGAACTTGTAGTGTGTAATTAATCCCGGCTATTCTTTCTTTTTTGGGTTTGAAGGAAGATTTGATAAAAAGCAGTGGGAGCCATCCTGATTAGATAAAATAATAACCAATATATTCTTGTAAGAGCGCACGCTGAGTGTTTTCTTCTCTCTCTCTCCAGGTAGCGACCATATCACGCCTTAATCAAGATAATAATACGGATGTATTGACCGAACCCGCTTGTTATACAGAGCTGTGGAACGTTGGTCCCTCTCCAACTTATAATTGTTATAAGACAGAGCAGGAAATTGGGGATTACCAGAATTCCTGTGCCGCCCAAACGAAGAGAGTGCATGCTGATGCATCATCTTCGGGTGTGTTCATTACAAAGAACTGTTTCTCAGTATCCTCCGCATCCTAGGTATATGATACCGGATCAGGATCCCAGATATGTAATCTGTTACATAGGGCTACAGATAGGTAGAGAACTGAGAACGGGTGATAAGTTTCATGGGACAGAAACCGGGGCAAGTGTTGCAGCCAAGTCTGTTGGTCACTGTCACCCTGTATTAACAATACATTGATTCGGAACAAATGCTATTAGATACCGAACCTGATATACAAAATCATATCAGTCTCTTTATTAGTAAAGAAATGATAAAATTTTGTATTGATGGATAATGTTTTGAACATTTCCTATATCAAAAGTTGATCGGTTCAGGCACGTTATCTAAAAGCATTGACGTTCTAAATCAAACTACAGTTTCTTGTATACAGAACACACACAAGAGGAAGAGTTCAGAAATGAACGGATCCTTCTTGAGGCATTGTAGACTAGGTCATATCAATGTGACCCGACTAGCTGAAGTTACACATAGATGCATATTTAAATCTGTTTGAATTTACATCTTGTGAAACTTGCCAGTCATGTCACAAAGATATAATGACCTCAGCTCTGTTCATTGGAAACAGAGAAAGAGTTGGTAAACTCTTGGGATGATACATGTTGATATATGTAAGGTCCCCTGTCTACATATGCCAGGACCGGTTCTTTTTTACTTCGTTACATTCTTTGATGATCTCTCAAGATTCAGACATATGTTCCTGTTGAAACACAAGTCCGAACCTTTTGAGATATTCACAGAATATAAGTTAGAAGTAGAGAACCAAAATACGGGTATAAGTATTATGTCCTTTGATGAAATCAAGGAGGAGAATACTTGAGTACGGAATTCCTGGACTATTCTAAAGGAGAATGAGATTCTCTCTCAGCATTACTCCTCCGTATACACCATAGCACGATGGTATATCGGGGCAGAGCAGTTGCACCCTATTTGATATGGTGCGCTCTATGATGAGTACTACTGAGTTACCTATTTCCTTTTGGGAGTTATGCACTTGTGAAGTTGCATACCTATTGAATAGGGTTCCGGTCAAATCAGTTGCCTACCACTTCATATGTAATGTGGAAAGGAAAGAGCCCATATCTTAAGTTAGTTAAGAATTGGGGTTGTCCGGCCTATGTCTAAAAACAAAATCCGGACAAGCTCGAGGCAAGGTCTGTTATGTACAACTGGAAAGGTTCCAGCTATACAAAACTGCAGCTGATGATTTGACAGAACCAAAGGATTCAATAGTTACCAACGAACCTCAGCCTCTCCGCCGATCTAGTAGGGTTCCTCACCCACCTGAGAGATATTTCGGTTTCTCTATGACAGTGGGAGCGAGGATTGCATCATGAGATGATGACCCAACTAGTTTCGAGCTGGCCATCAGGAGTGGGACTCTGTAAGAATGGCTGGATGCTTAGCGATCTGAGATAGAATCCATGTACACCAGCAAAGTATGGACTTTGGCTGCTATATCTGAAGGGTTAAATCCCCATCAGGAGCAAGTAAATCTTGAGAAGATTACTTGGTGTACATGGAAAAGTTGAGACTTTCAAAGCTAGACTTGTTAAAGGTTTTCGTCATCGACCAGGCGTGGATAATGATGAAACCTTTTCCAGTGGCTATGCTTAAGTCCATCCAGATCCTACTTACCACGGCTACATACCATGACTACGATATCTGGTGGTTGGGTGTCAAGACAGCTTTTCTAAATGATGTTTTAGAAAAGGCAGTCTATAAGTACACAGCCAGAGGGCCTCGTAGACAGTGGGAGCAGCGGAAACGTGTGCAAGATGCTTTATAGGATAAAGCAGGCATCGCGGAGTTGGAACATCTGTTTTGATGGATTAGTCAAAGAAGTTGACATCATCAAAATGGTAGATGAACCTTGTATAAACAAAAAGGTAGTAGGGAGTATGGTGACGATCCTCGTAGAATACATGGATGACATACTCTTGATAGGGAAAGAGTTTCCTATGCTACGCTCGATCAATCTCCGATTATCACAATGATTCTCCATCTAGGATCAAAATGATACCTCCTAAATCCTGAGTTTTGCATCTATGAGATAGATGTAAATGGATGCTAGGAATCTCACTAGTAGTAGTAAGATGGTATCAATCGATCCTGAGGAGAATCACTGAAAGGGTTCCAGGGTGATAAAGACGACTGAATGTCAGTCGCAGGCATTGTCTTTACCCTCAGTAGAGGGACGGTATGCTGGAAGAGTTCCAAGCTAGATACCGTGGCATACTAGACGATAAAGGCTGGATACATCGCTATTTGAGATGCTACCAAAGAGGAAGTCTGGATGTATATTGGTTCATGAGATGAACTTTGTTCCTCCCATTGTGTGACAATGGAGTTGTGGCTTATGCCAAGGAACGTCCGTCCCATCAGTGATCCAGACATATTCTAAGGCAGTGTCACCTGATCATGGAGATGGTTGATCTCCAGGGTGATCGAGGTTTGGAGAGTAGACTCAGAGGACAACACAGCGGATCCACTCACAAAGGCCTGTTCCCAGAGAGAGATTTTTATGGGATGGTTGAGTATGAGATACTACAACCACTGCTATCAGATGGCCCTAGTGCAAGTGGGAGATTGTTAGTTATATGTATGCCCTAGAGACCATTACTATACATAGGATGTATATTGTAGTGGATGCTTGGACATATATAGGGAGGACTTTCTTGCTCGACATGATAGTATGCTATCTGGTTGCTCTTTACCTTAACGTGTATACTGATTGTCTCTCTGTTACATGTTGGTAAAGCCCTTAGGATGTGTACTTGACTACCTGGACTATGATGCGGATCATACTAGTGGGGACAAGGTAGTCCATAAGTACATCCTTCAAGGTCCCTAGTCGTGGGTATATCGAGACGGGGCATCGATATACCAGAGTAGACTAGCGTATACCTTCTCGACCCATACAGATGGGCGATGGATGATCCCATATCCATTGGTGTTTGACATCAGAGATGATATACGGGTGCTCAGTGGAGACTGGGTACACTGGACGGATTCGCCGAGAACTCCCAGATGGTATTATACCTTACGTCAGATGGCAGTTCTCTGGTGACACTGGTACAGAGTAGTCTGTTGACCCGAGATCGTCATAGAGTCTTGTGTGGTACCCACTGCGCTTTGATTTCCACCTTACCACGTCCAAGAGGGCGTGCAAAACGGTGGTTTTTGGGTACAGTCCCGAGTCACATGGAGGCAATGAGCGATATGAGGATATTCGTCTCTCCCGGTATAGGGGGTTGATGTTGCGCTGTGTTCGATTGGCTATAACCGGAAATCCCTGGCTAGGGTTGCTGAGATTTACTGGTAAGTGTTACCAGTAGTTTCTCGAACTGTTATAGACCTCATATCGACACGACTTATCGAGCTATTGGGGTCTAACGTTTACCACCCCTAGGTAAGATATGCGACATATCAGACGATCAGACCGGACTGTACGGTAAGTGTTACTGGTTGGATTCACAGGAGTGTGAGCGGGCTTGCTCGTCGATCTTCTGATCGCTCAATACCCGGGTGGCCGTTACGTTTAGCAGACCGCTTGCAGCTTGCGGGTGTTTGATATGATCATCACCTGCTGCCGGCGTATTGACGAGTCTTTAGAGTCCTACATAGAGGTTTCCTGGCTCAAGCAAAACGAAATAGGAGCGCATATGAGATATGTGCGGGACCGAGAATAATGCGTGTATGTGATACCGTATTTCATTCTCGCGATGAATGTATCGATTGGTTGTATGCGATATAACCTAGTTATCGAATCAAGTATTGATTCGATAAGCCAATACATATGATACTAGTCGGTTATATGCGATATGACCGGATCGTTAAATCAAGTGTTGATTTAATGATTTAATGTATAATTATATATTTGATATATTACTTTGCATTAACTAGTATCGGTTCACTTTAAATGGATATTCTCACTCGGATGTGCACATTGTATATGTGATATACTTTTGTGCACTTGATTGTGTCATGTTTGATGATACATGTTTGCTAGGGTTTTTGTGTAAAGATCAAACCATGGTTACATGTTAATGGTTAGGGTTTTGTTTTATTCACTTATTTATTTATCTATTGATTTTTGGAAAATGAAAGGCATGAAAAGAAAATGGTGGCTTGATTTGTATTCTAGTTGAGGCTTCATGAAGTTTTGACCTAAGTGACCATTTTTGTCTCATGCTTAACCCTAACCATTCCCACTAACCCTAGTTTAGTCTCTACACTTGACCATGGTTGGTAGATGATAAGTATTATTATTATTTTCATTTTACTTAATACTTATCATAACATATTCTTTCTTCTTCTTCTTCATCTTCAACATGAAGAAACCTTGGACCATCAATGGTGATTGATGAAAAGGGTGAGAAATCTAATTCTAAAGTCTACCCACTTCCTATTTCTTCATCCTCTACCTCTTGCCAAGTAGTAGAGTGTGTTTTCTTCACAAGTTTCATGACTTGGTGAAGTGGGAGCTTGATCTTGTGATGCCTCGACGTAGATCATCTTCGGCATCGTAGTCGATGACCTAGCCCGCCCATTTCTCCGATGAAGCCGACGCTAGAGCCCAAGATCCGATTTGTACAGCGAGGAGACTTCATCGCGGAGCCATGGAGGTGGAGGACCGGATCTACAAAGGTTGTATTTCCGTTCTCTTAGTAAAGTAGTTTACTAGTTCCTTTTCGCCTAGACATCTAGTTAACGATCCGTAGTCTAGGGTTTCTCGGCACCCCTAAATTTTGAAATTGGCATGGTTGATGCCTTGTGAGACCTCATTTGTGTGCCTAGGAACCCTACAGAAACCCACCACCACGTGAGAAACTATCGATCCTGGATCGGTAATTCTTGTCCACCATGGCCACGGATTTCTGGTGATGGCCATCCGTACACAACGCGACATCAACCCCCAATACCGGGAGAGACGAATCTCCAACGATCCGATCACTGCCTCCATGTGGCTCAGGACTGTACCTAACTAAAACCTATTTGCACGAATCCTTTAAGCCGTGGTAGGATATTAATCAAAGCACAGTGGGAACTCACACGAGACAAATGACGATCTCAGGTCGACAGACTAACCTATACGCATATCACCTGGGAACTACTATCTGACAATTGGTATGTCATGCCTGAGATTTCAGTTAGTGCTCGTTTAGACGTTAATGCGGGTTTACTGTAAAAAGTTTACCAATTCGGGTTCCTCACATTTTATAACATTTAATTAATAATTTATTATTATTTGTTATGGACATGCACGCACGTATGCACATAAATGCGAGGATTTGTTTGCGCTAATTTTGTTCTTAGCAACCTTGACACTTAACCTAATCTATCCCTTTGCTTTAATCCTTGTTTAATCCATCCTTAACCTAAACCTTAGATCTTTTGAGTGAGTGGGAGAGAGATATTTATTTTGGAGGTGGTGAGGTGTGTGTGAAAACATTAATGATGCATTAATGATGTGGTTACACTTACCCTCATTCCTCACTATACACTCACCTCCCTCTCTCTTCATCTTTTCCTCTCTTTTTTTTTCTCTAACTCTTTTATTCTCTCATCTCTTTCTCAACACAACGAATACTCTCTCATTTCTACACAAAATTCATCACAAATATTCAAACTTCATCAAAATCACATCTTTGAATCACTTTTGCCTCTTAGATGCTTTGGAGCATACAAAGCTTGGATCTTTAAGTTCTTTTGAGTAGGTAATGTTCTTTTGCTGTTGTTTAAGTGTTTTTAGTGTAACTTAGCTTGTTAGTTTCAGTTTAGAATGGTTAAAGTTTAGTTTGTTGCATAATATCGTATTTTTAGTGTCGGTTTATGACATTTGGGATCTTTTGTGACCCGGAAGGTGTACTAAAAAACCAAACGAAGTAGTTGTGTTGTTCCTGTGACCATAGGACCTCACCTGGAGCACGCACCCATAGGGATCCTACTCGGCCGGCGACCACTCAAAGGAAGTCCGGCTACGTAGGCCGTTGGTTTGAGTTAGGGTGTGGGTTTTTGAGGGTAGGTCTAGGCAGTGGTTTTGTGTTTTTGGTTCTGTTTGTTTGTTTAGTTTTCTCAATATGCAAAATCTGGGATCACCTAGGTAGTTTCTAGTGTTTTGTGTTTGCACGATACGTTATACGACACGGATCGTGCACTTTGCGTAGTGTTGCTCTTAAGTTGTTTTCGTCGTGTCGCTACGTACGTTAGCCACAATACGAACACTTGAGAGTATGTTTTGTGTTGTTGCATGGTCTAATGTAGTTTGTACGTGTTTTAAGGTTATTATTAATATACACTTGTTTAATTGTCTTAATATTGTAGGTTCGCAGGCGGGGACTACGGACATTGCTATAAAGGGAAAACATGTGGTTGGCTTCACTTAGCCAGGAGCGTTGGCAAGTAGATTTAACATTTACAAGGGAATCGCCCGCATGGTGATCAGTCGAAAATATTGCATTTTTAACACGACAATTTCCCTACCATTTGCACTCATCTAGAAGTGTTCGGTTTGAATATTGCACATATTAGCAAGACAGCTGTAAAATACCAAATTACCTGTGTTATACTTTAAAACTGACATTTTAAGGGAAATTAAGTGCTTATCATGGCATCGCATCATCTTTGTATAGCGCAACACTTGTTTCGAGAATCTGTGCAGGAAATTCCAGGAGAAATGCCAAATCTGTGAATAGTGCTGTTAAAAATACGCCAAGTCCAAGACTTGTAATCTGGCAATGATCAAAGAACATTTAAAGGATTCCACATATCAGGAAATATCACTGAAGCTAACACAAAGCAAGAGAGGAGAATTGAAGCAGAGAGGCAGCCACACGGCCGCGGATCCGTGGCCCGAGCATAGCATGCTCTGCGGATCCGCGGTCACCTGACTATGACATCATCAAAGCTCCACTTCAGAATTCTTCTTTCAAGTTCCACACCTCATCATGCAATGGCAATTTCCAGAATTCTCCAGAAGTTTCTGCCATATCAGCAAAGCTCCTTGTTTAAGCTAATCATGTTCAAGCTTCCAAAGGAAGCTACTTAACAAACTAAGCCTAGAAGCTTCTCCCTAACCTCCAAGCTTAACAAGGAAGCTAAAGCCTAACTAACTATCTCTAGAAACTTCTACCGAACTACCTAGCTTATAAGGGAAGCTTGTTAGTTATATGTATGCCCTAGAGGCCATTACTATACATAGGATGTATATTGTAGTGGATGCTGGGACATATATAGGGAGGACTTTCTTGCTCGACATGATAGTATGCTATCTGGTTGAACTTTACCTTAACGTGTATGCTGATTGTCTCTCTGTTACATGTTGGTAAAGCCCTTAGGATCTGTACTTGACTACCTGGACTATGATGCGGATCATACTAGTGGGGACATGGTAGTCCATAAGTACATCCTTCAAAGTCCCTAGTCGTGGGTGTATCGAGATGGGGCATTGATATACCAGAGTAGACTAGCGTGTACCTTCTCGACCCATACAGATGGGCGATGGATGATCCCATATCCATTGGTGTTTGACATCGGAGATGATATACGGGTGCTCAGTGGAGACTGGGTACACTGGACGGACTCGCCGAGAACTCCCAGATGGTATTATACCTCACGTCAGATGGCAGTTCTCTGGTGACACTGGTACAGAGTAGTCTGTTGACCCGAGATCGTCATAGAGTCTTGTGTGGTTCCCACTGTGCTTTGATTTCCATCTTACCACGTCCAAGAGGGCATGCAAAACGGTGGTTTTTGGGTACAGTCCCGAGTTACATGGAGGCAATGAGCGATAGGAGGGGATTCGTCTCTCCCGGTATAGGGAGTAGATGTTGCGCTGTGTTCGATTGGCTATAACAGGAAATCCCTGGCCATGGTTGCTGAGATTTACTGGTAAGTGTTACCAGTAGTTTCTCGAATTGTTATAGACCTCATATCGACACGACTTATCGAGCTATTGGGGTCTGACGTTTACCACCCCTAGGCAAGATATGCGACATATCAGACGATCAGACCGGACTGTACGGTAGTGTTACTGGTTGGATTCACTGGAGTGTGAGCGGGCTTGCTCGTCGATCTTCTGATCGCTCAATACCCGGGTGGCCGTTACGTTTAGCAGACCGCTTGCGGCTTGTGGGTGTTTGATATGATCATCATCTGCTGCCGGCGTATTGACGAGTCTTTAGAGTCCTACACAGAGATTTCCTGGCTCAAGCGAAACGAAATAGGAGCGCATATGAGATATGTGCGTGACCGAGAATAATGCGTGTATATGATACCGTATTCTATTCTCGCGATGAATGTATCGAATGGTTGTATGCGATATAACCTAGGTATCGAATCAAGTATTGATTCGATAAGCCGATACATTGTATACTAGTCGGTTGTGTGCGACATGACCGGATCATTGAATCAAGTGTTGATTTAATGATTTAATGCATAATTATATATTTGATATATTACTTTGCACTAACTAGTATTGGTTCACTTTAAACGGATTTTCTCACTTGGTTTGTGCATATTGTATATGTGATATACTTTTGTACACATGATTGTATCATGTTTGATGATGCATGCTTTTTGGTTAAGTGTAAAGAATTAAACCATGGTTAAGTTGGAAATTAGGGTTTTGTTTTTATCCATTATTTATTCATTTATTTATTTTGGAAAAATATTAAGCATAAAGAAATGAAATGGTGGCTAATTTTGGACTTGCATGTTGAAGCTTCATGAAGCTTTGACTTAGTCACCATTTTGTCTCATGCTTAACCCTAACCTTTCCACTCAACCCTAGTTGATTCTCTACATTTCACCATGGTTAGATTATGATAAGCATTCCTTTTTATTTTCTATTTGGAAAATAACTTATTATAACAATATTCATCTTCTTCATCTTCTTCTTCCTTGAAGAAGCTTGCTTCATCAATGGTGATTGATGAAAACAAGTGAGAAATCCAATTCTAAAGTCTACCCACTTCCTATTTCTTCATCCTCTACCTCTTGCCAAGTAGTAGAGTGTGTTTCCTTCACAAGTTTTCATGACTTGGTGAAGGTGGAGCTTGATTTAGCGATGCCTCGACGTAGATCATCTTCGGCATGGACATCGACGACCTAGCTCGCCATTTCTCCGACGAAGCCGACGCTAGAGCCCGGGAATTCATTTGGACAGCAAAGGGACTTCGTTGCGGAGCTATGGAGGTGGAGCAACGGATCTACAAAGGTTGTATTTCCGTATTCCCTTAGTTAAGTGTTAACTAGTTTCTTTTTCGCCTAGAATTCTAGCCAACGGTCCTTGTTAGGGTTTCTCGGAACCGTATTTTTGTAAATTGGCATGGTTGATGCCTTGTGAGACCTCACTAGAGTGCCTAGGAACCCTACAGTGGTATCAGAGCCTAGCTAGAGCCTTAGGCGAAGTCTAGACGGATTTTGAACTCCGAACGAATACGAAACCCATCACAAAACATGCTCTCTGTCCAGATTTTAAAAATGTGGATTTTTGTGTATTAAAAATGTCTAGAAAATTCAGTAAACAATTCTAAGGATTACGGTAAAAACTCAGGCCCATGATTCATTTAAACGGCGGCGGAACCGCGGCAGAAGCCCAGCTTCTGCGGCGGTTCCGCGGCATGTTGTTGACATCATCATTCACTGTTTGTACTGTAATTCATTATTTCTGGTGCTGGATTTTCTGGAATTTTTTTATATTTATTCAAGAGTTGAATTTTTTGCAGTTGTTTTGGGGATTCGGAGTTTCGATCGGGTGATCAAATTTTGTCTATTTGGCTTTCCGGATAAAATTTAGAATATGTTAAAAAGTTCGACCGGATATAAATACCCAATTTTTTCCCTGTCGGGAAATTTCCAAGTGTTGGATTTTTCCGCAGTTTAACGACGTTCTAAGTAGTGCAAGTAACTTGATGGACCCTCTAGAAGACAACAAACCTTAACTCGATTATGTGACCGTCTTGAACTGCCCTTTGAACCTTCGGGTTTGGGGCAGTACGGCGTGCCACATGTGAGGCGTTGGCTTGACCCTTCTACGGCTGGACCGTTGGTACTGAGGCACGAACTGAATGTTGTTAGACTTATTTCATGTGTTGATCTGTATCGGGAAAACTTGGGTGTTCGATTGTTCGATCGAAAAGTTTAGCATTTTCTATTTATCCGGAATGTGATACAATAATTGGAATTCACAAATAGTTATGAGATAACGGAATGAATATTATAAACGTAGCTGTTTAGTCTCACTTGATCGGTTGCCACGGAATTTTTGATGTGATCAAAAGTCCGTCGCAATCACGTAGCGTACGCGGATACTCGCCGGGTAAACTTAATAGACAGCCTCACTCCATAGCCCCGACCAAGTGACTGTAGGAGAACCCCGTCGCCGAAAGCATCCGTTCGGGTGCTCGCGGTAGCGGTGTTCCGCCTTGGTGCACTTTGTCGACGGTATCAGGGGTGCGGCCGCCTACTAAAGTTTGCGACGAGCATTCGATCAGTTTTTCGGGAATCTTGTTGAATTGCCCGACTTGATATTGAAAAGTGTTTTCGATAATGAGACTAAAATGCGGGGTTTATAATTGTTAGGCATGCGATGTCTAAGTAATTCATTTGGTCAGGCATGCGATGTCTGAGGTGGATGCGGATTCCAACTGTTGTAGTTTTACACTTTCTTTTCTGTGACCGTAAGTGTAATATGTGATATCGCCGGTTTCGTTGCTATATGTCAACGACAATTGGGATGCGCATATTTACTTACGTTGATGACATGTGATGTTATGTGTTGCTGGATATGTTATATTGGATCGTCGTGTTTGAATAGCCGGGGTTTTTTATGTGAGATGAGTGTTTTTCATTTTCATTCATGTAAAAACTTGTATGTAATATTCTTTTATTGGGGCACTTCCAGGTTGCGGAAGTAGTCACCGTTTGTATATTATTTACTTTTCCGCACTAGGATAGACCCAAGGAGGAGGGCACAAGTAACCGGGTTCTGGAGTCCAGTGGGAGACCAACTCGAGGAGTCGAGTCCGGGTCTCCTAACTCTAGAATTGGCAGGGTTGCTTGCCGCTCTCGTAGGGGTCTAGGGGTGTGGGTTTGGCTATTCATCGCGACCGTGGAATCCGTGTTTTATACTGGCTCGTATTGAAAACACGGACGTCCTAGTATATCCAATATTTCATATGATTCTTCTGCTGCGATATCTGTGATGTGATCATGTGATGTTCTGTGATAGATACAGTATATAGTATATATGATATATTATATAGACGTTACTTATGTTTTACACCCATGCTAGCCCTGCCCCGCTCTGCCGTTAGTTACCTAACCTAACGGTGCACGAGGGGACATCGAGGCGAATGCGGATGGCATAAGTGTACGTCGTATTTATCTGTGATGTTCAGGTACTTAAATGATGGGACTTCATTAATGTGATTAATGAAATAAAAGAAACCTAAGATGTTGTAGAATCGAATTTTCAAAAATAAAACAGGTAGCTACAGTTCTTGCTTTGCACAGCGGTATATGTGATATATCCTGCACCTTATTCGATGAGGAAAGGACCGAGATCCCTTCACCGGGAGTGACTCCTTTAGCAATAACTGGCAGATGCTACAACCTTCGGTTTGTCTTTTGATTGCTTTTAAGAGTTTTTGCTTTGCACAGTGATATATATGATATATCCCGCACCTCATTCGACGAGGAAAGGACCGACGATCCCTTCACCGGGAGTGACTCCTTTAGCAAAACTAGAAAAGCCTCAAAAGCACTCCATTTTAAAATCATTTGATTCTACAACGATATCAAGTTCATTACGCAATAGGTTTTCAGAAAAACCTGTCGTAGCCCTCCGTCATTTCAGATAAGTGCTGTTTAGTATTCGTGCTGCGTTTGTTGACCTTGTCAAGGCGCAGTGTGCGGTAGCTAACCAGTATTTATCTGCTTATGCATATGATGCAGATTGGGTTAGGGTAGTCGTGCGGCCTTGTTGACCTTGTCAAGGGTCGTGCGGGTGGGTTTGATTCAATCAAGAAATGACGGGTTGAACTTGACTTGCGGTCTATGGTTTGTTGACCTTGTCAAGGTCATAGATCGTTCGGGGCAAAATATTATCGGGAATTTCAAGTGTTGAAATTTGCAATGAGATTGCATACCTTCTATGAGATAGTTGGATCCCGATACCCGCTGCGAGTAAGAGTTACTCCTGGGAGAGTTTTACACATTACAATTAGCCGATCAAGTAGGTGTCTAGAAAGGTGTCAACGGGGTTACGCCTCTGGGAAAACGAGGTTTACAGTAATTAGGTTCGTGCGAAAGCACGGGGGACCTCCCTCAAAGTACCGACACTGGCCTGGCTGAAAGATTGGCGAACTTGTAGTGTGTAATTAATCCCGGCTAGTCTTACCTTTTTGGGTTTGAAGGAAGATTTGATAAAAAGCAGTGGGAGCCATCCTGATTAGATAAAATAATAACCAATCTATTCTTGACAGAGCGCACGCTGAGTGTTTTCTTCTCTCTCTCTCCAGGTAGCGACCATGTCACGCCTTAATCAAGATAATAAAACGGATTATTGACCGAACCCGCTTATTATACTGAGCTGGGGAACGTTGGTCCCGCTCCAACTTATAAATGTTATAAGACAGAGCAGGAAAACGGGGAATACCAGATTTCCCGTGCCGCCCAAACGAAGAGAGTGCATGCTGATGCATCATCTTCGGGTGTGTTCGTTACAAAGAACTGTTTCTCAGTATCCTCCGCATCCTAGGTATGTGATACCGGATCAGGATCCCAGATATGTAATCTGTTACATAGGGCTACAGAAAGGTAGAAAACTGAGAACGGGTGATAAGTTTCATGAGGCAGAAAACGGGGCAAATGTTGCAGCCAAGTCTGTTGGTCACTGTCACCCTGTATTACAAATACATTGATTCTGAACGAATGTTATTAGATACCGAACCTGATATACAAAATCGTATCTATCTCTTTATAAGTAATGAAATGATAAAATTTTGTATTGTTGGATAATGTTTTGAACATTTCCTATATCAAAAGTTGATCGGTTCAGGCACGTTATCTAAAAGCGTTGATGTTCTAAATCAAACTACAGTTCTTTAGTATACAGAACACACACAAGAGGAAGAGTTCAGAAATGAACGAATCCTTCTTGAGGTATAGTAGACTAGGTCAAATCAATGCGACCCGACTGGCAGAGTTACATATAGATGCATATTTAAATCAGTTTGAATTTACATCTTGTGAAACTCGCCAGTCATGTCATAAAGATAAGATGACCATGGCTCCGTTTACTGGAAACAGAGAAAGAGTTAATGACCTCTTTGGACTGATACATGATGATGTATGTAAGGTCTCCTGTCTACACATGCCAGGAATGGTTCTTTATACTTCATTACGTTCTCTGATGATCTTTCGAGTTTCAGACCTATGTTCCTGTTGAAACACAAGTCCGAACCTTTTGAGATATTCGCAGAATATAAGTTAGAAGTAGAGAACCAAAATACGGGTATAAGCATTATGTCCTTTGATGAGATCAAGGAGGAGAATACTTGAGCACGAAAATCATGGATTATTTTAAAGGAGAATGAGATTCTCTCTCAGCATTACTCCTCTGTATACACCATAGCACGATGGTATATCGGGGTGGAGCAATCACACCCTATATGATATGGTGTGCTCTATGATGAGTATTACTGAGTGACCTATTTCCTTTTGGGAGTTATGCACTTGAGAAGTTGCATACCTATTGAATAGGGTTCGAATCAAATCAATGCCTACCACTTCATATGAGATATGGAAAGGGAAGAGCCCATGTCTTAAGTTAGTTAAGATTTGGGGTTGTCCGGCCTATGTCTAAAAGCAAAATCCGGACAAGCTCGAGGCAGGGTTAGTTATGTAGAACTGGAAAGGTTCCAGCTATACAATCTACAGCCGATGATTTGATGGAACCAAAGGATTCAATAGTTACCAACGAACCTCAGCCTCTCCGCCGATCTAGTAGGGTTCCTCACCCACCTGAGAGATACTTCTGTTTCTCTATGACAATGGGAGCGAGGATTGCATCATGAGATGATGACCCAACTAGCTTCGAGCTGGCCATCAGGAGTAAGACTCTGTAAGAATGGCCGGATGCTTAGTGATCTGAGATGGAATCCTTATACACCAGCAAAGTATGGACTTTAGCTGCAATATCTGAAGGGTTAAATCCCCATCAGGAGCAAGTATATCATGAGAAGATTACTTGGTGTACATGGAAAAGTTGAGACTTTCAAAGCTAGACTTGTTAAAGGTCTACATCGTTGACCAGGTATGGATGATGATGAAACCTTTTTCAAGTAGCTATGCTTAAGTCCATCCAGATCCTACTTGCCACGGCTACATACCATGACTACGATATCTGGTGGTTGGGTATCATGACTGCTTTTCTAAAATGATGTTTTGGAAGAGAGCGTCTGTAAGTACACAGCCAGAGGGCGTCGTAGACAGTGGGAGCAGCGGAAACGTGTGCAAGATGTTTTATAGGATAAAGCAGGCATCGCGGAGTTGGAACATCTGTTTTGATGAGATAGTCAAACAGTTTGACATCATCAAAATGGTAGATGAACCTTGTATATACAAAAAGGTAGTAGGGAGTATGGTGGTGATCCTCGTAGAGTACGTGGATGACATACTCTTGATAAGAAAGGAGTTTCTTATGCTACGCTCGATCAATCTCCGTTTATCACAAAGATTCTCCGTATAGGATCAAAGTGATACCTACTAAATCCTGGATTTTGGATCTATGAGATAGATCTAATTGGATGTTAGGATACTCACTAGCTGTAGTGAGATGGTATCAATCGATCCTGGAGAGAATCACTGGAAGGGTTCCAGGGTGATAAAGACGACTGAATGTCAGTCACAGGCATTGTCTTTTCCCTCAGTAAAGGGACGGTATGTTGGAAGAGTTCCAAGCAAGATACCGTGGCATACTAGACGATAAAGGCAGGATACATCGCTACTAAAGATGCTACCAAAGAGGCTGTTTGGGTGTATATTGGTTCATGAGATGAACTAGGTTCCTACCATTGTGAGACAATGGAGTTGTGGCTTATGCCAAGGAACGCCCGTCCCATCAGTGATCCAGACATATTCTAAGGCAGTATCACCTGATCATGGAGATGGTTGATCTCCAGGGAGATCGAGGTTTAGAGAGTAGACACAGAGGACAACACAGCGGATCCACTCACAAAGGCCTGATCCCAGAGAGAGACACTTTTATGGGATGGTTGAGTATGAGATACTACAACCACTGCTATCAGATGGCCCTAGTGCAAGTGGGAGATTGTTAGTTATATGTATGCCCTAGAGGCCATTACTATACATAGGATGTATATTGTAGTGGATGCTGGGACATATATAGGGAGGACTTTCTTGCTCGACATGATAGTATGCTATCTGGTTGAACTTTACCTTAACGTGTATGCTGATTGTCTCTCTGTTATATGTTGGTAAAGCCCTTAGGATCTGTACTTAACTACCTGGACTATGATGCGGATCATACTAGTGGGGACATGGTAGTCCATAAGTACATCCTTCAAAGTCCCTAGTCGTGGGTGTATCGAGATGAGGCATCGATATACCAGAGTAGACTAGCGTGTACCTTCTCGACCCATACAGATGGGCGATGGATGATCCCATATCCATTGGTGTTTGACATCGGAGATGATATACGGGTGCTCAGTGGAGACTGGGTACACTGGACGGACTCGCCGAGAACTCCCAGATGGTATTATACCTCACGTCAGATGGCAGTTCTCTGGTGACACTGGTACAGAGTAGTCTGTTGACCCGAGATCGTCATAGAGTCTTGTGTGGTTCCCACTGTGCTTTGATTTCCATCTTACCACGTCCAAGAGGGCGTGCAAAACGGTGGTTTTTGGGTACAGTCCCGAGTCACATGGAGGCAATGAGCGATAGGAGGGGATTCGTCTCTCCCGGTATAGGGAGTAGATGTTGCGCTGTGTTCGATTGGCTATAACAGGAAATCCCTGGCCAGGGTTGCTGAGATTTACTGGTAAGTGTTACCAGTAGTTTCTCGAATTGTTATAGACCTCATATCGACACGACTTATCGAGCTATTGGGGTCTGACGTTTACCACCCCTAGGCAAGATATGCGACATATCAGACGATCAGACCGGACTGTACGGTAGTGTTACTGGTTGGATTCACTGGAGTGTGAGCGGGCTTGCTCGTCGATCTTCTGATCGCTCAATACCCGGGTGGACGTTACGTTTAGCAGACCGCTTGCGGCTTGTGGGTGTTTGATATGATCATCATCTGCTGCCGGCGTATTGACGAGTCTTGAGAGTCCTACACAGAGGTTTCCTGGCTCAAGCGAAACGAAATAGGAGCGCATATGAGATATGTGCGGGATCGAGAATAATGCGTGTATGTGATACCGTATTCTATTCTCGCGATGAATGTATCGAATGGTTGTATGCGATATAACCTAGGTATCGAATCAAGTATTGATTCGATAAGCCGATACATTGTATACTAGTCGGTTGTGTGCGACATGACCGGATCATTGAATCAAGTGTTGATTTAATGATTTAATGCATAATTATATATTTGATATATTACTTTGCACTAACTAGTATTGGTTCACTTTAAACGGATTTTCTCACTTGGTTTGTGCACATTGTATATGTGATATACTTTTGTACACATGATTGTATCATGTTTGATGATGCATGCTTTTTGGTTAAGTGTAAAGAATTAAACCATGGTTAAGTTGGAAATTAGGGTTTTGTTTTTATCCATTATTTATTCATTTATTTATTTGGAAAAATATTAAGCATAAAGAAATGAAATGGTGGCTAATTTTGGACTTGCATGTTGAAGCTTCATGAAGCTTTGACTTAGTCACCATTTTGTCTCATGCTTAACCCTAACCTCTCCACTCAACCCTAGTTGATTCTCTACACTTCACCATGGTTAGATTATGATAAGCATTCCTTTTTATTTTCTATTTGGAAAATAACTTATTATAACAATATTCATCTTCTTCATCTTCTTCTTCCTTGAAGAAGCTTGCTTCATCAATGGTGATTGATGAAAACAAGTAAGAAATCTAATTCTAAAGTCTACCCACTTCCTATTTCTTCATCCTCTACCTCTTGCCAAGTAGTAGAGTGTGTTTCCTTCACAAGTTTTCATGACTTGGTGAAGGTGGAGCTTGATTTAGCGATGCCTCGACGTAGATCATCTTCGGCATGGACATCGACGACCTAGCTCGCCATTTCTCCGACGAAGCCGACGCTAGAGCCCGGGAATTCATTTGGACAGCAAAGGGACTTCGTTGCGGAGTTATGGAGGTGGAGCACCGGATCTACAAAGGTTGTATTTCCGTATTCCCTTAGTTAAGTGTTAACTAGTTTCTTTTTCGCCTAGAATTCTAGCCAACGGTCCTTGTTAGGGTTTCTCGGCACCGTATTTTTGTAAATTGGCATGGTTGATGCCTTGTGAGACCTCACTAGAGTGCCTAGGAACCCTACAAAGCTAACCTAAACCTAGCTTCTAAAGGAAGCCAAAGTTAGTGAAAGGCTATAAAAGGAACCCTAAGGCTTCACTTCTAAGGTTGTTCTTTAGTTGTTCAATCTACAACCATTACACACACAAGTTGAGTGACACAACTTGTGCATTCAAACCCTAACCCTAATCCAATCAAATCCAAAGTCAAATTCAAGATCCCCGAGTACAATTCAAGCAATAAGCCTTCAACCTTTTAGGAGCGAACCCGATCTTCATCCGAGCAAGTGATCCAAGACGATCCGCGACTCACGAAGATGAGCGAAACCAAATAGACGATCGAGTTCTTTCCTCATTATAGTTCTTGAGAGAATTGTAACGAAATTATTGATAAATAAAAGGTGAAATTCTTTTATCTTGCTTTCTTTACAATCTTGCATCATGATTCGATCTCAATTCTTGATTGTGTTTCTTGTTATGATGTTTGAGTAAAACTCCGCTCGTGAAGGAGTCGAGAGAATCAATAGATGATGATGTTACAAATCTTGGAAACGATTCTTAAGTCCTATGAGTTTTGTAAACTCTTGTAAATTTAAGAATCGACAACCTAGTTTCGAGCGATACTTTCTTGATTGTGTTCGCTCTTAATTAGGGATCCACGATCGATTCTTGAATTTACTAGAGGCTAGAATGTGAATGAAATCAACAAAAGGACAAGGGATAGATGATGAAACCCTAGTTTCCGCAAGAAATCCCTAATTCTCGTTGATCGTCATCGATCTAGTATCAAATCATCGATGGATAAGAATACGTAATCAATAGATTTCATCACGTCTATAGATTCAATCGATTCCTATGAGCCTCACTTCGATTCTTGATTATTGGATTGGATATCATCAATTCTTAATTCTTGATTTTAAATGTTTTCTTGTTATTAGATCTAGATTTTAATAATTCTTGAACTTCAATTTTATAAATCTTGAATTGAATTGTCTTTTCTCTTTTCTTTAATTTTCAATTCATCTAATTCGAATTTGAACGGATCTCACTTTCCCTGTGGACGATCCGCACTCGCTAACGCGCTACAATCGACACCGTTATTGATTGCGGTCAAAATAATTTCTTTGGTTTTGATTTCTATACATTTTCTAAAACTACACACCGAGAATTCATTCAATCAAATGGCGCCGTTGCCGGGGATAGTGCGCTAATTTGTTCGTTTTTGAAATTTGAGTTGAAAATTTTATTCCATCTATATTTCTAGGTCAAAATTCGTGCAAACACTAAACGATTCGTTGTGATTTGTTGCGAGAAAATCTGGAATCTGTGGAGCTTGAGGAAAATTTTTCAGAATATTCCAAAGAGTGAAGTAAGTGAACAGTAGCAGCCTCAAGAAATCTTGTGCAGAGATCAAGCAACTGAACCGCGTTTCCGCGGCAAATACCGACCTCCCACCGCGTTTCCGCGGCTCTTCTGTAGCGTTGCTTTACGGAATTTCTAAGGTGAATCCTTCACTTTCTTATCTCTTCCTCAATCTGCTCCAATAACAATTTGCTGCAGGTTTCTTTGCAAAATTCGCAGCGCCGCAAAAGCAATAAAATTGTGCGTGCTTGATCTTGGTTGTTTGCATATTAATACGGAATTTAAGGGGCACGGCCAAATTCAGATTAGGTGGGGAGTTCATTACCCTTCCTAAGCCCCGAAAATCACAATACTGCATCTGCATTACCCTCATTAACTAAAAAAGATCTAGACATGACTCTAAGGACCGTCGCGCTCACTTAGGACAGAAGAAGGCCGTGGGTAATCTATTGCTTATCCGCGTTTCTTTTGTGGTGTCTAAGGAAAGTGTATCTAAGGCAAATGGTTACTTAATTAGGCCCACTACTTACGTAGTGGAGAACCTCCCACTTACCTGGCACTTACCTGGCCACAGGAGGGACAAAGAGGTAGTAGAGGATTGATCCCGCGACTTGTCTTTTGGCAGTTAGGAGCGGTCCAGAGCCTTGACCTAGGTGACCACTAGACTTAGGGTTTTACTTGTGCATTTGTTGTGATTTGCGTCATTTTTTCAAAAATCCATATATTTTTCAAAACAAACACCACTTTCTCTTTCCCCTAATTATATCAACGCTGCCACTTGTGCTAAACCCTTTAGTGCAAGCTCAGCTGGACACGGGATTCTAGTTCCCCTGTTGTCCGCGTTTTCCCTTATCGACCCCAAATTCGGTATTTCTACCTTTTCTTTCTCCCACCACCACCGCGATGGACGGTTATCCATCAAAGTTGTACACCACTCTGCCACCGCCCGCAGGTGCGCAGAATCCTCCTTGCATTTCTTTTCAAGAAAGATGATATCCTTCACGTGTTCCCCTTTCCACCTGTCTTTCTATACCACCAGCCAACGGGGAAAATTTTGAAATCAACCCCCAATTCATCGAACTGTTACCCAAATTTCACGGTCTTGATTCTGAAGACGCATAAGCTTTTATCTCCAAATTTGAAAACGTATGCGCAATGATTGGAACGTCACAACTGTCTGTGGATGCTCTGCGTCTACGTTTTCTCTTATTCATTTTGTGCGACTTAGCCGAGAAGTGGCTTTATAGTACAACCGCACATTCTATTTCAAAATGGGATGAATTTGTAAAATCATTCCTTAAGAAATTTTATCCCAATCATAAGACCGGCCGTATTCGGAGTGAAATCTTCAAATTTACCCAACTTCCCAATGAACCATTCTGGAAATGCTTTGAACGGTTTAAGGATCTTCTTATCCAATGCCCTCATCAAGGAATCTCCAGATGGGATTTGTGTCGAATTATCTATGAGGGTATTGATCTCGCTACTAGACAGATGCTTGAAACCATGTGTCAATGCACTTTCATGACCAAAGATGATGCTGAAGCTTGGAAATATCTAGAAGATTAAGCTCAAAACACTTTACAATGGGAAAGTGTTAGACCACCACGGCCTAAGGAAGAGGTCAATCAGCTCGATGTTTCCGTCATAATGAGAGCCGAAATGGCCACAATACAAAGGAAACTCGACGCTATAGAAAACAAAATCTCTTCAGCCTCCCTAAACCAATACACACTTCCCAAAACCGTGTGTGGCTGCTGTTCAAACCCTTCACATTTGACGGAAGAATGTCCTTTTGCTTAGAACCAATCACAAACTCAAAACACGGTTCCAACCCAAACAATTTCCAAAGGGCTCTTCCACCACAACAGCAACCACTCCAATTGAGTCAGCACCCCTTCCAAACACAAAACTTTCAAAATCTGGTCAACACACCTGCACCATCTAACCCTTTGCAGTTGACCGGTACTGATGAATCCTCTCCATTCATGAACTTGCTTTTTACAATTTAGTCTTCCGCAGATAAAATCCAGAAAAACTCTGACTCCCAAAGTGAGAGTATTAAATCGATGGAAGCTCAAATTGCACAATTAAAAGCCGAAATGAGTGCAAGAGAAAAAAGGAATCTTCCAGCTCAACCCCTACCTGATCCTGGACCTTCACATTACACAAATGTGGATGCACTTACCACGTTGAGATCTGGAAGAGTGCTAGACAATCATGTGGGTAAACAAATTGATGTTGAGGAATCAAGTGAACCCCAGGCTTCCACTTCCACTTCCACTCACACTTCTTCTTATTACCCTATTTCGTCTAATTTACCGTCTTCTTCCGAGCCTATTCTCCGTTTTCCTAAAGGCTCGAACCCTCCACCCACTTCATCCTTCCCACCCCCACAACCTTCTCCACAAATGTTGGACCCAACACTTATTGATAGAGCTCCATTTCCAAATAGGTTGAGGCCCAACAAACTCAATTCCCAAATGGAGAAGCTTGTGGACATGTTTAAACAAGTTAACATCAACATCCCTCTCCTAGATGCCATCCAACAAGTTCCGTCCTATGCGAAAACTCTTAAGAGCTTCTGCACTAGGAAGAGGAAGACTGAAGTGCCCAAGAAGATATTCATGGCAAAGACTGTAGACACGGTTTCCCCCAACAATTACCACGGAAACGTAAGGACCCTGGCTGTCCTACTATTTCTATTTCTATTGGGGGAAAACACATTAACCGTGCTTTACTTGACCTTGGCGCTAGTGTTAACTTGCTTCCATATTCAGTCTATGAGCAACTAGGTATCGGAGTGTTAAAGCCCTCGAGCATAACTCTCCAGATGGCTGACCGATCAATCACCAAACCTAGGGGTGAACTGGAGGATGTGTTAATAAAAATCGGGGAATTTGTATTCCCTGTGGACTTTATTGTACTTGATACACAGCCTGTAGCAAACCCACGGAATCAGATTCCGGTGCTTTTAGGTCGCCCATTTTTGGCCACTTCCAATGCTATCATCAACTGTCGTAATGGCTCTATGACCCTATCTTTCGGGAATAGGTCAATAAAGCTGAACATTTACAAGTTGGGAAGTGTACCCTCCGAACCTACTGCTCAAGTCTGTTCTTTCGAATTAATGGATGTCGATAGCAGCGAATTTGACGATCCTCATGATACTGATCTTGACTCTTTTCATACGTCGTTGTTTGACCCAACTATGTATCATAGACATACGGACTCTTCCACCGAGTTGTCCGGGTCAACAACTAATACTGATTATGAATTGCTTTTAGAGTCTGAAGATCACCCCGCAGTTTGTGACGACATTATTCTTCGGGGTATTGATGAGACTTTTGAGGAGATCTTTGCTGATGAACTCGCATTTTTGAAAAACACGGGTGTTGAGATGAATCATCTCCCAATCATTGAAATTGAACCTCCACCCCTTTTTCTGAACTGTAAAAAGAATGCGAGTAATCCATCACATTCACTACATCATCTCTCCAAAATGAGACGCACACACATTCTATTCCACTACTTACCCTTTCCCACTTCTTCTTCCACCAACCAGAGCACTGCATTGATAAAATCTTCGAATGGTTGGTGTTAACTTTCGGTCTTTGCAAAGCTTGGTATCGACAAATGATTCTTGACCCCCTCTTGTGATTTTCAAAGCTTAACATTGTTTAACTCAAGTTTGGGGGGTATAATCTGGCTCTTGAAAAAAAAATTTATAAAAAATGAGCCAAAAAAACAAGTTTGGGGGAGGATCTTCACTTAAATATTTTGCCCCCATTAATAAATTTCCTCCCAGGCTTACAAGTTTTTGAGATTTAGCGGATGGCAACAGTGAGAATAATGTTGAAAACAAGTTTGGGGGAGGTTTGTGCTTATTTTCGCATCATTTGCATCATACTTTACATAAGCACAAAACAATTTTGAAAACCTATAAAAATTTCAAAAATTTCAAAAAATAAAAATATTTTTGTACATAAATAAGATAATAAAAGATTAGATAGTGAAAAATTATATCCAAAAGATTAGAAAAATTTAAGAAAACCAAGAAAATTAGAAGTTTTCTTAAACGAACTAGTAATAAGTAGTTATGAGCCGTTGTCCCAAGGGTTAGTAATATGAAGGAAGTCGCTAATATGAGGATAAAAACAAGTCTGAAAAATAGTTTCTATTCTGGAAGCCAAACATTTTGAACGTTGATACCCTGCTATTTGCACTTACACACGTCTTGAAACTCGGGATAGTAGAGGATACCTTGAAATGCTCTTGTCTAAAAGCCAAAGTATGAAGATAATAAAAAAAATGAATAAAATAGAAAATGGTGCAGAAAAATGAACACTGGTTTTCTTATCGCGAAAGCAACAATAAAAAAAATATAGCGAGGGTGCCTCTTCACCTAGTGCCTTAGACCAACTGGTCTGGGAGTCACTGCTAAGCCTTAAGGTGGTGCAAGACGAGGAAAATACACCAAATAAGCAAGCACATGAGTAATCGGTCGGTTAGTACCTCAAGAAGTATTAACGGTCGTATGAAAGTGTGTGAGCAAATTCAGCTAAATATTCATTAATTAAAAAGTACTGAGGCAGATGGGCAAGAGTATGATAGCTTGAATTGAATTCTCTGGGTGTAGGGATGTCTTTTACACACACGTAGGGTTATATGATCGATGTTTCGAAGAAAGATAGGAATGAAGAATAAAGATGATGTTTTATTGAGGGATGATGTGATTTCTAACATCTTTTCATGACTATTAAGATAGGGCTCATGACAACCGAAAAGCTAGCATAGTTGGAAACCCTAATTTTCAAAGTCTTTCTTTTACAATTCTTTTCTTTAAATGTAATATTCACGGTCGTCCTTTTATTATTGGATTTTGTGGGTGCAATCCGCTGAAAACCTTCAGGAGATAACACTCCTCCTATTAGGGACACCTAGAGGTTTAAAGGCTTGTTGCACGTGCTCAGTGCAATCGTGTTGCCTATGAAAGTGTGCTAATTAGTTTTTCTTTTTTCTTTATTTTCTCCTTCCCTTTTTAATAAAACAGTTCGCTCGAGACGACCGAAAATAAGTTTGGGGGAATTTGATCAGTCGAAAATATTGCATTTTTATCACGACAATTTCCCTACCATTTGCATTCATCTAGAAGTGTTCGGTTTGAATATTGCACATATTAGCAAGACAACTGTAAAATACCAAATTACCTGTGTTATACTTTAAAACCGACATTTTAAGGGAAATTAAGTGCTTATCATGGCATCGCATCATCTTTGTACAGCGCAACACTTATTTCGAGAATCTTTGCAGGAAATTCCAGGAGAAAAGCCAAATCTGTGAAAAGTGCTGTTAAAAATACGCCAAGTCCAAGACTTGTAATCTGGAAGTGATCAAAGAACATTTAAAGGATTCCACATATCAGGAAATATCACTGAAGCCAACACAAAGCAAGAGAGGAGAATTGAAGCAGAGAGGCAGCCAAACGGCCGCGGATCCGTGGCCCGAGCATGGCATGCGCCACGGATCCGTAGTCACGTGACTATGACATCATCAAAGCTCCACTTCAGAATTCTTCTCTCAAGTTCCACACCTCATCAAGCTATGGCAATTTCCAGAATTCTCCAAAAGTTTCTGCCAGATCAGCAAAGCTCCTTGTTTAAGCTAATCATGTTCAAGCTTCCAAAGCAAGCTACTTAACAAACTAAGCCTAGAAGCTTCTCCCTAACCTCCAAGCTTAAGAAGGAAGCTAAAGCCTAACTAACTACCTCTAGAAGCTTCTACCTAACTACCTAGCTTACAAGGGAAGCTAACCTAAACCAAGCTTCTAAAAGAAGCGAAAGTTAGTAAAAGGCTATAAAAGGAACCCTAAGGCTTCACTTTTATGGTTGTTCTTTAGTTGTTCGTTAGTTCATTAACCATTACACACACAAGTTGAGTGACACAACTTGTGCATTCAAAACCCTAACCTTAATCCAATCAATTCCAAGCCAAATTCAAGATCCCCGAGTACAATTCAAGCAAGAAACCTTCAACCTTTTAGGAGCGAAGCCGATCTTCATCCGAGCAAGTGATCCAAGACGATCCGCGACTCACGAAGACGAGCGAAGCCAAATCGACGATCGAGTTCTTTCCTCATTGTAGATCTTGAGAGAATTGTAACGAAATTGCTGATAAATAAAAGCTGAAATTCTTTATCTTGCTTTCTTTACATTCTTGCATCATGATTCAATCTCAATTCTTGATTGTGTTTGTTATTATGATGTTTGAGTAAAACTCCGCTCGTGAAGGAGTCGAGAGAATCAATAGATGATGATGTTACAAATCTTGGAAACGATTCTTAATTCCTATGAATTTTGTAAACTCTTGTAAATTTAAGAATCGACAACCTAGTTTCGAGCGATGATTTCTTAACTGTGTTCGCTCTTAATTACGGATCCACGATCGATTCTTGAATTTACTATAGGCTAGAATGTGAATGAAATCAACGAAAGGACAAGGGATAGATGATGAAACCCCAGTTTCCGCAAGAAATCCCTAATTCTCGTTGATCGTCATCGATCTAGTATCAAATCATCGATAGATAAGAATACGTAATCAATAGGTTTCATCATGTCTATAGATTCAATCGATTCCAACGAGCTTCACTTCGATTCTTTATTATTGGATTGGATATCATCAATTCTTAATTCTTGATTTTAAATGTTTTCTAGTTATTAGATCTAGATTTTAATAATTCTTGAACTTCAATTTTATAAATCTTGAATTGAATTGTTCTTTCTCTTTTCTTTAATTTTCAATTCATCAAATTCGAATTCGAATGGATCTCACTTTCCCTGTGGACGATCCGCATTCGCGAACGCGCTACAATCAACACCGTTATTGATTGTGGTCAGAAAAATTTCTTTGGTTGTGATTTCTATACATTTTCAAAAACTACACACCGAGAATTCAATCAATCACATGGCGTTATGCGTCTGGGCTAGAGATGTTATTTGTCATATTTAGAATTGCGCATTCACCCTACTGCTTAGTTATTGTTGTGCTTGGACTAGTATCCTTAGGACACTGCACTATTATTGACGGCTTATGTTGCACGAGCACTGATTGTATGCCGCACACATCGTCAATAATTGCCATGTCACGTACAACCCACTTATAGATATGATATTGCTTGGTTAGGGACATTGGGACTTTGATTCATATTTCTTATTGTATATGACTTATAGCATACATGTATACCTACATGCTTACACATATGCCTTCACATACTTACATGCTAAATACCTGTATACTTATAGAGTATTGTACTATTAGGGATAGGTACATACATACCTTATGACATAGCTACAGGTATACCTTGCACATATATTTCACTCATACCCAGGGGTATACTACATCATTACTTATAGGTAGATACATATATCTTGCTATACCTTTATGTCGCACATGTATCGGGTTGTAGCTACATGTTTACCTTTACTTGATGTTATTTTAGAATTGGAGAAATTAGCAACCGCATGATATTTAAATTAACTTGTTGCAGTTAAATAGCGGATTTTCCTTTATATTCTTTCATTACAGTTTTATGTTGCATATATTATATTCATGAATTTTCGCATTGAGATATGGATTTTTCATGATGTTTTCTGGATTTGGGAACCGGGGGAGTTCATGAAATTATGCATTATTTGAAAAACCCGGTTTCCCTTGATATGATATTTCAGCAACCACCATGAGATTTATTGGTTCGGATATATATATACCCCATGCGAGGAACGGAGGGGTCCGTGTGCGGATACATGGTGGGGCCCGGAGGTTCCCCGAGCCAAGAATGAGGTCGTGGTGCTAGACGATGAGTTACAGGGGAAACCATACCTATCGGTGACATTACCAATAACTCGGCGGTAATCTTGGGGATACCGTTGGGAGTCATGTATGTATGGATACGTGGAAAGACGAGGGTCAGAGCTAGGCACTCGTGCTTTTCGGATAGCGTATGATACGTACCTATCATGGTGCCAGTCTTGGTGACAGCACCTGATAGATCAGCCTTTCTGTGTCGATGCTTGACACATTGTTTTCATGATATTTACTTCTTTATATATATAACAGTGGAATGAGACGCTGTTATATATGCCCTTACACCAATATTAATGGAATGGAATGCTAATATATGTATATTGATATCAATTTATATACATCATCATACTTATTCATGCAATTACATTTAGGATGTTAGAATTTTACTTGATATTGGATTTGGGATATATGAGATTTATTTGAGATTTCATACGGGATATATATGAGATTGCTAAATTGTACATTCAGGATATATGAGATTATTCGATATTGTACATTAAGGATTTGTGAGACTTATATGATATGAGAGCCAAATTGGGGGCTGATTGGAGGAATTGGGATTTGGATTGTCTTGATGGATTGTGATCCTACCACGATGTCAGGATTCCATGGAAATGACATATTTCATTCCATACTCCACATTTATTGTTTATACTCTGCTTCATGTATTAGTAGTACCTGTTAGTGTAACTTTCATGACTGTTGCATTTACATACTTATTTATATGCACTGCTTCATGTATTAGTAGTACCTGTTAGTGTACCTTTCTTGATTGTTGCATATATACATTTCATATCATTATTGCATGATTGTTGCATACAGATTGTCATATTATTGCTTCATGTATTAGTTGTACCTGCTAGTGTACCTTTCATGATTATCGTATTCATATGACCTTTTACTGCTTTTAGCTTACATATGCTAGATTCGCGCTGTACGTACATATTTGCGATTACCTGCATATGTTATTTACTATTCACGAGTTGGCAACTCACTCCCGTTGTGCCACAGTTGTTTTGCAGGGTGTTCCCCAGAGTAGTCGAGGCCGGCTATTATCACCCATCTTATCATCGTTTGCGCATCGGCTAACAGTGTGCAGTTTTTGCTTAGGTGGGTTTTGAGGTTATTTGTGTTGTATTGTATATTCGTTGTATCCTTGTACTCTCCATCTACTATTTTCATGTTTGACTTAGATATTTATGTGAGGACGATGCTGTATATTCTTTTGTGACTTGTTGTCTTTTATACATTTTCCTTTCTATCGTCTTCTATTTTTTCGCTACGGCATCGTATATTTGTTGTAGTAGTTGTTTTTCGCCTTTGGGCGTATACTTGCTCCCGTTTGGGGATGCTTTACTTTTATTTATGTTGTACCCATTTTTGGGGCTAGTTTTTACAAAGGAGGTGCTGCCAAAAATTTAAAGGAAATAAAGTTGGACTTTTAAAGAATTTGGGTTGTGATTTCAAAGGTTTTAAAAATGTTTCTTATCTTTTTCTTGTCTTTTAATGGTTTAGATTTCTGGGTTTTGGCTTTTTTTTACCGCGTTATGCCTGTAGACGTTGCGTAGTATTAGGGCCGTCACTTGCCAATTTTGGGTCGTGACAAAGTTGGTATCAGAGCGCTAGGTTTTATCTTTCGGAGAGTAGGATGACCTTGGTATGATGGAGTAGGTAGCTTAAGCAGAGTAACGTAGTGTGTGTATGTCTACAGCATACTCACGATGCAGTACTCCGCCTAAAGTGCCCTAAGTACAAATTTCTTGAAATTCCTTCCTTGATGATTCATATTCTTGTGATTCAATTTCCGTGTTCATATCGAATCCTATCTCTATTTATAGCCTTTGCCGCCGACGACTTTGGGGACTCAGAGAGGTGCAGCGGGGGCCGTGGTCAGAGTTGACTCGGGTGGGTCGAGGACTAACCAGGATGGCGCACTCGTTGCACAGGTGCAAACGGTTTCGCCTTCGACTGATAGTATTGCTAGACTTGTGGCAGAAATGCAGGACTTGCGCCAGACGATGAGTTCTTTGGTTGAGGATATTCGAGCGCAGCGACAGGAGGTTGTCACCCCTGTTACCCAGTTGTTCCTTCCGATCAGCACACAGCTTTCTGTCACTTACATAGCACCAGTGGATGCATCCCTAGTTGACGAGACACGTCTTCCTGAGGCTTTGGAATTCTTGTATAGTGGAGGACCCGTACCAGTGTACTAGTCCAGAGACAGAGGCTTAGTCGTCGAGACAGTTTTCGTGACCGTTGCGGGAGTAGCAGAGGTTTGGGACGAGGAGAGTCATGTTAGCTAGATCAGTCATTTGTCGTGTTAACTTCTGTCAGCGATTCTTTTGTTGCATAACACGTATTTCAGTCGTGTGCCAATCGGGTAGGAGATTCATCCGTCACTTGATCCTTCTAGAGATGTTGGATTTGACGTTCTCCTGGGCACGGACTGGTTAACTACGTGCTATGCGTCGGTGGACTACCGCGAGAAAACAGTCAAGTTTGTTTTCCCAGCAAGTCAGTTCTTTTTATGCAGGGGGACAGTGGTGCCGCCTCTCACAGCTCGAATTCAGCCTTTTTCACTAGTCGGCTTTTGAGGAGAGGATGTCAAGGATTCTTGGCGTTCATTAATGATACCGGAGCCACAGTGGGTTTGTTAGACCGGGTTCTTATCGTGCGAGAGTTATCCGACGTTGTTCCAGATGAGCCGGCAAAGCTTAGGGAGCTTAAGGGTCAGCTGCGGTGTTGTTTGTTGGGGGGTTTGTGCGTCTGAGTGTTTCGCTTTGCGGAGCTCCTATTTCTGTTCGTCAAGGAGAAAGACGGCAGTTTGAGGTTGTGTATCGACGGACCGTCAATTGAACCGGCTTACGGTGCGGATAGGTATCCTTTATCTCACATTGACGATTTCTTCGATCGGCTCCAGAGTGCGAGACATTTTTCTAAGTTTGGTTGGGATCGGGTCATCATTGTTGCGGGTTCGGAGTGATGATATTCCGAAGACTGCTTTTGTGCGCGCTACGGGCTTTGTGTGTTTTGGTAGTGTCGTTGGACTCACCAATACCCTAGCAGCATTCATAGATATGATGAACCAGATTGCTTCAGGACCTTCCTTGACCAGTTATTGTTATGTTATTGATGACATTCTGGTCTATACAATGTGTCGTGAGGAACAGGAGCAGCACTTGAGGATTTTTTTTGCAGACATTGGAAGAGCCCCAGCTGTTTGCTAGATTCTCAGAGTGTTCCTTCAGGCTTTTTTGTGTTGACTCCTAGGTCTTGTAGTTACGGGAGACGGTTTTGTATGGTTCCAAGGGAGATCGAAACCGTACAGCTTTGGCCCAGACTGGTGTACAGACGGAGGTCCGTTGATTTTTGGGCTTAGCAGGTTTTTACCGCCGTTTCATGCAGGATTGCTAGTGTAGTGTTGCACCGTTGACTGGACTGACCTGAAAGGAGGTTCTTTTCTTTGGACCGAGGCATGCGTGCAGAGTTTTCCAGTAGTTGGAGATTCGGTTGACAACTGCACCAGTTCTTCTTGCTTTTTGGTTCGGGCGACTTTGTTGTTTAACTGTGATGTTTCGTGAGTGGGTCTCGACTGTGTGCTGAGGTGACACTATAAAGTTATCGCTTTTGCTTCCAGACAGTTGGAGGAAGTACGAGCAGGATATCCCACTCATGATCTGGAGATGGCCGCTGTGGTCGTGCGTTGGAGAATTGGGGACACTACTTGTTCGGAGAGTCATGTCAGATTTTTCACGGACTACCAGAGCTTAATGTACATCTTCTTGCTGCGGATTTTGATTGTTGAAATAGTCTTCTGCAGATTTACAGTTCTTGTTCGACCGTGGAGTACAGCTTAGGTTCGCCTCTTCTGAGGAGACAGCTTGATCATGTCCGCGCCCGACCACTTTTCCTTAATCGCTTTCGCGAGGCACTGCCCGCTGATGCTCGTTCGTCAGAGATACTTGAGCATACTCGGCTGGGTAATGATTCGAAGTCCTTGATTTGTGACCAAGATGTGCTACGTTTAGGGATGTGTTTATGTGTATCTATTGCTGATGGGCAGAGACGCGAAATCCTAGAACAGGCACATCAGTCAGCTTCGGTGTTTATTTAAGTTTCACCAACATTTGGCGTGACTTGTGAGATAGTTACTGGTGGACCGGGATGAATAATGAAGTTTTGGATTTCGTTTCAAGGTGTCTGTCTTGTTGTGTGCTTTGGTTGAGCATCTGAGACCGGCTGGAGAGTTGCAACCTTTAACCGTTCCGAAGTGGGAATGGGAGAAGATCTCCACGAATTTCATTATGGTGTCTACCCAGGTTTAGTAAGGGTGTGACTTCATTCAGGTGTTTCTTGTCCGGTTATATTCAGTTTGCTCAGTTGTTATTTGTTAAGTTTGTGTGTTGCACAGAGTTCCATCATGGGTCGTATCCATTGAGGGCACCCTGTTTGCTTGCCGTCTTGGGCAGGAGCTTCAGGAAGCCTTGGGTACTGGTTGAGCTTTAGCTCCATCTTTCCATCCGCAGGCTGATGATTTTGTGAGAGCGGGCTATACCGACTCTGGAGGATATGTTTGTGCGTACGTATTAATTGTTGTCGGTAGTTGGGATCGTCACTCACCATTGTTAGGGTTCTTCCTTGATAGCTGTTATGAGGAGATACTCCAATTGACAACCTTTTGGTTTTGTTTGTTAGGTCTTGCCGATCACCAATCTGTTATTCTGACTCTGCGTAGTAGGATTTTTGGACCCCAGCTGGTCTAGAGACATCGGAGATGATCTAGTTGGTCCAGGTCAGGATGATGACAGTCCTGTGCGGATAGAGATCTTATGCCGACCATGGTTGTCGCAGACTTGGGTTCGCGGTGGGAGATCATGTAGTCCTACGGACTTTCCGATGAATAACGTGTTGATTTTTGGGGAGCTTATCCCAGGATCATAGGTCCTTTTGAGATCCTTAAAGCGACTTAGTTTCGTTGCCTTTAACTTGGCACTTCCGCCCAGATTTTTAACTATTCACCGCGTTTTCTTTATATTGATACTTTGCAACTACCTTCATGACTTTCTCACATGATTCATCACCAGACCATTTAGCTTTGATGCGATCTTTTCGTTCACCGGCAGCCATTGGTGTAAATGGCTCGGCAGGTGGAGAAACTTCGGTCAAGGGTCTTGCTGTCTGTGGAGGGTTTTCTTGGACGTAGACGTTTAGTGAGGTGATCACTTCGGAGGCTGCGAGCGAGGTTTGGGAGTTTTGTACTCTTCTCTTTGAAGGTACTCTTAGTGAGAATTTTAAATTCGGGGACGAATTTTTATAAGGGGGGAGATTGTAACGCCTTAGATTTCGGTTAGTGTTCGTTTAGACGTTAATGCGGGTTAACTGTAAAAAGTTTACGAATTCGGGTTCCTCACATTTTATAACATTTAATTAATAATTTATTATTATTTGTTATGGACATGCATGCACGTGTGCACGTAAATGCGAGGATATTTTTGTGCTAATTTTGTTCTTAGCAAGCTTGACACTTAACCTAATCTATCCCTTTGCTTTAATCCTTGTTTAATCCATTCCTAACATAAACCTTAGATCTTTTGAGTGAGAGAGAGAGATATTTATTTTGGAGGTGGTGAGGTGTGTGTGAAAACATTAATGATGCATTAATGATGTGGTTACACTCACCCTCATTCCTCACCCTACACTCACCTCCTTCTCTCTTCATCTTTTCCTCTCTTTCTTTTTCTCCAACTCTTTTATTCTCTCATCTCTTTCTCAACACAACTGAACACTCTCTCATTTCTACACAAAATTCATCACAAATATTCAAAACTTCATCAAAATCACATCTTTGAATCACTTTTGCCTCTTAGATGCCTTGGAGCATACAAAGCTTGGAATTTGAGTTCTTTTGAGTAGGTAATGTTCTTTTACTGTTGTTTAAGTGTTTTTAGTGTAACTTAGCTTGTTAGTTTCAGTTTAGAATGGTTAAAGTTTAGTTTGTTGCATAATATCGTATTTTTAGTTTCGGTTTGTGACATTTGGGATCTGCTGTGACCCGGAAAGTGTACTAGAAAACAAAACAAAGTAGTTGTGCTGTACCTGTGACCATAAGATCTCACCTGGAGCACGCACCCATATGGATCGGACTCGGCCGGCGACCACTCGAAGGAAGTCCGGCGACGTTGGCCGTTGGTTTGAGTTGGGGTATGGGTTTTTGAGGGTAGGTCTATGCAGTGGTTTTGGTATTTTTGGTTCTGTTTGTTTGTTTAGTTTTCTCAGTATGCAAAATCTGGGATCACCTAGGTAGTTTCTAGTGTTTTGTGTTTACGCGATACGTTATACGACACGGATCGTGCACTTTGTGTGGTTTTGCTCTTAAGTTGTTTTCGTCGTGTCGCTACGTACGTTAGCCACAATACGAACACTTGAGAGTATGTTTTGTGTTGTTGCATCGGTCTAATGTAGTTTGTACGTGTTTTAGGGTTATTATTAATATACACTTGTTTTATTGTCTTAATGTTGTAGGTTCGCAGGCGGGGACTACGGATACTGCTACAAAGGAAAAATAGGTGGTTAGCTTCACTTACCCAGGAGCGTTGGTGAGTAGATTTAACATCTACAAGGGAAGCGCCCGCATGGCGTTATGCGTCTGGGCTAGAGATGTTATTTCTGTCGCATATTCTATGTCATATTTAGTATTGCGCATTCACCCTACTGCTTAGTTATTGTTGTGCTTGGACTAGTATCTTTAGGACACTGCACTATTATTGACGGCTTATATTGCACGAGCACTGATTGTATGCCACACACACCGTTAATAATTACCATGTCACGCACAACCCACTTATAGATATGATATTGCTTGGTTAGGGACATTGGGACTTTGATTCATATTTCTTATTGCATATGACTTATAGCATACCTGTATACCTACATGCTTACACATATACCTTCACATACTTACATGCTAGATACCTGTATACTTATAGAGTATTACACCATTAGAGATAGGTACATATATACCTTATGACATAGGTACAGGTATACCTTGCATATATATTTCACTTATACCGAGGGGGTATACTACATCATTACTTATAGGTAGATACATATATCTTGCTATACCTTTATGTTGCACATGTATCGGGTTATAGCTACATGTTTATCTTTACTTGATGTTATTTTAGAATTGGAGAAATTAGGAACCGCTTGATATTTATATTAACTTGTTGAAGTTAATTAGCGGATTTTCCTTTATATGCTTTCATTACAGTTTTATGTTGCATATATTATATTCATGGATTTTCGCATTGAGATATGGATATTTCATGATGTTTTCTGGATTTGGGAACCGTGGGAGTTCATGAAATTATGCATTATTTGAAAAACCCGGTTTCCCTTGATATGATATATCAGCAGCCACCATGAGATTTATCGGTTCGGATAGATATATACCCCACGTGAGGAACGGAAGGGCCCGTGTGCGGGTACATGGTGGGGCCCGGAGGTACCCCGAGGCAAGAATGAGGTCGTGGTGCTAGACGATGAGTTACAAGGGAAAGCATACCTACCGGTGACATTGCCAATGACTCGGCGGTAATCATGGGGATACCGTTGGGAGTCATGTACGTATAGATACGTGGAAAGACAAGGGTCAGAGCTAGGCACTCGTGCTTTTCGGATAGCGTGTGATACGTACCTATCATGGTGCCAGTCTTGGTGACAGCACCTGATAGATCAGTCTTTCTGTGTCGATACTTGACACATTGTTTTCATGATATTTTACTTCTTTGTATATATAACAGTGGAATGGGATGCTGTTATATATGCCCTTACACCAATATTAGTGGAATGGGACGCTAATATATGTGTATTGATATCAATTTATATACATCATCATACTTATTCATGCAATTACATTTAGGATGTTAGAATTTTACTTGATATTGGATTTGGGATATAGGAGATTTATTTGAGATTTGATACATGATATATATGAGATTGCCGAATTGTACATTCAGGATATATGAGATTATTCGATATTGTACATTAAGGATTTGTGAGACTTATATGATATGAGAGCCAAATTGGGGGCTGATTGGAGGAATTGGGATTTGGATTGTCTTGATGGATTGTGATCCTACCACGATGTCAGGATTCCATAGAAATGACATATTTCATTCCATACTCCACATTTATTGTTTATGCACTACTTCATGTATTAGTAGTACCTGTTAGAGTACCTTTCATGACTGTTGCATTTACATACATATTTGTATGCACTGCTTCATGTATTAGTAGTACCTGTTAGTGTACCTTTCATGATTGTTGCATATATACATTTCATATCATTATTACATGATTGTTGCATACAGATTGTCATATTATTGCTTCATGTATTAGTTGTACCTGCTAGTGTACCTTTCATGATTATCGCATTCATATGACCTTTTACTACTTTTAGCTTACATATGCTAGATTCACGATGTACATGCATACTTGCGATTATCTGCATATGTTATTTACTATTCATGATTTGGCAACTCACCCCCATTATGCCACAGTTGTTTTGCAGGGTGTTCCCCAGAGTAGTCGAGGCCGGCTATTATCATCCATCTTATCATCTTTTGCTACGGATACCGCATCGGCTCACAGTGTGCGGTTTTTGTTTAGGTGGGTTTTGTGGTTATTCGTATTGTATTGTATATTCGTTATATCCATGTACTCTCCATCTACTATTTTCATGTTTGACTTAGAGACTTGTGTGAGGACGATGTTGTATATTCTTTTGTGATTTGTTGTCTTTTATACAGTTTCCTTTCTATCGTCTTCTATTTCTTCGCTACGGCGTCGTATATTTATTGTGGTGGTTGTTTTCCACCTTTGGGCGTGTATTTGCTCCCGTTTGGGGATGCTTTACTTTTATTTATGTTGTACCCATTTTTGGGGCTAGTTTTTACAAAGTAGGTGCTGCCAAAAATTTAAAGGAAATAAAGTTGGACTTTAAAGAATTTGGGTTGCGATTTCAATGGTTTTAAAAATGTTTCTTATCTTTTTCTTGTCTTTTAATGGTTTAGATTTCTGGGTTTTGGCTTTCTTTTACTGCGTTACGCCTGTAGACGTTGCGAAGTATTAGGGCCCTCACGTGCCAATTTTGGGTCGTGACAAGGTATAATACCAACTAGCACGTTCCCGGCGAGTCCGTCCAGTGTACTCATAACCCAATAAGCAACTGTATACTATCTTAGGTGAACTAACTAACACCAATGGCTTGTGAGACCTGTCCATCGCCCTTCGTCGGGGTCTCGATCTGTATACACTAGTCTACACTAGAGTATTAATGCCCAGTCTCGATACTCCCACGACTAGGGACATTTAAGGATGTGCTTATAGACCCCTAGCTCCCACGTATATGATCACCATCATAATGCTGGCAGTCAAGTAAGAATCCTATGGGCTCTATCAACATGTACATGATGATAAAGACAAACCAGATAGCATACTATCATCTCGAGTAAGACTGTTCTATCGGTATAGGTCCTCCCTCAATCATCATAGTCACCTGCCTGTGATTACGATAATTGGCTTGAGGCACTATAGCCAACATCTCATCTATCTCCATAGAGATCAAGATCTTTGGCTTCGCTCGGAACTTAAGTGGTTCCAAAGACTAGCTACCGCCCATGAACACGAACTCCGGATGATTAGGAATGCGAAATGTCACACTCTTAGCCCGGCAGTTGATAATAGCATAGAACGTGCTCAACCAATCCATCCTCAGAATGGCGTCGTAACTACCAGTCCAAATCAAAAGGAAGTTTGCCTAAAACTCTCTGTCACAAACCACCACAGGGCATAAACTACAATCTTGGCTAGATACAATAATTCCATTATCCATATGTATCTCCCAACCCTTGGTCAACGGCTCGTGAGGTATAAAGTGTGTGTCAACAAACCGTACAGAAATAACGCAATGCGAAATACCTGAATAAAAAAGAACTCTACCTGGTACAGAATAAACAAGGAGAGTACCTGCAACCACTTCTCTAGAAGCCTCTATCTACTCGGCGGTCAGGGTGAAAGCCCGCCCCTGATTCCAACTCATACCAGTCTGCCTCTGATCGAATAATCACTGCTGGGATACCAGAGGTGGACCCCTTTGAGGCAACGTGCCGTACAGTGGCTGATGTTGCCCGGACCCTCCCTGTAGCTTGAATCTCTGGGGACACCCGCTGACTATGTGCTCGTTAGACCAGCAAATCAGGCACTGCCCCTAGGCTCTGCGACAATCTCTCTGGATATGCCCTGGCCTCTGGAAATAGTCGCAAATCAAGGCCCTCCGCTACGGCTGCTGGTGTGAGGAAGTACGCTTCATCTGCGTAATTCCGGTCCTGTGAACTGGGATCACCCCATGAGGGGAAATGGTATCTCGTGATTGAACTACATGGAGTCTCATGTCCACCGATCGCTGGCTTTTAGCCTTCTCTGCCAACCTTTCTTGTACTCGGGTAGCGTTCAACACTAGTACGAAGGTCTGTAGATTTAAGGATGCGATAAGCTATTATAGCTCGATATCTAGCCCCTACTGAAACCGTCTATCCTTGGCGGTTTCGGTGCCTACCATGTACTGTTTAAAGCGACTCAGCCGGTAAAACTCTGCGGCGTAGACATCCACCGAGCGTCCATTTTGCTTCAACGTGATAAATTTCTCTTCCATCTCGGCCTTTGCAGTGGCCGGGAAATTGTGATATAGAAAGCATGCGGAGAACGTGTCCCATCCGATAGGTTTCTCTAGCCGGCTTTCCTTTACGAACCACCATGTGCGAGCCTCTTCCTTTAGCTGGATCTTCACCACGCTCACCCTGTCATCGTCAGGGACCCGAGCGGCCGTCAAAAGATTCTCCATATTGATTAGCCATTGCTCGGCCTCAAGTGGATCTACTGATCCCGTGAATACCACTGGATGAAGTCTCCTGAAATTAGAAATGTTACCAACCCTAGCCTATGTAGACGGTACGAGGGCGCTCTTAGGGGCAACGGGGACAGCTGTAGATCTCTCCAGAGCGGTAATTGCGGTCTCTTGCACCGCCTTCAATTCTATAGCCAAGAGACCAGTCTTCCTTTCTTGAGCCTGTGCTAGTGTCATCGGTGTGTTGAGGATCTTCTCTGTACGATCGTGCGAACCGGCAATTGAGGAGTCCATATCTCTGAAAGATGATCAAGGAAAGGAATCATATTCAAGAAAGGATTATATGTTGATTATAAGAAGTGAAAATGCAATATAATAAAGTACAAATCAAGGGTGTAACTCAGTGTAGGGATCCCTCGACGGAACTGTGATTTCTTTCTAAATCTGCCGCTCTGATTCCAACAAAACAATGTCATGCCCCGCTTTCAAAAATACATAATAAAAGGGGTGACTAGGCCTGCCATGCTCCTACGGTCAAGGAAGAATCCCGCCATAGTCATACTTCGGTTTCTAGTATTACATGGTAATCAGTAAACACGGTACTAGAGTAAAGGAAATAACGGCTCACGACTTTATTACATTAAATTAATGGAGTTCATGATACATTTAATTGCATGAATGAAATAACTAACTAAAGAAATAACAGTGTTCTTATAGCAAGCAAAAAGGCGATGGCGCTGATGTCGCGGTCTAAACCTCTGCGATCTTGAATGGAGGGTCCTGCTCCTGAGCTGGGTCCACTCCGTCCTCTAAGCATACACACTCAGGTCGTCAGGATGACACACATAGCAATAAATATATAGTATGTGTGTACTATGTTATTAAACATGAAATGTACAGTAGAATACAGAAACATGCGAATAAGGAAAATCAAGTGAATATGAACAGTATGGTATATGTATCATGTCATCAACCTACGCTATGCATGTCGTTACCTATCAGTCGCTAAGTCAAATGAAATCAATCGGAGGAAAGGATGCTCGTGTTTAACAAGGGTCTCATGCATGCCCGAGACTACGGTCCACTGTTGCCCAAGACATAACCCTTCAGCCGTGCCACTAAGCCCATGACCATATATATATATACACACACACATACACACACATATAGACACACACACACACACACACACACACACACACACACACACATATATATATATATATATATATATATCGAATGATCATCCTCTAAGTCACTGTAACTCGCTAAATACGAGTTCGATTCCACCTTGATTTTCCCAGGTCAGAATAACTATATGTATAGGACTATTCGTATACAAGTACGCACCAAATCATGGTCTTATTCTCTTTCACTGCACTTTTCACTTTCATGAATCAATCCCTTATTATTGGCATACTTGATACAAATAATCCAATACTACTCACATTCGACAATGCAAAGTTTGCAAAAATTACTATGAATGTATGCTTTCAATAAAGGTATCACGCTTGGGTAAAATATAAGAATGATGCAACATAGCATGTCATATACGATATGAAACACAATGCACCTTATGATTTAAGAAAAACCATATTAGTTTACACGATCATATTTAGACAAAATGATACAAAAAGGTAAAAAATAAACTCAAACAATGATTTAACAAAATTAGTTCTAGATCAATCGGGTTTCAGGTTGGTGAGATGCGGTCGTTTTATTTTAAGTTTTCATCGTTGGAAATTGAGTTCCTGAACTAAAAGTCCATTCGTAACACATTTTTCATCCTGTTGGGATCATTATTAGGCAACACTACAGTTGAGTAATATTTAGATCTATTAATTAGGTTTTCAACACACAAGACGGATTGACAATATCCGCTGTTTACTGGAAAATATGCACTGTTCAAGGTCAGGGTATACATTCTGTCCCTGCTTGGGACTGCAGTATGTAACGACGATATAAAAGATGATTAAAATAGCAAACGGTTGTAAAAACGAATAAAACCACCACAGATAGTTATCTAACGGGATAATCTATGCAACGGTATAGGGTTCCACATAATATCATTTTCACACAGAGTTATAAGAGCATATTAAAACAGGTGTCGACAAGCAGTACTACTCTGGACTGCAGTCCAGAGCCGTACTCCCAAACATTTTTCATCATCATTTTAGAAACAGAACTCATGCGGCTAGGTCGAGATATGGTACGGCACCTACAGAGGATTCTAGGTTGTCTAGTCGGCTTCGATATGAGCCATAGAAAAATACATTCCGATATGTATCTAATTTTATATCAATTTAACACCATGATATGTACAGTAAAACCCAGATTTGGCATCGCCCCTTTGGGGCGATATTTCGTGACGATATTCTCAACATTTTAAAATTAAATCACTACACAATATCATTAACCATAACGAGAATCCCATAAACAAAAGATATGAGTATTTTGAAAGAGTATTCATATTGAACACTCGGGTTACATCTACGGGAAATAATAAAAATATCGGTTCCATCTATTTGATTCGAATAGGCATTGTTTAATTAAATTATAATTAGTATTGTTATGGATTAGAAAACCGAATCGGGCTTCCATTCCTCATAATCAATCTACGAGGGTTCGCTAAAGGAATTCGTTTACAAGTTATCGATATAGTTATAATAGATACGCAGGAGCACAATGTCATTTTTTACGATTACTATTCGATTAACTAATACAATAGCATGAATTAGCAAGTGATTGATTTTCACTTTCCTGGTGACAATCATGACGATAAGTAGCACGAGTAAGGAACAACGAGCAGCAGCAACACAGCAACGGCGATCGCACAGACACGTCACAACAACGACAACACACACAGGGATTTAGCCATAGCAAGGACTTTGGGAAGCTCCGATAGGGCGCGGTGAGGGGCCCGTGGGTGTGGGGTGATAGAGATGGTAGCCCTGAGGTTCGGCGATAGTAGCTTGGATGGGCCGACGGCGATGGTCCAAGCGATGGGCAGAGGTGGGTAGCGAAGGTGATGGACTCGGCTCGGGTGGAGTGAGAACTCTGGTGGGTACCGAAGAAAGGGGGTGATGCAGTGTGGTGGCGGTGATGTTATAGAGACGAGACGACGTAGAGAGGGGGTGGTCGATGATGGAGTTGTAGGAAGGTGGTGATAGGGAGGAGCTAGGGGTTAGGATGCAATGAGAGGAGACAGTGGTGGTGCGGTAGATGCAGTGGCGGTGAGAGGCGGCAGCGGTGGTCTACGATGTGGTCGTCGGTGCTCCGGAAGTGGGTGAAGGTAGGAGGATGCAGCGGCTGTGGGGGTTGTTGACGGTGATGGTGGGGTTGTGTTTTGAGAGAGGGGATGACGAGTTGAGCTTGGTAATGAAGGAGGAGGTCAGAAGAGGTGATGCGGGTTGAGACGACGTCGGTGGTGAGGGGTTTGCAGAGCAGAGCGGGAGTTAGAGAAGGAGACAGAGGGGTAGATAGAGTGAGAGAGATTTAGAGAGAGGAAGAGGCGGGGATTTAGAGGAGGGGATCTCGCGTTGGTTGGCGATGAGGCGAAGACGTGGGCGAGTGTGGATCATGAGGAGGAAGTTGCGAGGAAGGAGGGGAACGTTGGGGCTCGTTCAAAAAGAAGGAGAAAGGAAAGAAGAAGAAAGAAAAGAAGAGGGAGAGAAGGAGAGGGAGACGGGTCGGGTCGGGTTTGGGTTCGAGTTGGGGTAAGGGAAGGATTAGGATCGGGTCGGGGAGAGGGTGTATGGATTTGGGCTGGGGGATTAGAGTTTGGGTTAAAAAAAATAATAGAAATAGAAAATTTTGGGAAAAAAAAATTAGATTAAGGTTTAAAGAAAAGATTTAGAAAAATTTGAAAAAAAAATTAGGTATTTAAATTGGGAATTAAACGGAAAATTTATTGGGACCAAAATTTTAAATACAAAATGTACCATGGAATTGGGGATTTACAGTGGATGTTCCGTTGAGATATCTCAACATCCACTTCGCTGCATTCCAATGCTCCTTCCCCTTGTTGGATATAGTACCTCAAGGCAATTATTGTGATTGCAAGTAGGAAATTATTGTGATTGCTAGTTGGCTATTATGATAATTGAACGAGAACCTATACAGGTATAACAATTTTACTTGAGAAGATAGTATGCTATCTGGTTTGTCTTCATCATTGATGAAGCCCATAGGATTGTTGCTTAATAACCAGTATTATGATAATGATTATATATGTGGGAGCTGGGTTGTCCATAAGCACATCCTTAAATGTCCCTAGTCGTAGGAGTATCGAGACTGGGCATCGATATTCCGGAGTAGACTAGTGTATACGTTTCTAGACCCCGACGAGAGGTAGTGGCTAGTCTCACAAGACATTGGTGTTGTGTCGCCTAAGATAGTATACATGTGCTCACTAGAGATGGGTACACCAGACGGACTCGCTGAGAACATCTAAATGGTATTATATCTATCGTCAGATGTAAGTTCTCAGGTGGCATGAGTGCAGTTTAGTCCTTTGACCTGAGATCGTCATTTGTCTCATGTGAGTTCCCACTGTACTTTGATTACTACCTTACTATGGCTCAAAAGAGTCATGCAAACAGGTTTTAGTTGGGTAAAGTCCCGAGACACATGGTGGCAGTGGCCGATTGTTAGGGATTTATCTCTCCTGGTATTAAGAGTCGATGCCGCGTTGTATTCAGTTGGCTATCACTAGAAATCCATGTCCACGGTGGATGAGATTTGCTGATAGTTGATCAGCAGTATCTTATTGGTGATAAGCTTGACTCAGACATGACTTATCGGGTTAGTAGGGGTCAGACGTTATCCACTTCTAGACCTGATATGCTGTACTCTTTGACGAAGAAACCGAACTGTACGGAGATTGTCACATTCAAGCTCAATAGGGTAAGGACGTTCTTGATTATCGACCCTCCTTTCGGCAAGTGATTGATATCAAAAACTATCTATTACCGCAATCAAGAACGGCGTCGCTTGAAGCTAGCCGGTGAGTACGGGTCGGTCCACAGGGATGTTGTGAATTTCCTATTCGCTCAAACGAGTTAATTCCGATGGGAGCCGGATTGATTATTAAGTCTAAAAACTAAATTAATCTATATCTAAGTCTTGCTAGGGTTAGGTCTAGGTTAAATTTGGAAAGTCTATAAATCTCACCGCTTTCTATACCCATATGAAGATCTAATTTGGTGTTATGGTAAGTATTAATAAAAGGGATTAGAATCATTTGGAAAGATATTTCTTCCTCTAGGTTCTTGTCCTTCCTTTAGAAATCCTTACCCTAACCTCCATGGAAAACCATCACAACCGGGCCTTTATACTACGGTATCACAGCTACCTCGTGGGATAGGGTGCCGTAGGGAGCGGTATGTGCATGCATGCATAGAGTCCTATGAAAATATATGACGGGCAAGAAAGGGGATGAGAGATCTTCGTCTCTCAAACCTTTCCCAGATCTAACCCTAACAAGCGAGGAGACTACTCACTCATTAGGGAATTAAAATACATTTATCTAGGGCAGAGAATAAAAGATTAACTAGGGCAAGAAATTAAATTTATCTAAGGCAAGAATAGAAAATTAACCTAGGGCAGAAAATAAAGAACTTACAAAAAATGATGCTCTCCAAAAGAATGCTAAAATTTATTAATGAAGGGAGGCATAGCCTTTACAATGATTTAGAGTTCCTATTTATAGAGGATAGGAAACCCTAGGTTACAATTGATTCGCATGTCTACATTTACCAAAATATCCTTAAGAAGACCTAGTCAAAGTAGACTTCAAACTTTAGTAAAATTTTATGTCACTCTCTCTTTAAAAGGAAGTATTGGGCCTTGAAATTATTGGGCCTTGAAATTTCCTTTGTAGGCTCTTCTGTCTTTGGGCTTCCTTATTATTTAGTTTTTTTTATTAAAATAGCTTCTATGTTTCTTCCAGATCTCCAGTGAATAATTGCGGTGGACTTTTAACCGTTCGCTTTATACTCTTGGACCTTGCATTGCCTTGTACTTTGTGAATTTTATCTTTGATGTAGGCTTGATCAAGAGTCTTCTGTTTGTTGGTCAAAGTCCACTTTTGCATCATCTTTTCATCATTTTCACTGTTTTAGATCCAAGAACCTGTAACCTGTAATATGTAGCAGACATGCATCAAAAGCACCTGTTTATTTATAAAACGAATAAGAATGGGGAATATAATAATACAATATTATGGTGTGAACAAATACCCCCAAACTTATCTTTTGCTCGTCCTCGAGCAAACTTATTTTTATTCACTAAAAAACCTAACCGCACTTTCGCAGGGAAACGCAATTGCACTGAGCTCGTGCTACAAGCCGTTAAACCTCTAGGTGTCCCTAGTAGGAGGAGTGTTGTCTCCTGAGGGTTTTCAGCGGATTACACCCACAAAATCCTATCAATTTGGCTGTTGGACTTTTGTTTTCCCATTAGGTTTTCTAACAAGGAATTCTATTATCGTCGACCCGCAAATTATCCACCCATATTCTTCACACTTCCTCATCATTTAACTTAAGATTATATATGTTCTATAGAATTACTTAACTTTCGGCATTTCTTAAGTTTTCCTTCTAAGGTTCCATCTCCACTTGGGAATTTCTATCAACTCTACTAAAGATACAAGTTCTATTCTTCACTCCTTTCTCTCATCTAAACTCCAATCACATACCACTACATGTGTGTATAGATCACCCCTACATTTGGAAATTCAAATCAAGCAATCGTACTCTTGTCCGTTGTCCAAAGCACTTCTTAATTGGTGAATTTTTAAAAGGAATTTTGCTTACACATCCTTCATGCGACCATTAATACTTCTTGAGGTACCTACGACCGATTACAAAATGCGTTTGTACTTTTAAAGCGTAATTCCTAGTCTTGCAACACCCAAGGCTTTAGCAGTGACTCCCAAACCAGTTGGTCTAAGGCACTAGGTGATGAAGCATCCTCGCTAAATATTTTTCTATTTTTACAGCCTTAAGTAATCACAAAAACCAGTGTTCATTTTTTTTTATTCTTTATTCACACTTTTTTTTCTTCTTTATTTTCATTATGCTAAGGACTTCAGACAAGAGCATTTCAAGGTCTCTTCTACTATTCCAAGTTTCAAGGTGCGTGATTGTGCAAATTGTAGAGTATACGTTTTCAAAATCTAGACTTAAGCTAGGAACTATTCTTCAAACTTATACTCTAATAAGAACATCAATACTCTTCCTTTGTTTCAACTTAGCCCAAAAAGTGAACCCAAAATTTGCCTATTTCTAAATAAACTACAAAGACATATACTCTCTACCATTAAACTTTAAATTTTTAGGGTTTTTTAATTTACTAAGTCTAAGATCTAGTTGTTCCCAGCCAGTTAACCTATTTGTCAAACTCAAGTCAATTAGCCAAAATTGAATACATTCATTTTTATAATTTTTTTGAAATTTTTTTGAAATTTTTATGGGTTTTTAAATAAGAATGCAAATGCAAAAATATATACAAATGAATGCGAAGGAAGAAAACTTACCGAGCATACCCCTAAACTGAAACTTGACAGTGTCCTCACTGTCATGCTACACCAAGAGGGTCAAAATGCCGGCACTCCCCTGTTTATTTATTTATTATTATTTTTTTATATTTTTAATGTTTTCAAAAAAAATTTTATATATTTTTTATAGAAAAAGAAAACAAAAAATATATATACATATATACAACAAGTTCCCCCCAAACTTAAGCTTGGCCTTACACAAGCCAAATGTTAGCACCAACCATTCAAAAATCTTATCGTGGTAATGGTCGAGGTGGTGAAAGAATGGAGTGGAAAGAAAAGAGATGAGAAGCACACGAGACCGTGTGGAGGTAGAAACGGGATACGGTCTCGGTGGGGGAGAAGAATGGCGGAAAGGAGAAAGAAGGGTCAAGCGATTTTGAGGGTGTAAATCGAGTGAGTAAATTAGCGCAATTTGTGATGACCGATGTGTTAAAAGCGATTGCGCTAACCTATCAACCGTCGTGAAATGGGGTCAAATCCCTCAAGATTCGCAAGAAAACATGGGTACGCCGAACTTGGTATTCGAGATAAAAGCGTAACGGTCTCTTGTACAGTCGGAACGATAGGAAGGATGAAAGGGAGTGAATTAGGGATAGTCTCATTCTCACCGTAGTAAACTGTCTCGAATTTAAAAGATTCCATCAATGGTTCGAAACGACTGTAAGCAACCGAGTCTGATGGTTCAACTAACTCATCTGAAAATGTAAAGGACTCAAACTCGGGCGGTGAGTCATCAACATCGTCCGAAAAAGTGAAACACTCGTAAGTGTTATCGGCTGTGAGAACTGTGTCAGATTCAAAGGAAAAATTTTCAAGCTCACAGTCTTCAAGCGTGATCTTTTGCGTGGTCGGAACGATGGAAAGGAGGGAGGGTGATATAACAGTTAAAGGCTCGGGAGGATGAATTGGAAAATCAGACACATCAAACAAAAATGGTTCAACCTCAATATGATCCTCAAAACTCTCCTCAATACTATCCTTATAATTCTCCTCAAAATTCAACTTATCCATGCCATTATCATCAAAATTCAGACGCATATGAAGTTCGGGAGAAACATCTAATGACTCGGGATGATGATTTGAACATAAAATCTCAATTAAATCGGCAGGTTCATCATCCGAAATATTCCCGGCGTCTATATCCTCAATCAAGTGAAAATCAATTTTCTTAGACACCTCATCAAAAGCTTGGATATCTATCGATTTAGGTTCTAGATGGGAGGTGTAAAGATCGAAAGGATTAGGTGCGGTTTCACTCGAAAGGGGTTCCTCACAATTTGGCAAATCAAACACTACAAAATCACACAACTCGTTTTTATTCTCAACAGGTGAATCATTTGGGACAATCGATGGAAAACCGGAGTTGTGGGCTTCAATTGGGTAAGAGTAGGTTTGATTTGGAAATCCTCTCACATTCTCACTCTGTCCAACCGCCTCCTTATACATTGAAAAATTTGAAGCTAGTGGGAAACTAACTACCGGTTCACTAGGTTGCATAAGGGCGGCCACAGACACTTCCACATTCCTAGTCATTTTGTTTGTTGCTAAGATATAAGCCTCCAACGACTCTTCCAAACTAGACTTGGGTGGTGAGGGGGTTTCGGCAAAAGATTCGAAATTGGTTGGATATGTGAAACTCCCAAAAGGCTGTGTAGAAGCAGTGTCTAGTGAAGATGGGAAGGTCTGGTAGGACTGGTAGGTAGTGGGTGGTTGGACAGGGGTAGGGTCAACATGTGGATAAAAAGGTGAATAGTCATGTGGATCCCTAGAACTAAATGTGTGGAGATGGGTGAAAGATCGGCTGCGATATTGAGTAATATGCTCAGCAATGGACATCGGCTTAGGAGTTACAGCAGGACTTGAAAAAGTGGTATCAACATATGGAGGTGGTAAAGGTTGACTTGGTTGACACAAAGTGGATTGAAAAGTCGAACTGTTTCTCCTAGACGCTTCTATTTGATCTTTCAAAGACATTTTAGGCATGGAAGGATCGTCTTTAAATTGACCGAACAAATTGACGTACGACGCAAAGTTAGGTTGGGGATACCAAAGTTCGGAAAGTGATTTATGATGTGGTGTACCCATGATAGAAGAAAGAGAAGAGAAAGTAGGTGGTGCAAGGATTTCTTAGCGACAAAAGTTTGCAAGTTTTCTAATAAAAATTTTCCTTTTTTCTTTCTCTCTCTCTTTTTTCTTTATTTGGAACTGTTTGCAAAAAAGAATTTTTTTTTTTTTTGATAAAGGGCTAAGACACACTTTCGATCAACCAAAAATGCACAATCAGGCCTAGATCTAGGGTCACCTAGGTCAGCTAGACAGCTCCTAACTGTTGATCTCAAACCGCCTCTTCACCGCCAATTGCGGCCAGGTAAGTGGGAAGGAAGCACAGTAGTGGGCCTAATTAAAAACCACTAGCCTTGACACACTTGCCTAGTCACCGCAAAATCAGGTTAGGATAAACGGCCGATGCCTATAACTAGTTCTCTATCCTATTGAGCGCGACGTCCTTAGGGCTGAGTCTAGTATTTTTTAATTAAGATTGGTCAATGCAAATACCTTATGTGATTTCTGGGGTCCTGGGGAGGGTGAAGAAATCCCCACCCAATCTGAATTGGTCAAAAAGCCCCTTAAAGTCTAATTAAAGATATGCAAAATAGTAAATCACTTGCAATCAAAGATTTTTATTCTATGCGCGGTGCAAAGAATCCTGCACAAGATTGTTATTTGGAAGAGGAAAGATTTTTTTAAGCGCAAAGAATCCTGCAGGAGAATTTTCAGAAGATATATCGGAGATTTGCAGAGGAGGAGAGAGAAAACTCACAGAGAATTGCAGTGGCGGAACTGTTTTTTTTTTTAACTGAACCGCAGAGCAAATTTGGCGACTTGAAACGACCAAACGGCCGCGTATCCGCCGCCGCAAACCTCTTCCGACCGCGGTTCCGCCGCAAGGCGATGACGTCAGCAGATTTTTTTTTTTTGCTCTCCTGTTCTCCAAATCTCCCTCTGTTCTGATCTGTTATTTTCTGTTTCGCTTTCTGTAGATTTCCAGATCCGTCTTTCGATTGTAGATCCTGCAAAATTCAAACAACAAAGTACCTTTTCCAAAAATAACAGATGATATATTTTTATATTTTTTGGATTTTCAGATTTTTATAATTTTTTTAATTTTGATTAACCCGAAATTGCAAAAAGGAAATTTTACGCCATCCCCGGCAACGGCGCCATTTGATTTGTATGTCAAAAACTATCTATTACCGCAATCAAGAACGGCGTCGCTTGAAGCTAGCCGGTAAGTACGGGTCGGTCCACAGGGATGTTGTGAATTTCCTATTCGCTCAAACGAGTTAATTCCGATGGGAGCCGGATTGATTATTAAATCTAAAAACTAAATTAATCTATATCTAAGTCTTGCTAGGGTTAGGTCTAGGTTAAGTTTGGAAAGTCTATAAATCTCACCGCTTTCTATACCCATATGAAGATCTAATTAGGTGTTATGGTAATTATTAATAAAAGGGATTAGAATCATTTGGAAAGATATTTCTTCCTCTAGGTTCTTGTCCTTCCTTTAGAAATCCTTACCCTAACCTTCATAGAAAACCATCACAACCGGGCCTTTATACTACGGTATCACCGCTACCTCGTGGGATAGGGTGCCGTAGGGAGCGGTATGTGCATGTATGCATAGAGTCCTATGAAAATATATGACGGGCAAGAAAGGGGATGAGAGATCTTCTTTTCTCAAACCTTCCCCAGATCAAACCCTAACAAGCGAGGAGACTACTCACTCATTAGGGAATTAAAATACATTTATCTAGGGCAGAGAATAAAAGATTAACTAGGGCAAGAAATTAAATTTATCTAAGGCAAGAATAGAAAATTAACCTAGGGCAGAAAATAAAGAACTTACAAAAAATGATGCTCTCCAAAAGAATGCTGAAATTTATTAATGAAGGGAGGTATAGCCTTTACAATGATTTAGAGTTCCTATTTATAGAGGATAGGAAACCCTAGATTACAATTGATTCGCATGTCTACATTTACCAAAATATCCTTAAGAAGACCTAGTCAAAGTAGACTTCAAACTTTGGTAAAATTTTATGTCACTGTCTCTTTAAAAGGAAGTATTGGGCCTTGAAATTATTGGGCTTTGAAATTTCCTTTGTAGGCTCTTCTGTCTTTGGGCTTCCTTATTATTTGGTTCTTTTATTAAAATAGCTTCTATATTTCTTCCAGATCTCCAGTGAATAATTGCGGTGGACTTTTAACCGTTCGCTTTATAATCTTGGACCTTGCATTGCCTTATACTTTGTGAATTTTATCTTTGATGTAGGCTTGATCAATAGTCTTCTGTTTGTTGGTCAAAGTCCACTTTTGCATCATCTTTTCATCATTTTCACTGTTTTAGATCCAAGAATCTGTAACCTGTAATATGTAGCAGACATGCATCAAAAGCACCTGTTTATTTATAAAACGAATAAGAATGGGGAATATAATAATACAATATTATGGTGTGAACAGCAAGTCCCTGGGTAGCCGTTACGTACAGCTAGTGCCGCTGACGTGCTTGTGGTTAAACCCACTGTCAGCGTATTTTCGAGTCTTTAGAGTCCCATACATAGGATTTTACCAGTTCAGGCGATAGATGTAGGAGCAATACGATGGTACGTGCAGAAGTCTGATTAAATACGTGTATGGGATCCACAAACTTTGATCGGACGGTTGATAATACTAGCCGGCTTAGGATTAAGCCGGATTATTAAATCAGGTTTTGATTTAATAATTTATATATATATATATATATATATATATTTATTATTGTTCACCATTCATTTTCTCTCATTGGTGCTATACGTATTTTTATACGCGTATATGTAGCGATACGTAAACCGGGTGAAGTATTCCGTATTTATACGGGAATACTTCTAGAAGAAGGACACCTCATATTTACTTATTTATTTAGAAAAATAAATTGGAAATGAGGTGGTATGAAGTATGGCTAGATATGTAGAAGAGCATGGCTTTAACATTTAATGTTGATTTGGTTTGGGTTCACTATTGAACCATGGTGGAAAATGTAAAGCCATTATTTGTTCTAAACTTGCTTTAATTTCTTGATATGCTATGAGATGATTTATGCTTCATGTGAGACTTCAGCCATTTTTCTCCTCTTCTCCTTCTTCTTCTTGCACTCTTTTGAGAAATGGTTATGGGTGAAAAATTTAGTGGAAAAATTCCTACATCACCCGCCATCCATCCTTAGCATGTCTGGATCGTCGGTCGAAGCCTCTTCCGGTTTCCCTCGGATGGATCTTCTCCAACGAGGGTGGTCGACCTTCAAGCGCGATCCCGACGTCTAAAAACTTGTAGGGTTTTTCAACAATTGGGTGGACACGCGTCGAAGGTTGTAATTTTATACCTTTTTCATGTTTTAGTTTGCTAATTTAGGTGTATGGATCGTATTCTGGGTTATGCATGTTTGGTGCTCGCGTAAAATTTTTTGTTATCACTTCCGCATTGGCCGTGGCTTCCGCGGTGTGGGCATCGAACTCCAACATGGTATCAGAGCCACTCCATAAACCTTAGCTAGCTTGTTAGCACTAATTTAGAGATTCGATCGACGGGATTTTTCTGATTCGCATTTCCATTCTATTGCTTGCTATTCGAATTTTAATGTTATTCAAAAAATTGTTCAGGTTGCATTAAAATTATGTGCAGGAAAAACTAGAGACCAGAAAGAAATTTGGGCACCTAAGTCCAAAATTCGACTGCTAAACTGCCGCCAAATGTGCTATTTGGCTGCGGATCCACGGTCCAATTTTGGCCACAGTGCCCCAAATTTTTTCCGGTGCTCTAATTCATTGAAATGTGATTTTTTAAATATTTGGTTTTGATCCTGTATTGCTTGAGTACTTAGGGCCAATGCGGAAAGTTCAAATCAATCGAAATTTTAAATTCATGGTTTATAGTGCATTTGTTTGTTTCTGCGACCGTGAATATCATAGAGCAGTATAATCCCACTGGTTGCTATATGTACAATCAGGCGGGTTTACGAACAAGATATTTGCGTTGATGTTCTGTGTTGCATTGATCCTTTGGATGGATTGTCGTGATGGATAGCCTTATGTGCAATATTAGATACCCAATTCAGATTCATTTGTATATTCATTATTACAGGACGAGTGTCCGACATATGGACTGCCGTTTTTGCCAGGTTGTATATTCTTTAATTGGGGCACGACCGGGTTGAGGTCGATGTCACCATTATATGTATTTTCTTTGTTGTACTAGGATCACCCCGTGGAGGAGTGCTCGAATAGTCGGGTTTTAGAGTGCAATGGGCCAGCATCTCATGGCGTTAAGACCGGGGGTCTTACTCTAGTAGGGGGTATAGGTTGACCCACGGAAGGGTGCTCAAGTTACCGGATTCCATAAAGTGTTGGGTGACCCTTTCACTTTGTTGATTGGGGTTGCCTCACTTCCGGGATTGACGGGTAACTTATTGCACTCGTACGGGTCTAGGTTCTTCATTGCACTCGCTATTCACACGACCGGAGAATGTCGCATCTCATTTACGGCTCAAATGAAACGCGGGGCTCCTAATTAATCCGCTGTTCCATATTATTGTTCGCATGCCTGTGATGATTTTTATCAGCATATGATGATTATTATCTGCCTGCGATGTTAATATATATATTATATATTTAGTAGATACTTCTATATGTTTTGCATCCGTGCTAGTCATGTCCCCGCTCTGCCATTAGTTAAGTAACTTAACGGTGCATGAAGGGGCCCCGTGGCGAATGCAGATGGCATATAAAAGCATGCTATTTTGGTTGTTTCTTTTGTGGCTCGGAAATTTAAAATGATGGGAACACATTATCTGAATAATGCAAGGAAAATAAATCTAAATAATGTTGTTAGAACCAATTTTAAAACTACTCGATTTTCTTCAAAACTCATAGTCGTATTCATTTGCTTTGCATAGAGATATTCGGTTAGGAATATCCCGCACCTCGTTCTATGAGGGAAGAGCCTTGATCCCTTCACTGGGAGTTCGCTCTTAAGCAAAGGTTTATGTTACTAGTTTTAAAAGGTGGAGCTTAAACCACTCCATTTCAAAGCCACTCGAGTTCCTTCTACGATATCAAGTTCATTACGTTAAAAGTTTTTCGCCAAAAATCAGCCGTACCCCTCCGTCATTTTAGATTAGTATTGCTTGGTATCCGTGTTACATTTGTCGTTGCTATTCGCCGAGGAGTAGTATGCGGTAGCTCTGTAATACTTTTCTGTTGCATAGAAATGCGATTATCTAGGACAGTCGTATATCCATGTTGGTTTTTGTCAAGGGCTTATATGGGTGGGTTTAGAGTAATCCAGGATAATGACGGGTTGAACTTGACTTGAGGTTTATGGTTTTTTGGCCTTTTTCAAGATCATAAACCGCTAGGGGAAAAAACTATATCGAGAGTTTCAAACATACGGAAAACATGCCAGGCATGCGCATACTTTCTGGATTGTGGTGACTTGAGTGGATTCCGTCAGGTTGTCACATGATGATAGTTGGGTTCTATTTCCCACTAATGAGTATGTATTACTCCTCGAGAGATTTTTCACTTCATAAGTAACTAACCTATCAGGTGTCTAAAAAGTGTTAATGACGTTACGCCTCTGAGGAAACGGGGTTATTAATTAGGTCCTTGCGAAAGAACGAAGGACCTCCCTCGGAGTACTAACACTTGCATGGCTGAACAGTAAGCGAACTTGTAAAGAGAAAATGATCCAAACTAGTTCTCTTTTTAGGGTTTGAAGGAGAATTCGAGGAAACAGCGGGATCCATACCAATTAGATAAAGTGATAACCAATCTAATCTTGATAGAGTGCATGCTGAGTGTTTCTTTTCTCTCTCTGTAAGGTACAGCGACGCATGACTTACCTTAAAGACTCATGAACCAAGTTAACCGAACCTTCTTACACTCTTGGGCTTTGGATTGTTATGATTCATGACAAAGTTGCACATATCCTTGCCACTCCATCTTTATCCTTTTTATTTCTTCAGAACACTTCGTATCACTACGATGATCCATATTGCTTAGAATGACCATCTTATAATTACATACGAACTCGAAGAAGTTAATTCAGTCTAGGATGGCCACAGGTTCTGGAGAAATTGAATAAGATTATTTGGTTGTCTCTTCCCTTTTCCTTCTCTCAGGTTGCGAGAGCTCCTTGCATTAGAAGAGTACACCTATTAGACTTATTGGATAGTCTTCTTCCAAACCTTAGACTGGTGCCGAAAGATAGGGAAGGAAGAAAATCAATCAGCCTAAGTGCGGTATGCAGAAGGTAAGATGTAGAGACATATAAAGAGATTGAACTGAGGGGAAAGGAAATTGCGACTACTGTCATGAATCTGGATAATGGAAAAGGTATTACTAGGAATAACTGGCCACCCCCTATGAAACATTTTTATGTTTCAGTATTTCTGTTTACTTGTAAAAAAGAACTGTTTTCTTAATTGATTCTAACTCCAGGGTATGTATTTACTGGATTAGAATCTCACATCAGTACGGTGTTACAGATGATGGGTGGGAGTAGAATATTGGGAAATGGGCGATCTGATCCTCAATATCTAAATTCGTTGTAATTGGTGATATTGAATTAAATTGCCAAGTTTTGCCTGACTACAAATTTTTTGGTCTCGAATAACTGTTGTTATGCACCAAATTATAAAATAAAATATCTGTACCTTTATTTTATAAAGTGAGATATACATTTTTAAAATTATGTTATAAACATTTACCTTTATCAGTTAAGAATAAGATAAGGTGCATTGAATAACGGTGTAAGACATTCTTGACCAAAATACAGTTTTCAATTTACAAAACACAGAATTTGAGTTAGCATATTCTTATGACTTATACATGAAAATTTATGTTGTCCAGTGTCCTTCAAGACAAGGGATTGGTGCTCTTACTTCATTCAGATTTAACTATGACTTCTCTAGTTTTAGATATGCATTCGTTGTAATGCAAGGTCCAAGATTTTAAGAAGTTTATTAGTATAAGAATAAAGTAGAGAACCATACGTTGGAAATATCAGGATTCTTCAAGATGGTCGAAGATATAGATACTTATGCTAGGTATTCCATCATGATAATATTGAGAACTTGATTCTCTCACAGGTTGCTCATCTGTGAGTGCGCTACTTGATGAGTAATGTTGTAATAGCCTTTTTCCATTTTGTGATATGCACCGGAAACAACTGCATGTTATTTGAATCTGGTTCCATCTAAATTAGTGCCTTGATTCTATTTGGACATAGAATGGTTACATATCTTGAGGTTGTTAAGATATGGAGTAATCCGAATTCTGTTTAAAAGCAGAATCCGGACAAACTCAAAGCACACTTCGGCAATGGCGGTTTGTAGATTATCCCAAGCATTCGCTAAGATTTTATTTTCTACCATTTTCATGATCAATGGTTGTATTGTTCATGACTCGCCACCTTTTTATAAAAGGAATCTTTTTGCAAAAGAAACTAGTAGAAGTATGGTACAATTGGAAGTAATTCCAGAATCACAAACGGTTACCGAAAATTTAGTAGAACCTAAGAATTCAACTGGACTTGATAAACTATTAGCCGCTCCACAGATTAAGTAGGTGACCTCAGCCACTCAAGAGGTACTTCGGTTTTCTCGTAGACGGTGATAGGGAGGTCAGCATCATGATAATGATGGCCCTACTAGTTATCAGCAGGTCATAAGAAGTGGTAATTTCTAGGTGACCAGATACTTCATATCCAAGATGCACTCCACGCACTTCAGCAAATTAAGGATTTTAGATTTTGTTGGGTGCTCCTGAAGGGGTAAGACCCATCAGGACCAAATAGATCTTTCGAGATCTGTGCATGTGGAAATATACTAACCTAATAAGGCTAGACTTGTTATAAAGAGTTTTTCTCAAATACCCGTTTGTAGATTGTGATGAGACTTTTACTTCAGTGTCTATGCTGAAGCCCACACGGATATAACTTGGCACTGCTATTCCCCCATTGGTTAACAGCAGGTCATAAGAAGTGGTAATTTCCAGGTGACCAAATATTTTATATCCAAGATAGACTCCACGCACTTCAGCAAATTATAGATTTTAGATTTTGCTGGGTGCTCCTGAAGAGGTAAAACCCATTAGGAGCAAATAGATCTTTCAAGATCTGTGCAGGTGGAAAGGTTTTAACCTAATAAGGCTGGACTTATTGTAAAGAGTTTTCTTCAAATACTCGTTGTGGATTGTGATGTGACTTTTACTTCAGTGTCTACGCTGAAGTCCATATGGATATAACTTAGCGCTGATACTGTTCTTGGTTATGATATCTGGCAGGTGGATGACTATAACGTCAATCCAAATGGGAATTTGGAAGTGTACGTGTATCTGACTCTGCCACAGGGTTATCGTAGTCAGTAGGAGCAGCGGAAGGTGTGCAAGTTGCTTATGTCTATTTGTAGACTGAAGCATGCATAACGGAGACGGATCATCCATTTTGATATGACAGTCAAGATGATTGAATTCATCAAAACAAAAGATGAACCTAGTAAAATGGATGTAGGGAGTACTGTCCTGGATTTGGATGACATATTCCAAATAAGAAGTGATGTTCCTATACTACAATCGATGTTCCTATACTACATCGATCAAACTTTGGTTGTCACATAGTGTTTTCTCTACGTTGGATATAAATAGTATATCAGGAATTCTGGTGACTAGATCTAGATTTGGGAAGTTTCCCAAATCAGGTACGTAGACAACATTCTAAAAGTATTTTAGAATGGATGACTCCTGACGTAGTAGTGTACCCATAAGTGACGGAGTCACCTTCTCTAAAGAGATGTCTTCTAGACCAATGAAGTGAGGGACTGGCATGAATGCGTATCATTTGTTTAGGCAATTGAGTCAATCATGCAATGTCTTGTACAAAACCAGATAGATAATTCTGGTTTTAGATCTAGATTTAGGATGTTTCCCAATCGAGTACTTTGACATCATTCTAAAAGTATTTTAGAATGGACGACTCCTGGCATGTTAGTGTACCCACAGGTAATGGAGTCGCCTACTCTAAAAAGGATGTCTTCCAGACTGATGAGGAGAGGGACCTGCATGAATAACATATCATTTACTTAGTCAATTGAGTCAATCATGCAATGATTTGTACAACGCCAAATATTGCTTTTGCAATGGTTGCAATAGGCATATATTAATCCAATTCTCGAGAAACAAAGGGAAGCTATCATGAACATAAATGGATGTTCTTGGTATAAGGTAACGGTGGCCTCCTCCGGAAGGCGGTTATCGGTTCAGACTTCCAAGATGACCTAGTTAAAAGAGATGTTGTCAGAATTTTGAGTTTAACCTCTTCGGAGGATCAATATATTGGATAGTGTTCTAATAAGGATACTAAAATAATCATGGTGCACGATTCTGGTTATGACTCAACAGAGGATACAGCCCAAGAAGTTTGTCGGATGAGCTTGTTCATTTATGAACTTGGTCCTATCAATTATCCAGACAAATTCTTAAGACGGGGTATCTCTCATTTGGGAGACTTTTAATCTCCATAAGGTTGAGAAATAGAGATATGAAGTTGGAATATTATAGCAGATCCACTCATTGAGGCTATTTCTCGAACACATTAAGTTTCACCAACATAGTTTACGATACTAATTAGTAGAGAAGTTGAGTATTCGATTGCACATGAGCTGTGGGTACGCGGTACCGCAATAATTGACCTTAAGTGCAAGTGGGAGATTGTTGGATATAGTGCCCTCAAGACAATTATTGTGATTGCAAGTAGGCAATTATGATAATTGAATGAGGACTACACAGGTATAACAGACTTACTCAAGATGATAGATGCTGTCTGGTTTGTCTTCATCATTGATGAAGTCCATAGGATTGTTGCTTGAAAACCAGCATATGATGGCGATCATATATGTGAGAGCTGGATTGTCCATAAGAAAATCCTTAAATGTCCCTAGTCGTGGGAGTATCGAGACCTGGAATCGATATTCCGGAGTAGACTAGTGTATACGTTTCTAAACTCCGACGAAGGGCGATGGTCAGTCTCACAAGCCTTTGGTGTTGTGTCACCTAAGATAGCATACATGTGCTCACTTGAGGTGAGTACACCGGACGGATTCGCCGAGAACTTCTAGATGGTATTATATCCATCGTCAGATGGAAGTTCTCAGGTGGCCTGAGTACAGGTTAGTCCTTTGACCTGAGATCGTCATTTGTCTCATATGAGTTCCCACTGTACTTTGATTACTACCTTACCATAGCTCAAAAGAGTCGTGCAAATAGGTTTTAGTTGGGTATGGTCCCAAGCCATATGGAGGCAGTGGTCAATTTTCAGGGATTCGTCTCTCTTGGTATTAGGAGTCGATGTCGTGCTGTATTCAGTTGGCTATCACTAGAAATTCGTGGCCACGGTGGATGAGATTTGCTGATAGTTGATCAGTAGTATCTGTATTGGTGATGATCTTGACTCAGACACGACTTATCAGGTTAGTAGGGGTCAGACGTTATCCACCCTCTAGACTCGATATGCGATACTTTTTGACGAAGAGACTGGACTGTATGGAGATTATCACATTCAGGCTCAGTAGGGTAAGGACGTACTTGATTGTCGATCCCCTTTTGGGCAAGTACCTGGGTATCCATTCCGGACAACTAGTGCCACAGACATGGTTGTAGTTAAACTCACTGCCAGTGTATTGTCGAATCCTTAGAATCCTATACAGAGGGTTTTCCCGGTTCAGGCGATAGATGTAGGAGTCGTACGGTGGTACGTGTAGGGCTCTGATTAAATACGTGTAAGTGATACATGGACTTTGATCGGACGGTTGATAATACTAGCCGGCTTAGGATTAAGCTGGATTATTAAATCAGGTTTTGTTTTAATAATTTATATATATTAGTATTAATGTTCATTATTCATTTTCTCTTATTGGTGCTATTCGTATTTTTATACGAATACGCGTATATGTAGTGATATGTATTTCGGATGAAATATTCTGTATTTATACGGGAATGCTTCTTGAAGGAAACCTCATATTTATTTTTCTATTTAGAAAAATAAATGGGAAATGAGGTGGCATGAAGCATGGCTAGATATGTAGAAGAGCATGAGTTTAACATTTAATGTTGATTTGATTTGGGTTCACTATTGAACCATTGTGGAAAATATAAAGCCATTATTTGTTCTACAATTGCTTTAATTTCTTGACATGCTATGAGATGATTCATGCTTCATGTGAGACTTAGCCATTTTCTCCTCTTCTCCTTCTTCTTCTTACTCTCTTTTGAGTAAGGGTTATGAGTGAAAAATTTAGTGGAAAAATTCCTACATCACCCACCATCAATCCTTAGTAAGTTTGGATCGTCGGCCGGAGCCTCTTCTGGTTTCCCTCGGATGGATCTTCTTCGGCGAGGATGGTCGACCTTCAAGCTCGATCCCGTCGTCTACAAACTTAGAGGGGTCTTCAACAATTAGGTGGACACGTGTCAAAAGTTGTAATTTCATATCCTTTGCATGTTTTAGTTTGCTAGTTTAGGTGTATGAATTGTATCCTAGGTTATGCGTGTTTGGTGCTCGCGTAATATTTTTTTTTATCGCTTCCAGCTCAGCCGCGGCTTCCACGGCACAGGCACTGAACTCCAACACCCCGGGTTTTGCATGTACCTGCTTACAATTCCTAATTCTTATGCAATATCTGGTCGTGCATTCACCATTGCATTTATCAAACTCCCAACGGCCGATGCATATGGCACTTGTGACATGTTATCTTTCTACTCTTGAGCTGTAAGGCACAACTCTTTACCGAGTTTGAAATGTTTCGGTAAAGGCGTACATGCTGGTTTTGCTTTTTCCATGTTGAACCTCTTTAAAACCTTCTCCATGTAGTTCTATTGCGACAGTCACAGCTTTTGTTGCTGCCTATCTCTAATGATCTTCATACCCAGAATTTGCTTGGCTGCTCTCAAAGCTTTCATGAATAACTGTTTAGCCATCAGCTTCTTCATACTTTTAATTTTCTTAAAATTCGGACCTGCCACCAGCATATCATCCACATAAAGTGATAAAATAATATAGTCACCATTCTTAAATTTCTAATATAAATATAGTGATCTGAATCATATCTCACAAATTCTGACTCCAATATGAATCGATCAAACTTGAGATATCACTGCCTTGGAGCTTACTTAAGACCATACAAACTCTTTCATAGTCCGCAAACCAAACCTTCCTTTCCCTTAATCTCGTATCCTGGTAGTTGCATCATATGAATTTTCTCCTCCAAATCTCAATGAAGGAATGCTGTTTCAACATCTAGCTGTTCAAAATGCAAATCTTCCACTGCCACTATACTAAGTATAGCCCGAATTGAATTCATCTTCACCAATGGACAAAATATTTCCTGTAAGTATATTCCATACTGTTGCGTATATCTCTTGACCATAAAGCGAGCTTTGCACCGCTTCATACCATCGGCCTCATCCTTGATTCTGTACACCTATCTAGTTTGCAACACCTTTCGACACTTTGGTAGCTTCACTAGATCCCATATATAAATCTTTTTCAATGAATCCATCTTTTCATATATGGCTTGCTCCCACTGCTTGCTAGAACTGTTCCGCGTTGCTTCTATAAGAGATTCAGGCCCTCCCGAATCAGCGTACAATCTGAATTCGATAACTAAACTTTCAAGCGGCCTCCTTTCTCTTGTAGATTTCCTCAGAATTAGGATATTTGGTTGTTGAACCTGGTCTTAAACAGGTTCCTGAGCCTTATCCTTTACTGTAGTGCTTATCTCTTCTATATTCTAATTTGCACCTGTAGGCACCAGACTATTCTCTTGAGTTTCATCTAACTTAATGAACTCAGATACTGCACAATTCCTAACATTTTCTTGCTTTTCTTCCTTGTACAAGTGTTGCTCATCAAAGACGATATTCCGGCTCCGTATTATTTTCTTGCTTGAGTAATCCCACGGCCGATATCCGAATTCATCTCCTCCATAACCAATGTATGCACACTTCATTGACTTGGAATCAAGCTTACTCATTTCTGCCTTATCTATCAGCGAATAAAAAATACAATCAAAAACTTTAAGGTGCGATTAATTTACTAGTTTACCTGACCAAATTTCTTCCAGAATTTCTCTATCGAGTGCACTTGCTAGGCTTCGATTGATCAGATACACTCAGTATCGACAGTTGCTGCCCATAGGAATTTGGGCACATCTGCATCTAAGGTCATGCTCCTTACCCTCTCTAGAATCGTCATGTTCATCCTTTCAGCGATACCGTTCTGTTGCAGTGTCCCTGATACCATTTTTAACCAACGTATACCCTTATATAAGTAAAATCCTTTGAACTCTTGTGTGCAATATTCCCTACTATTGTTGGACTTTAGGCACATAACCATCGTCCCTGTTTCGTTCTTCACCTGTGTAATCCAGATTTTAAAATGACCAAAAACATCAGACTTCTTCTTCATTGCATAAACCCAGGTATTCCTACATCCATCATCAATGAACGTAACGAAGTACTAATTTTTACCATAAGACACTACAGATGCCGATCCCCATATATCTGTATACACCAACTCTAGTTTCTTAGTATTCTTTGCTACACTACCAATCTGAAACCTGAGTGCGCTTTACTTTTCACAAACACAACTCTCACAGATTCCCAACTCTACCTTCTTCAACCCAGATAAAAGTCCCTTACCCTGAAGAATTTTCATATCCATCTCGCTAAGGTGCCCCAATCTCTTGTGCCACAATGAATTCTTAGAATCCGTGCATATGGACCTGCCTTCAATGCAATCGAAACGCCACTACTCCCACTAAAGGAATACAATAAACCGATCAATTTACCCCTTACGACTACCAACGATCCTTTGGAAATCTTCCACTAAGAATTCCCAAATACCGTAACATACCCTTCGTTGTCCAGCTGACTTGTAGATATTAGACTCTTCTTCAGATATGGTATATTTCGAGCGTTCTTCAATTTTATCTGACCTCCTCCTGACGGATGCAATATAATCGTCTTTTTTCCAACGATTTTGCATAGCTGGCCATTTTCCATCACATGCCCAAGATCTCCGTGAACATAATTGATAAAATGATGCCGATATGAAGTGCAGTGAAAAGATGCCTCCGAATCTAGAAACCAGGTATCTCCCATTATGCTCTCACTTGCCGAAAGACAAAGTTCATGTTCCCCTTGTTTATGTGTAGATATAATATTGGGTTCTTTATCATCTGACTTCTCATCTTAGCCTTTTTCTTTCTTCAAGAGTCCATAGTCCTTCTTCTTGTGACCCTTATTTCCGCAGTTCCAACAATCACCTTGGATTTTTCCTTTTGAATTTCCTCGGCTTTTAGATTTGTCTTTCATCCCTTCTTCCCTTTTCCATTGTCCTACCACGATTCTCTACTGAGAGTGTAGAACTTCCTGAACTTCCACTCACAACCTTTCTCCCTATCTCATCATTTAATATGCAACTCACCGCATCATTAAATGTGAGAGTCCCTGAGATCGAGTTGCTGACCACCATAACTAGGTTTTCCCAACTCTCTGGCAACAAACATAAAAACAATAGGGCTCGAATCTTATCTTCAAATATGATTGAGACTGATTCGAGTTGGCTTGTCGCACTGTTGAACTTGTTCAGATGTTCTGTCACTAAACCGTTTTCTGCCATCTTCATGTTGAAAAGTTTCTTCATCTGAAATATTTTATTTGACGTTGAAGGCTTCTCATACAACTTTGCTAATGTCTTCATTATCCCCATAGTTATTTTCTTTTTCGAAATATTTAAAGCTACTTACGAAGTCAATGATAGCCTAATCGTCAACAGGGCTTTCCTATCCAGTAGATTCCATACCTCATCGGATATCTTCTAGTGCTTGTTGCCCTATAATGGAAGATACAAATCTTTCTGATATAGATATTCCTCCATCTGCATACGCCACCAACCATAATTATGACCATTAAACTTCTCAATTCCAATCTTATCCTTAGCCATCATTCGTTTACCGCCGCAAAAAAACTAACATTCTCTCTCGGATCATTGAACCAACACCTTCGAAATTACAATCTAAGAAGATGGGGTGCAGACACAAGCGTTGTCTCCCACTGTAAAATTAGACCGTAAAATCGAAGACTCTTCGGTTCCCTACGCTTTGATACCACTTTGTTGGGGAATAAACTGGGAGAAGCAAGAACTATGCTAAACGACCAAACACGCAAAATGAAATATACAACAAAAGATAAAACAATGCAAGAATAAGAGAATCAAATCAGGGAGAGACACAATATTTGTTTAGGTGGTTTACCCGCCGTATGGCTAGTCCCTGGCAGAGTGGAATCTGCAAAACTCCCACCAATTCTTTTGTCAAGATTACACCAAGAGCAAACCCTAGGAGATTTCTTTCTAATCTCTTTTAGCCGTCACCCTCTCTCTCTATATTTAATAGCCTTTTTTGATAGCCTCTAATTTTCTCTAATGAGAAAACTTATTTATAACCAAACCCTAATCCTACTTGAATTAGGATTAAACAGTATTACGAAAATACCCTGTACGTCATGAAACTTCTTTGAGCCTGCTGAACATAATTACGAGCCGTCTCATACGAATAGAGGAGAATTGATAATTACACACATGTTGTAAGCCGGCTCAACATAACTATTAGTCATCTCAAAATAGGATCGAGCCGGCTCAAGATAGGATCGAGCCGGCTCATGAAGAAACTCCACAATATCATAATGTCATTTGTCAAGTGTCAACTTACTAAGATTAAATTGATACATTGTTTATTGACGGAGTGAAGTATTTCACCATTAGACCCATGCTTTCAAATGATTGAGAATTTCAGCTTTTATTGGTTACTTGCGCTATTTTATAAAAGATACGACGAAAGCTAAGGTTGTCTCTCTGATACGAGATACCCCTTCGATGCTCCAGGAGCATGCACATGAGGCTGAGACTGAGTATTACGTGTCATCTGTTAGTTATATATATGCCCTAGAGGCCATTGTTGTACATATGATATATTATAATGGATGCTTGTATATATAGAGAGAGGATTTTCTTGCTCAACATGATAGTATATTATCTGGTTTTACTTTGTCTTAACATGTTGACTTGTATTGGTTTACTGTCTTGCTCTCACATGTTGATAAAGCCTTTAGGATATGTACTCGACTATTAGGACTATGATATAGATCATACTAGTAGGGCTAGGGTAGTCCGAGAGTACATCCTATAACTGTTCCTAGTCGAGGGTGTATCGAGACAGGTTATCGATACTCCAGAGTACACTAGCGTATACGCATCTTGACCCATATGATGGGCGATGGATGATCCCATATCCATCGGTGTTTGACATCAAAGATGGTGTACGGGTGCTCAGTGGAGACTGGGTACACTGAACGGACTCACCGAGAACTTCTAGATGGTATTATACCTATCGTCAGATAGCAGTTCTCTGGTGACACTGGTACAAGTTAGTCTGTAGACCCGAGATCGTCATAGAGACTTGTGTGATTCCCACTGTGCTTTGATTTCCACCTTACCACGTTCAATAGGACGTGCAAAACGGTGGCTTTTAGGTACAGTCCCGAATAATATGGAGGCAATGAGCGATAGGAGGGGTTTCGTCTCTCCCGGTATTGGGGGTTGATGTTGCGCGGTGTTCGATTGGCTATAACTAGAAGTCCCTAGGCAGGGCTGATATGGAGTGCTACTGGTAAGAGTTATCAATACTTTCTCGACCCGTTATGAGCCTCAAATCGACACGACTTATCGGTTACTAGGGTATGACGTTTACCACCCCTAGATTTGATATGCAGCATATCTGACGAAGAGACCGGACTGTACGGTAAGTGTTAATAGTTGGGTCGACGGGAGTTTTGACAGCTTCGCTGGTTTTCTTCTGATCGCTCAATACCTGGGTGGCGGTTACGTTTAGCTGATCGCTTGCGGCTTGTTGGTGTTTGATATGATCATCACCTGCTGCCGGCGTATTGACGAGTCTTAGAGTCCCACAATGAAGTTTCCTGGCTCAGGCGAAAAGATGTGGTGTGCATATGAGATATGCGCGGGGACCCGATTAAATGCGTGTATGTGATACCGTATATTTAATCAGGTGTTTTTCTATTGGTCCGGTCATATGTGATATGACCGGTTATTGATTTAACATTTGACTTTTAGATTAATTCTTTATTAAACCCTTTTCTTTGTTGATGTATGTATGTATGCACATGATGATGTGCATGGACACATACATATATACATTGTATCATGGTTGTTGATACAATGGATGGTGGCAATGCAAGACTCACATGGTTGTAAATATGTATATATTTATTTATATTGAGTTAAAAAAGAGATAATTCACTCATGGTTAATGTTTATCATCTTTGACCATTCTTGACCTAACTCTTAAACAAGAGTTAATTTTCTTTTGGCTTTTAAACTCAGTGATAAATATCTAGATATTTACTAACCATGGTTTGAAGTGAGAATGATATAATATTGATTATTCAATCTCATCTTCATAATATATTATTCATCACAAAAGACTTTTGAGCTCAAGCTTTACCATTATCTTCTTCTTCCTCTCTCTCTTGAGATTTTCTTTGAGTGAGGTAGTTAAAAAAAGAAAGGGTTTTGATTAGAGAATACAAACCACCTCATCATTCTACACACATCTAGCCCATTTGTGTAGGGTGTTTGCTATACTTCTTTCACAAATCAAGTAAAGCAAGGAGCTTTGGGCAAAGGGATTTCGGGTGGATCATCGTGGATGAGAAACCACTCTAGCGATCCGTTCCAAACTCTCAAAGGTCCAAGGAGTCACCAAGGGAGGTCAACAAAGGATGTAATCTCTACACTTAGTGATAGAATCTCATTTCTATATGATACTTTGCTTGTTACCCTAAATATTCTAGTTAAAGATTCATGGTTAGTTTACTTAGCACCTCTAAAATTTTAAAGTGGCATGTGTGATGCTTCCATACTATACAGTAGGTGCTAGGTAATCCTAACAATGGTATCAGATCCAAGCTAGAATTTTAGACACGGTGTTAAAAAAATTACGAAAACCAAATCGACTCCGAAAATACGGTATTTGAAACCCTTGATTTTGCTCTCTGGAAATTTTCTAAAAGTCGTTTAAAAATTATTTAAACAGCTGCAGAAGCTTGCATGCGATGTTACTAGAACACAGTGTGAAGACGGACCCCCTGCTCGGATTTTGGCCGAGCCCCTTCCCCCCAGATCCGGCGATGCCGGCCCTTTGTGCTCCCCTACACTTCGTTTTCACACTGTGCTTTTATCTGTATATTTTGGGGTTTCAGCTATTGTTTGTTTAGCCCAAATATTGATGTGATGATTATTTTGATTAAGGGTTAATTCGTTGTTTTTCGTAGTCGTGTATTTTAACACTGTAAAGGTAACCTTGACAATGTTTAACAGTTCGAACGAACTTCGAACACCACATCTTTTACCCTGCTGAAATTTTCAAGTGTTGTAATTTTCCTAAGTTGATTATATTCAATAGTCGTGCAAGTATCCCTATGGCCCCTTTAGAAGAATATAATAACCTTAACTTGATTCTATGCCCACGGAACCGCGAACGAACCTTAGAGTTCGCCGTAGTTCTGTAGTGCCATAGGTGAGGCATTGGTTAACCCCTTCTACGGCTGGTCCATAAACACTGAGGCACATTTTTGAGTATTTTGACTTTGCTCAAGTATTGAGCACTCGGGGAAATTTGTGGATGTATGTTGATTCGATCGAAACGTTAAATATCGTCTTGATATATCAGAATGTGATACAATATATGGAATTCACATGGTTAGGCATGAAATCCGTAATATGTGATATTTCGGGTTTACGGTGTCTAAGGTGATTCTGGATTCCAAATGTTGTAGTTTTTCACTTTTCTTTTCTGCGACCGTAAGTGTAGTATGTGGTGTATATCTGGCTTCGTTGCTATACATCAATGACAATTGGGGTACGCATACATACTTAGGTTGATGATATGCGATATTATGTGTTGCTGAGATATGATGTGCAGAATTGTCGCGATTGAATAGCCGTGGGTTTTATGTGAGATGAGAGTTTTTATTTTCATTCATGTAAAATTCATTGTTTGTAATATTGTTTTATTGGGGCACTTCCGGGTTGAGGATGATGTCACCATTGTATATTATTTACTTTTCCTCATTAGGATAAACCCAAGGTGGGGAGCACAAGTAACCGGGTTCTAGGGTCCAGTGGGAGACCAACTCGAGGAGTCGAGTCCGGATCTTCTAACCCTAGAATTGGAAGGGTTGCTTATCGCTCTCATAGAGGTCTAAGAATGTGGGTTTGGCTATTCATCGCGACCGTGGAATCCGTGTTTTATACAGGCTCAAAATAAAACACGGACAACCTAGTATATCTAATATTTCATATGTTTCTTCTGCTACTGATATACTGTGATGTGATCATTTTATATGCCTGAGATGAATGCTTTATTATTGTATATATATGATATATAATAAACGTTGCTTATGTTTTGCACCCGCGCTAGTCCCGACCCGTTATGCCGTTAGTTAAGTAACATAACCGTGCATAACGGGACACGGTGGCGAATGCGGATGGCATAAGCGTACGTTGTATTTTCGTTTCTTCTGTGATGCTTAGGAAGCATAAATGATGGGATTCATTAATGAGATTAATGAAAGAAAAAGAAACCTAAAAGATGTTGTAGAATCAAATTTTATAAAGGGTAGCTTAAGTTTTTGCTTTACATAGCGGTATTCCGTGTAGAATATCCAACACCTTATTCGATAAGGAAAGAGCCGAGATCCCTTCGCTGGGAGTAACCTCTTTAGCGAAACTAGAAGATGCTACAACTCATTCGGTTTTATTTCTGACTGCTTCTATAGTTCTTGCTTTGCATAGTGGTATTTGTGAAATATCCTGCACCTTATTCGATAAGGAAAGAGCCGAGATCCCTTCACCGGGAGTGACCTCTTTAGAAAAACTAGTAAAAGCCTCAAAAACACTCCTTTTCAAAATCACTTGTTTCTACAACGATATCAAGTTCATTACGCAAAAGGTTTTCTGAAAAACCTATCATAGATCTTCGTCATTTCAGATAAGTTCTACTTGGTATTCGTGCTGCGTTTGTTGACCTTGTTAAGGCGTAGTGTGTGGCAGCTAATTAGTATTTATCTGCTAAAGCGTGAGATGCGATTGGATTAGGGTAGTCGTATGGCCTTGTTAACCTTGTCAAGGGTCGTGCGGGTGGGTTTAATTTAATCGGGAAATGACGGGTTGAACTTGACTTGCAATTTATGATTTGTTGACCTTATCAAGGTCATAGATCCCTAGGGGCAAAAGCATTATCAAGAATTTCAAGTGTTGAAATTTGCAATGAGATTGCATACCTTCTATTTGATAGTTGGATCCCGATACTCACTGTGAGTAAGAGTTACTCGTGGGAGAGTTTTACACATGACAATTAGTCGATCAAGTAGGTGTCAAGAAAGGTGTTAACGGGGTTATGCCTCTGAGAAAACGAGGTTTACTTTAATTAGGTCCGTGCGAAAGCACGGGGAACCTCCCTCAAAGTACCAACACTGGCCTGGCCGAAAGATTGGCGAACTCATAAAGTGTAATTAATCCCGGCCAGTCTTACCATTTAGGGTTTGAAGGAAGATTTGATAAAAACCAGTGGGAGCCATCCTGATTAGATAAGATAATAACCAAACTAATCTTGCAAGAGCATATGCTAAAGTGTTTTCTTCTCTCTCTCTCCAGGTAGCGACCATGTCAGGCCTTAATCAAGATAATAATATGGATGTATTGACCGAACCTGCTTATTATACTGAGCAGGGGAACGTTGGTCCTGCTCCAACTTATAATTGTTATAAGTCCGAGCAGGGAATAGGAGAATATCTGGATTCTCACGCTGCCCAAACGAAGAACAAGCATATTGATGCATCTTCTTCGGATGTGTTTGTTATCGAGAACTATTTCTCAGTTCACTCTACGTCCTGGGTATTAGATACCGGATCGGGATCCCACATATGTAATATGTTACATGGGCTACGTAAAGGTAGAGAACTGGAAGAGGGTGATCATTCCGTCAGAGTAGGGAATGGTGCAAATGTTGCAGCCAAAGCAGTAGGCAAATATCACTTTGTATTGCCAAATGGTAATACATTGATTCTAAATGAATGCTATTACATTCTGACCCTGATATGCAATGTTATATCAGTTTCTTTATTAAGTAAAGAAGGATTTAATTTTGTAGTACAGGTGAATTTTATGAACATAATCCTGAATCAAAAGTTGATTGGATCAGGCTCATTAAATAATGGCATATACGTTCTAAATCAAACAGCGGTACTTAATGTACAAAACACACACAAAAGGAAGAGTTCAGAAATAAACGAATCCTTCTTGTGCCATTGTAGACTAGGTCATATCAATGCGACACGACTAGAAAAGTTGCATAAGGATGGATATTTGAATCCGTTCGAATTTTCATCTTATGATACTTGCCAGTCATGTCTCAAAGGCAAAATGACCAAAACTCCGTTTAGTGGACACGGAGAAAGATTTACGGAACTCTTGGGACTGATACATAGTGATGTATGTGGTCCCATGTCTACACATGCCAGGGATGGTTCCTCTTACTTCATTACATTCACTGACGATCTCTCAAGCTACGGACATGTGTTTCTGTTGAAACACAAGTCTGAATCTTTTGAGAAATTCAGAGAATATAAACACAAAGTAGAGAACCAAGCGGGTAAAAGTATTAAGATCCTTCGATCTGATCAAGGAGGAGAATACTTGAGCAATGAGTTCCAGGACTATCTAAAAGAGAATGGGAATCTCTCTCAGCTTACTCCTCCTTATACACCACAGCACAACGGTGTATCGGAGAGGAGGAATCGCGCCATATTAGATATGGTGCGCTCTATGATGAGCACAACTGAGTTGCCTATTTCTTTTTTGGGCTATGCGCTTGAGACAACAACATACCTATTGAATCAAGTTCCATCTAAATCTGTATCTACCACACCATATGAGATATAGAGTGGGAAGAGACTATATCTTAAACGAGTTAAGATATGGGGTTTTCCGGTCTATGTCAAAAGGCAAAATCCGGACAAACTCGAGGCACGATCAGTTCTCTGCAAGTTTGTGGGATATCTAAAGAATTCGTATGCATATTTTTTCTACCATAGTGAGGAACAAAAGGTGTTTGTTGCTCAACATGCCATCTTCTTAGAAAAGGAATTTCTTGCAAAAGAAATTAATGGTGATGAGGTAGAGCTGGAAGAAGTTCCAGCGGTACAAACTGCAACTGAAGATTTAGTGGAACCAGAGAATTCAGTAGTTCCCGACAAACCCCAGTCTCTCCGCCGTTCTAGTAGGGTTCCTCATCCACCTGAGAGATATTACGGTTTTCTCATAGACGGTGAGAGTGGGGATTGCATCATGGAAGATGATGACCCGACTAGCTTCGAGCAGGCCATCAAGAGTACTGACTCTGTGAAATGGCTGGATGCAATGCGATCTGAGATAGAATCCATGTACACTAACAAAGTATGAACTTTGGAAGTTGCTCCTGAAGGGGTAAAACCCATTGGGAGCAAATGGATCTTTAAGAAGAAACTTGGTGTAGATAGAAAAGTTGAGACTTTCAATGCTAGACTTGTTGCAAAGTATTTTCGTCAACGACCATGTGTGGATTATGACGAAACTTTTCTCCAGTGGCTATGCTTAAATCCATCCAGATCCTACTTGCTATTGCTGCATACCATGACTACGAAATCTGGCAAATGGATGTTAAGATCGCCTTTCTAAATGGTGATTTAAAGGAGTGCGTGTACATGACTCAGCCAGAAAGCTTCATAGACAGTGGGAGCAGCGGAAAGGTGTGCAAGCAGCTTAAATCCATCTACGGGTTAAAGCAGGAATCGCGGAGTTGGAAAATCTGCTTTGATATGGTAGTCAAAGTGTTTGATTTCATCAAAAACGTAGATGAACCTTGCATCTACAAGAAGGTTGCAGAGAGTAAAGTTGTCTTCCTCGTATTGTATGTGGATGACATGCTCTTAATAGGAAATGATATTCCTAAGCTGCACTCGGTCAAGCTCTTCTTATCACATAGATTCTCAATGAAAGATCTAGGTGATGCCTCATACATTTTGGGGATAAGGATCTATAGAGATAGATTTAAAAGGATACTGGGATTGTCCCAATCCACGTACACTGACACCAAACTAAAGAGGTTTAGTATGGAAGAATCCAAGCATGAGAACTAACCCACGATCTCTGGACTCACTCTCTCCAAAGAAATGTCTCCCAAGACTGATTTGGAGAGAGCTCGCATGCAGGAGATACCCTATGCTTCGGCAGTAGGCTCTATCATGTACGCGATGTTATGTACCAGACCCGATGTACCATACTCAGTAAGTGTAGTGAGTAGGTATCAAGCAGATCCAGGAGAGAGTCACTGTACAGCTGTGAAGAACATTCTCAAGTACTTAAGAAGGACTAAGGAGATGTTCTTGGTGTATGGTAACGGAGAACTCCAGGTTGAGTCCTTTACCGATTCGAGCTTCCAAAGTGATAAGGACGACTCTAAGTCGCAATCGGGATTTGTCTTTACCCTAAATAGAGGGACGGTTTGTTGGAAAAGTTCCAGGCAAGAAACCGTGGTAGACTCGACAATGGAGGGTGAATACATTACTGCCAACGATACTACCAAAGAGGCTGTCTGGATGAAGAAGTTCATCACTGAACTTGGTGTGAATCTATCCATTATGCATCCAATACCTTTGTATTGTGATAACAATGGAGCTGTGGCTTTAGCCAAGGAACCCGGGTCCTATCAGAGATCCAGACATATTCGGAGGCGGTATCACCTAATCCGAGAGATAGTTGATCACCGAGAGATCGAGGTCAGGAGAGTTGACACAAAGGACAACACTGCGGATCCACTCAAGAAGGCCATACCCCAGATACAATTTGAGAGACTTTTTGAGATGTTGGGTATGAGATACTACAACAACTGGCCTTAGTGCAAGTGGGAGATTGTTAGTTATATATATGCCTTAGAGGCCATTGTTTTACATATGATGTATATTATAATGGATGCTTGGATATATAGAGAGAGGATTTTCTTGCTCAACATGATAGTATGCTATCTGGTTTTACTTTGTCTTAACATGTTGACTTGTATTTGTTTACTGTCTTGCTCTCACATGTTGATAAAACCCTTAGGATATGTACTCGACTACTAGGACTATGATGTAGATCATACTAGTGGGGCCAGGGTAGTCTAAGAGTATATCCTATAACTGTTCCTAGTCGACGGTGTATCGAGACAGGGCATCGATACTCCATAGTAGACTAGCGTATACGCATCTTGACCCATATGATGGGCGATGGATGATCCCATATCCATCGGTGTTTGACATTAAAGATGGTGTACGGGTGCTCAATGGAGACTTGGTACACTGAATTGACTCACCGAGAACTCCTAGATGTTATTATACCTATCGTCAGATAGCAGTTCTCTGGTGACACTGGTACAGGTTAGTCTGTAGACCCGAGATCGTCATAGATTCTTGTGTGATTCCCACCGTGCTTTAATTTTCACCTTACCACGTTTAAGAGGACGTGCAAAACGGTGGCTTTTGGGTACAGTCCTGAATCACATGGAGGCAATGAGCGATAGGAGGGGTTTCGTCTCTTCCGGTATTAGGGGTTGATATTGCGCGGTGTTCGATTGGCTATAACTGGATGTCTCTGGCCAGGGCTGATATGGAGTGCTACTGGTTAGAGTTATTAGTATTTTCTCGACCCGTTATGAGCCTCAAATTGACACGACTTATCGGTTACTGGGGTCTGACGTTTACCACCCCTAGACTTGATATGCAGCATATCTGACGAAGAGACCGGACTGTACGGTAAGTGTTACTAGTTGGCTCGACGAGAGTTTTGACAGCTTCGCTGGTTTTCTTCTGATCGCTCAATACCCGGATGGCCGTTATGTTTAGCTGACCGCTTGCGGCTTGTTGGTGTTTGATATGATCATCACCTTCCGCCAGCGTATTGACGAGTCTTAAAGTCCCACAATGAAGTTTTCTGGCTCAGGCGAAAATATGTGGTGTGCATATGAGATATGCGTGGGGATCCGATTAAATGTGTGTATGTGATACCGTATATTTAATCGGGCGTTTTTCTATTGGTCGGGTCGTATGTGATATGACCGGTTATTGATTTAACATTTGACTTTTAGATTAATTCTTTATTAAACCCTTTTCTTTGTTGATGTATGTATGTATGCTGTTCATATCAGAATTTCGCATTATTATATTGCCCATTCTTAATCACATTACATATAAATAGGTGCTTTTGATCCATGTCTGCTAAATAGTTGCAGGTTACAGGTTCTCAGATCGTTTCAATGAAAATTCATGAAAAGTCGCTACAAATGTGAGACTACGACCAACAATAGATGAACCCGTATGATTCCGCCTTCCAGTTTAAGGAACAAATGGAAAATCATTAGACAGTTTAATGCACAAAGCACAAGAGCAGCACAAGATTCAAAGACTTTAACGCGAAGCTCAAGGCAAAAGTCCACATCATTCTTCACTGTTGGAAATCTGGAAGGAAATAGAAGAGATTCTGAGAAACTAAGTAAAGAAAACAGAAGATAAAAGCAACACAGAGAAACCCTAAAGAGATGAGCCAAAGATCCCACTTAATTGCCACGGAACCGCGGCCAAAAAGGCCTTTCTGCCGCGGTTCCACGGCCGTATGATGCACGTGTCGGAGGATGTCGGTGCTTTGACCTGGCTTTCTTAGGGTAGTTTTGTAAATTCATGTGTGGATCAGAATGTAACCTAGGGTTTCTCCTATCTATAAATAGGAGAGTTGAAAGTCAAATGAAGGCATGCCTCTCTTTATTTTTTAGTCTCTTTTTAATTTCTAGATTTAAATTCAATTGTAATGCGTTGTTGAAAGGACATCAATAAAGTAAGTTTTCATTTTATCTCGCATTGTTTTTATCTGAATTTTAATTTCTGCAATTTCTTATCTGTTCTTTTATTATTTGCAAACTAGTTCATCAATTAAAATAAAATAAATGAATTTTATTGTTATCTTCCTAATGAGTGAGTAATTCCTCACTTATTAGGGATAGGAGAGGGAAGGTTTGAGAGAAGAAAATCTCCCTCACTCATTTCTTTACCCAAATAATTTTATTTAATGACTCTCTTTAAATCAAACATAATCCGCTCACTACGGCACCCTATCCTACATGATAGCGGTGATTCCCTAGTTAGACGGGTTGTGGTTGAATTAACTGGAGGTTAGGGATAAAAGCCAAGAACGGACGAAGAAGGACCAAAAGGAAGAAACTATGTTTCTTCCTAGTCGTGCTAATCTCCGTTGTTGACTATTACCCTAACACCTATATTCTTAACTAGGGCATTAAAAGAAGTAAAAAGAATCCCTATTTCGAACTAACCTAATCCTAACCCTAGCTAGCCTTTAAATTAATCTATTCTCATTCTTAGATCTTAAAACAAAACCTACCAAAAGTTAGGACTTAACTCGTTAGAAATTAAAGAAAAGGACACCATTTCCCTGTGGATTGACTCGTACTCAACCGGCTAGCTACTAAGCGACACCGTCTTGATTGCGGTATTCTTAAATTTAAAACGCATGCAAAATCTCCAACAATCAAATGGCGCCGTTGCTGGGGAAACGATAGTTTATTTCTTTTTGTAATTTCGGGTTAATTAAAAAAAATAATAAAAACATAAAAAAAACATCTTGTTATTTTTGATTGGTTTTTGTGCGAATTATGCAGGAAAGGAAGATGGACTGATTCAGAACTAGAGCAAGCTCATTGAACAAATCCAAAAACAGAGAATCTGAACAGACAGAGGAGAAAAAACTAAGCACAGAAAAAATTTGAAGATCGAAACCAGCTATTTAACCGCGTAACCGTAGCATAAGCAGGGGTTTGACCGCGGAACCGCGGTCAAACAGGTGACGTCAGCTGTTTGAAAACTCTCTGTAAGTATATTTTTTTCTCCTTCTCTCCTCTGCACTCCATTAAAAAATTTCCCTGCAGGATTCTTTGCACAGCAAAATCTTCTCCCTCTCCAATAAATTGTTTTGTGTAGGATTCTTTGCGCCGCAAATAAAAAGAAAAAATTTTGGCAAGTGTTTTAGATTTTGGTGTGTTACTGCTTCGCCTATTTAAAACGGAATCTAAGGGGCTCTAACACCAATTAAAATTGGGTGGGGATTTTATTACCCTTCCTAAGACTCTAGAAATCACTAAAAAGCATATGCATCAACCTTAAGTTAATTAAAAAATATCTAGACTCAGCCAATTAAGGACTGCCGCGCTCATTAGGACAGAGGAAGATTGTGGGCATTCAGTCGTTTATCTAAACCTGACTTTGTGGTGCCTAGGCTAGACAAGTGAGAAAGGCAACTTTAAAAGGCCCGTCTCACAGTGATTTGTGAGCGGAACCCTCTTTTCTTCATTTGTGCTTACCTGGCCACAATTGGCGGTGAAGAGGCGATTTGAGGGATATCTCACAACTTGTCTCTTTGGAACAGTTAGGAGCAGTCTAGTTGACTTAGGAGACCCTAGCTCTAGGTTTGATTATGTATGTTTAAACTGTGGTTATTTGAAATTGTGTCGTAGTTCCATAAAAAAAAATTTTGCAAAAATCTTTATAAACAAAAAACACAACAAATCAAAATTTTTACAAAAACTTGCCCTTTGTCGCTAGAATCCTATTGTACCCACCTTTTATCCTTACATTTCCCCATTAACGTTTTCTTACCCTCACATTCTATATTTTGACTACACTAAACTCGTTTAGTGTATGTCCGGTTGGACTCGAGATACTAGCGCCCGTTTAGTCCGTGTTTCGATAGTCGCTACCGACGACACGATCGACTCCGAAGTCGAAACACCCTCCGTTCCTTTTTCATCCTTACCTTTGCCGGCCAACTCCAACGTTGATCGGAATTTTGTCCATTCACCTTCATCTTCACATTCATCATCTTCTAAAGAGATGTCAGAATTCAATACTAATAACCCTTTACCTACCTTGGGACTGATTCCACCTCAACTGGGTGCGAATAACCCGCAAAAAGCTCCTGTTTAAGCACCACGGCGAATCGCGCTCCAAGATCGTTTCTATCCTACCCGCTCTGCACTTCCTACTTGTCTTTCGCTACCGCCGGCAAGTGGGGACAATTTCGAAATTAAGCCCCACTTCATCAACATGTTGCCTAAAGTTCATAGAATGGAATCTGAAGATGCTTATATCTTCATCAACAAATTCCAGATTGTCTGTACAATGATGAAGACAACCCAACTGTCCGATGATGCTATAAGGCTACGAGTCATTCCTTTCACATTGTGTGATCTAGCTGAAAAGTGGTTATATAGTACTGCATCACATTCCATAAACAGTTGGGAAGAGTATGTTAAAGCATTTCTTAAAAAGTTTTACCCACATCACAAGACCGCGAGAATACGTAATGAAATTAACCAATTTTCCCAGCTTCCTTCCAAACCTTTTTGGAAGTGTTTCGAACGATACAAAGACCTTCTTGTTCAGTACCCTCATCACGGTATTGAGAGATGACAACTTTGCCAGACCTTATACGAAGGACTGAACCCAGCAACTAAGCAGTTGCTGGAGACCATTTGTCAAGGCTACTTCCTAACCAAATCTGACGAGGAAGCTTGGCAATTTCTTGACGATCTTGCTGAACAAATGCTTCAGTGGGAAAGCACTAGACCGACCACTTTTTCCACTTCATCTACTTCCTCCCATCCGTCTAGGGCAGGCGTTCATCAACTTGATATGTCAATGGTAATGAAAGCCGAAATGGCCGCAATTACACGAAAACTAGAAGCAATTGAGATCAAATTCTCATCGCCTTCTCCTGCCCCTGCTTTACCCCCTCGCACTATATGCGCTTGTTGATTCGGATCCATCCCATTTGATCGAAGAGTGTCCTTACAACTCACCTGCTCAAGAACAGGATCAAGTCAATGCTGCCTTTCAGCAAAGACAAAGAAATGATCCATACTCTTCAACTTACAATCCTGGTTGGAGGAACCACCCCAATTTTGCTTGGAATCAAAATCAACAACAATTTCAAGGCAACAAAAATTTCCAGAGGCCTCCTCCTCAACAACAAACTCGTCAACAAACTCAATATCAGCAACCTTTCCAACCCCAACCTTACCAAAATCAAATGAACAATTTTGAACCCAACAATTCTTTTCCTCAAAAAAATTTTGTTCCACTAAATAACGATAAGGTTTTCTCGTTAGAACGAAATCTGGAGGCGTTTTTAAAACAATCAACTCAATCCTCAGCCAACATCCAGTCTTCCACTCAGTCTTTGGTGCAACACACTGCATCACATGGGCAGAGCATCAAAACTATTGAAGCCCAGATTGCACAACTGAATGCGGCTTTAACCGAGTGAGAGAAAGGGAAGCTTCCATCTCAACCACTTTCAAATCCTGGTCACCCACAAAATGCACATGTTTCTCTTGAACAACAAAAGCATAATGTGAGTGCCGTGACTACATTGAGATCTAGAAGGATGTTGCACAACAATGTTGGCACAGATGATGACACCCCGGCCGCCGCTTCTTCTTCTCTTTCTTCTTCTTCTTCTTCTTCATCTTTAGAGCATGTTCTCCATTCTTCACAAGGCTCTACTTCTTTTGCTGCTCCGAACGGACCCACTTCTCACTCCACGAAAACACCAGCACTGGGATCCGTTCTAACTCCGCAATCTCCTCCACAAATATTGGACTCAACAAATTTTTAAAATGTTCCATTTCCAACCCGGTTAAGATCCAATAAACAAAATCTATAAATGGAGAAGACTATGGAGTTGTTTAAACAGGTTAACATTATTATTCCTCTCTTAGATGCAATCCAACAAGTCCCTTCTTACGCAAAAATCTTGAAGGACTTCTGCACTAAGAAGAGAAAATCTCAGGTACCAAAGAAAGTGTTTTTAGATAGTGCCGTGAGCGATGACCTTACCCAACCTTTATCCCAAAAACGAAAGGACCCTGGCTGTTCTAAGATTTCAATAACTATTAGGGATAAGAACATCAATCATGCACTTTTAGATCTTGGTGCCAGTGTTAACCTACTTCTTTATTCGGTATATAAGCAATTGGGTGTAGGAGAGTTGAAACCTACGCATTGTACTCTCTAAATAGCCAACCGATCTATCACCCATCCTAGGGGTGAACTAGATGATGTGTTAATAAACGAAGGGGACTTCATATTCCCCGTTGATTTTATTGTTCTCGATACACAGCCTGTAGCTAACCCCCGGAATCAAATTCCGATGATACTCGGTCGACCATTCCTTGCAACTTCGAATGCTGTGATCAATTGTCGCAATGGTTCGATGAACCTATCTTTTGGAAACATGACAATTGAACTCAACATTTTTAAGTTGGGGAATCATCCCTCCGAACCTAATACTAATATATTTTATGTTTGCTCGATCCAAGAGATCACCCTGGAGGACTGTGGGCTCGAGAAATTTCTATTCGATCACAGCAATTTTGACGCCACTAGTGCGTTCCTCCTTGAATCTGATACTGCTTTCGCACCTGATAATGACTATGAGCGTTTCACTTTCTCGAACGATATCGACCAATCACTACCCGAGTTTTAATTCTTTGAATTTTTGGATGAATTAGCTGAACCATCCGACTCGGTTGTTTACACTCGTTTTGAACCTCTGTTGGAATCCTCTGAGTTTGAGACAATTTCACTGATTTTACCTGCAATTGTTTCACCTCCAACACTCGAACTCAAGCTATTGCCGTCTCACCTTAAATACGCTTACTTAGGTGAAAATTAGACCCTTCCTATTATCATCTTGGCTTCTCTAGCCCCAGAGTAAGAGAAAGCCCTTTTGACGGTCTTGCAAAGCAATCGGCAAGCTTTTGGCTGGACTATGGCAGACATCAAGGGGATTAGTTGAACATCATATTCATATGATGGATGATTCTAAGCCAGCAAGGGATCCACAGAGACGACTCAACCCAGTCATGAAGGAGGCTGTTAATAAGGAGATCGTAAAATGTCTTGATAATGGTATCATTTACCCTATCTCTGATAGCCAGTGGGTAATCCCCATTCACGTTGTCCCTAAGAAATCGGGCATAACGGTCATAACTAATTAGGCGAATGAGTTAATACCTACTCGCACCCAAACTGGGTGGCGAGTATGCATCGATTATAGAAAACTCAACGCCGCGACACGGAAAGACCACTTTCCATTACCTTTCATTGACCAGATGCTAGAACGATTGGATGGGCATGAATACTAGTGCTTTTTGGATGGCTACTCCGGCTATAATCAAATTCCCATCGACGAAAAAGATCAAGACAAGAACACATTCACTTGTCCTTTCGGTACGTTTGCTTACCGTCGCATGCCCTTTGGGTTATGCAATGCACTCGCTACTTCCAGCGGTGTATGATGGGAATTTTTTCAGACATGGTGGAAAAATTCTTGGAGATCTTCATGGATAATTTCTCCATTTTCGGCGACTCCTTTGATGAGTGTTTGCTACAACTCGACGCAGTCCTTACCCGATTTAAGGATAAGAACCTTAGTTTAAATTGGGAGAAGTGCCACTTCATGGTACGAGAAGGTATTGTCTTAGGGCATATCATCTCACAAAATGGCATTGAGGTAGATAAAGCGAAGATTGAAGTCATTTCCAATCTCCCTCCTCCCAAATGCGTCCGAGACATTCGAGCCTTCTTTTGCCATGCCGGTTTCTCTAGACAGTTCATCAAGAATTTTAGCAAGATTGCTAGACCCTTGACTCTTTTGTTGGCCAAGGACACCATATTTAATTTCGACACGAGCTATATGATGGCATTCGAGTCATTGAAAAACTCACTTACTTCTGCTCCCATTCTTTCCTCTCCTGACTAGACCCATCCATTTGAAATTATGTGCGATGCATCTGATTTTGCCATTGGTGTTGTCCTTGGACAGCACGTCGATAAGATGCCGCATGTAATCTATTACGCTAGCCGAACCTTGAACGAGGCCCAATTAAATTACACAACAACCGAGAAGGAATTCGTAGCTGTTGTGTTTGCATTAGAAAAGTTCATGCCCTACGTAATCGGCTCTCCAGTCATCGTATACACTGACCATTCAGCTCTTCGCCATCTTTTTATGAAGAAGGACGCTAAATCTCGGCCGATACGTTGGATCCTCTTACTACAAGATTTTGACCTTGTCATTAAAGACAAAAGAGGATGCGAAAATGTAGTCGCCGACCATCTTTCACGTCTCCCTTTTTCGCCGACGCTTCAATTTCCTATACAAGATTTTTTTCCAGATGAGCAGCTCTTGACTGTATCATGCGAACCTTGGTTCACGGATAAATTATTTGGCCACCGAACTTATACCAAGTGAATGGTCGAATCAGGACAAACTCCGATTCCTATCCCAGGTAAAACATTTTTACTGGGATGAACCTTATCTATTCAAATACTGTCCCGACCAAATTATTCGTCGGTGTGTCCCCGACAATGAATTTAAGAGTGTGCTGTCAATCTGCCACGATCAAGCATGTGGCGGGCATTTTGGCCCTAAAAAAACAGACAAAAAGATCTTGCAGTGTGGTTTCTACTGGCCACAACTTTTTAAAGACGCACATGATAACTGCAAGACATGCTCCTGGTGCCAACACTTGGGCCGGATATATAGGAGAAACGAAATGCCACTCCAACCAATATTGGTTTTGGAAATTTTTTATGTTTGGGGGATTGATTTTATGGGACCATTTCCTAATTCTTTTGGGAACTTGTATATTCTCCTCGCTGTTGATTATGTTTCTAAGTGGATCGATGCTGTGCCCAGCCGGAATAATGACAACAAGGTTGTCGTTAGATTCCTTAAAGAAAACATTTTCTCTCGGTTTCGGCACCCCCGAGCAATCATTAGCGACAATGGAACTCATTTCTGTAATAGGACTTTCGAGTCCTTAATGCGGAAATATTCCATTAATCACAAGCTATCAACGCCCTATCATCCCCAAACTTATGGGTAAGCCGAGATTTCAAATCGGCAAATTAAACAGATATTGGAGAAAACGGTTTCCAAAAACCGTAAGGATTGGTCTTCAAAACTTACTGATGCCCTTTGGGAATTTCAAACTGCATATAAGACCGACCTTGGCATGCCTCCTTATCGGCTTGTTTATGGAAAGGCTTGCCACCTTCCAGTTGAAATAGAGCATCGTACATTTTGGGCGATAAAAGAGCTGAGTCTATCTATCGAAGATGCGGGCAGCCATAGAAAGATGCAATTAAATGAATTAAGCGAGCTTCGGGATGAATCTTACGAGAACGCAGTTGTCGTCAAAAACCGAACGAAGGTGTTTCACGATAGACGCCTTATGCACAAATCATTCAAACCTGGTCAACAGGTTTTACATTACGACACCCGGCAACATTTCCATCCCGGCAAGCTTAGATCTCAATGGAAAGGGCCATTTTGGGTACGCACTGTATATCCATACGGTGCGGTCGACTTAGAGAATCCGAAGGACGGTTCACTAATTAAAGTGAATGGACGTAGATTAAAACCATTCCTCACAGCGGACCATTCGGAGGAACTCCTGATATTGCAGGAGCCGATTTAAATTGACTGATCTACCTCCACCTACCCCCAAATTTCAGTTATCCAGCCATAAACAGTGGAAACACTGTTTCAAATAAATTTGGGGATATGTCACACTTGTAATATATGAAAATTAAAATAAAATAAAATAAGAAATAATGAAAAAAAATTTAAAATTTTTAGGGTATTTTTGTACGTTTTCATAAATAAAAAAAAATCAAATAAAATTTTTTTATTTACAAATAATTCCTCTTTTAAAGAGGTCCTTTTTGCAAATAACCAAAACACCCCCTATAAATACAACCCGACCCCTCTCTGCATTTTACATAACCCTAATTTCCAACTTCTAAAATCCCTAGCCGCCGCCAAAATTCTGCAGTGAGATCGCCCCAGACCGCCGCCCAACCGCCGCCAAAGCCTCCTCTGCGCCGCGCTTCCGCCGCACGTTGGTCTCGTCTCCCTCTGAAAACTTCAGAGGAGGTTTGCACTTTCTGATCCTCTCTGTTAAATTTAAAAAAATTAATTACTCTCTGTGATGGCACCCACCTTGCAACATGAAAGATTTCTCACAAATCTTTGCTCACACGGTCTATGGTAGTTATTTCGGTGATAAGATCCGAAGGCATGGGTGGAACTTTTAACTTTTTAACAATCCAAATTCCTTTGCGCTTCCAGATCTTGTCACCCGATTTTACGAACGCATGGAGGATGGTTGCCTCTCACAACACGGTTACATTAGGTTAATGTGGGGGGATAGCGAAATAATAATTGATAGGGACTTCATCCATGAAGTCATCTTAATACCTAGACTCCCTATTCATGATCAACCCCTCCATTTCGATGACTACCAACCCTTGATGGGTAATGATTGTTCGAGGGAGCCATGAAAAGGCATCCAGGCTAGAACCCTTTTTGTGAACGTCTTAACTGCGTGCCGTTGGGCACAAAATAATATTTTTGGTAGTTCGCACAACACGACATTTTTCACACCATCCCTTCATATAGTGCACACTTTGATGACTAGAAACCCCAGCTATGATATGTGCACTGTATTACTTCATTCAATTGGTGCAGGCAAGAGGGCTGCCTGTTAGTGTATATGCCCTAAGGGCCATTATTGTATCATACTAGTTTGTATATTACTTAATGGAAGTTTGGGATATTCACAGTTATATAACAGTCTTGCTAAACATGGTAGTATGCTACTTGGTTTTCTCTATCTTAATATGTGTGTACGTATTGATAGAGCCCTTAGGATCTTGCTTGACTACCAGTGTTGTGATGGCAGTCACACTAGTAGGGGCTGGGTAGTCTACAAGCACATCCTTTTTCAGGTCCCTAGTCATAGGATTATCGAGATAGGGCATCGATACTCCGGAGTAGACTAGTGTGTACGCTTCTCATCCCAGCTGGGGAGATGGTCTGTCCCAAAGCCATCAGTACGTCGTACTGGAGATAGTATACAGGTGCTCGTTAGGTTACGGGTACACCGAACAGGACTCGTGGGGAACTGTTGGTTGGTATTATACCCGTCATCAGTTAACAGTTCCCAGGTTACATGAGTACAGCATAGTCTGCAGACTCGACACTGCTGCTTCGCCTCGAGTGTGTTCCCACTGTTCTTAGATTGCTACCCTACCACGGCTCAAAGGAGTCATGCAAACAGGTAGCAGTTGGGTGCAGTCCTGAAGCACTTGGAGGCAATGGCGGTTAGACAGGATTCGTCTCTCCCGGTATTGGGAGTTGATATCGTGCTGTGTCAGAGAGCCATTACGCAAAGTCCCTGGCCAGGGCAAGCGAGATTTACTGGTAGGTTCCAGTAGTTTCTCAAGGTGTAATGGGCTTCGCTCCGACACAACTTATACCGCTTTTAGGGGACTGACACTTGCCGCCCCCCAGGCCCGATATGCAATAGTCCTAGACGAACAGACCGGACTGTACGGAGATTGTCACATTAGGCTCAGTAGGAGTTCGGATGGGTTTCCTCATCGGCCTTCTTATCGACATCTACCTGGGGACCGTTACGTACAGCTAGTGCCGCTTGCGGTCTGTGGTTAAACCCACTGCCAGTGTAGTAGTCGAGTCTTTAGAGTCCCACACAGAGAATTTCCCTGCTCCAGGCGAAACGATATAGAGGTCGTATGGTTTTACGATAAGGGATCGGACGCATACGTGTTTAAATGCACGTACGACGTTCGGACAGTTTTTACTAGTCGGCTTTGGTTTAAGCCAGATTTCTAGTATCGGATTATTGGATTTATACAGTCTAAAGTTTTTCCGTGATTTCACGGATAGGAGGGGCGTTCTCGTAATTTTGCGGGAAGCTTCTAGAAGCATGGTGACTTGAGGGTTTAGGTGGCATAAGCATTTATTGAATTAGTGACTCATTTGTGTGATTCATTCATGTCATTAATGTATCATTAAATGGTTAATGACTCATATAGTGAATCATTCATAATGAATAAATGAAGCATGATGATTAATCATTTTATTTATTAATTTGATAAATGATTATGCTTCATATATTCTTGAGAGTTCATTTATTCATTATGATTATTATCCTCACCTTCTCTCTCCTCAAGCTCACTCTCTCTTCAAACCCTAATCCTACCACTCATGTGTTGAGATCAAGGATTAGATAGACTAATTAATCTATAACCATTCTCTATATCACCTAGGTGCCTTTGATTAGCAACTAAAGAAACCTAGTTACCTCAAGATTAGAGGTGAAGCTTGAAGTAGAAGCTCTCGGGTGGATCGTCTATTACGTAGAGAAGGCCGAAGAGGAGGTGGAGAACGAAAAGACGAAGGACACGGTTCATTAGGTATAATCACTTCTCATAGTAGATAACAACTTCTATGCATATGTTAGTTATCGTTTAGCAATGATTCTTGCGGTTAGTCGATGTTAGTCCAAAGAACAAGATCGTTTTTCATATTTCCGCCTCCCCGCACATCGTGGGGTATAGTACATCGACTTACAGTGGTATCAGAGCCTCGCTAAACAATAATTAACTCATTATCAAAGTCGTTACAATTTCGAACGCGAAACGAACCGGAAAAAACATCGAAATCACTAAGTTTCTGTAGAATTTAAATCGAGGTCTAAAAATTTTTCAGGGACCTCCAGAATTACCTACAGGAAATTATAAGACATCTGGAGAAAATTGGGCTTCTGAATCGGCCACGACGCCGCGGAACCGCGGCCGATCCATGTGATCGGCCACGGATCCGCTGCCGAGTTGGGGCCGATTCAGCCTAACTTTCCCCAAAACTCTTCTTTGATGTTTTTTGTCTTTTGTAGAATGTTTATTTTCTGCTCAAGTCTCAAATGCAAAGAGAAGTTTTGGAGTAGAATCTAATGTGATCGAAATTATACGATATTTGCTAATTAGATTATATCTGTGAACTGTATAATGTGTTCGTAAACCTCCCCTAACTTCTAGTATGTCGGTTGGCAGGGGATTGCATATTTCTGTGATGACTTTAACTGTTTGTGATTATGAACTGTATTGGATTGTTGTGATGATTAGCCGAGGTTTGAGATGGGTTATTATATTCATTCATTCAATGTAATTGTAATATGTTGTAATATTATTTTCTGGGGCGCATCCAGGTTGCGGTTGTAGCCACCGTTGTATTATTTCATTTTACTGTTTTTGCTCCTAGGACAGACCCAAGGTGGGGTGCACAAACTACCGGGTACTTTGAAGTATTTAGTGGCCTACTCACATTGTTGTGGGAGACCGCTTCACTTCGGATACTTGACGGGTAGTTTGTCGTACCCGTAGGGGTCTAAGGTGGGGTAATGGCTATTCATCATAACTGTGTAATCCGTCTTTCGTTGCAGGCTCAAAAGAAACGCGGATTGCTTGCATATCCAATAATGTTCATCTGTAATCTGGAATGCCTATTATTGCTTCTGACGAATGTACAATATCTATATATGATAGCTATTTAGAGGTCACTTATGTTTTACACACGCGCTAGCCCAGCCCCCGCTCTGTCATTAGTTAAGTAACCTAACGGGTGATGACGGGGCCCCGTGGCGAATGCCGATGGCATAAGAGGACGTTGTATTTTCGTTGTTTTCTGCAATGATAGGTTAATGATGGGACGCATTGTTATTAATGCAAAGAAAATAAACTAAAGTTCAATCGTTGGAACAGTTTAAAAGAAACCACTCGGTTATTTTTAAAACAGCAGATATTTTTAATTGCGGAGCTTTAACCACTCCTTTTAAAAGCTATCAAGTTCCTTCGTTTATATCAAGTTCACTACGTTCACGGTTTCACCAAAACCATTCGTAGCCCTCCGTCATTTCATTTGGGTATTCAGTAGTATTCAAGCTATGTATTTTGACCAACGCCAAGGCATAATGTTTGGTAGCTGCTAGGTATTCATTTGTTGCATAGATAGATGAGTTAGTTTGGGACAGTCGTATTATCATTTTGGCCAACGTCAAGGATATGTACGGATGGGTTCAAATTAACAAGATAATGATGGGTAGAACTTGACATGTGACTTATGACATTTTGACCAACGCCAAGGTCATAAAAGCATGGGGCAAAAATTAAATCAGGAATTTCTAAAGATACTGAAATTTGCAAAGAGATGCATACCATTTGGAGTTTGATGAATGTTGGTAGGATTCCTTCAGCATTATCAAACGATGATATTTGGATCCCGATCCTACTGTGAGTATATGCTACTTGATTAGTCGAAAATATTGCATCTTTTAACCGGCAATTTCCCTATCATTTGCATTCATATAGAAGTGTTCGGCATTCATATTTCACATATTAGCAAATCTGTCGCAAAATATCAGATTACATGTGTTAGACCTTAAAACCGGCATTTCTAGGGAAATTGACTGCATTTCATAGCATGGCATCATTCCTATATATCGCAACCCGTGTTTCGAAGTCTGTGCAGGAAAATCAGAAGCTTGCTCAAATCTAAACTGCTAAAAAGATACGCCAACTCATGGATTTGGAATCTGGTATTGATCTAGAGGGAATTCAGGAATTCAATATATCACAAAAGACACCTGAAGACATAAGAAGCCAACACAAGAGAGATGAAGCCATAAGTCCACCAAATGGCCGCGGTTCCGTGGCCTAAGCCATCAATTGCCACGGAACCGCGGCAGTTATGCCACGTCAGCCCTAAAATTTTGGTGCACAAGGCTTCTCTCAGGGCCCACACTTCAGCAAGACATGTCAAATTCCGGAAGACCCCAAAACCTTCTGCCAGATCAGCAAACCCTTGTTCTTACACTAAACTAGCCTTGTATTCTAGAAACTTCTTCCTAAACCCTAGCTCAAACCCTAAGCTAAGCCTAACTAACTACTTCTAGAAGTCTTTTAACAAACTTTTGGAGGGAACTTCTATTTCAAACTCAAGGCCTAGGGTTTGGGAGATCTATAAATAGGACCCTAGGCTCACTTGTAGGGGGAAATTAATTCAATAGGATTCATTCATTGAAATTGATTGATCCATTCACTCTCTTTCTTCATCTTCTTCCACAAGTCTAGTGAGAAGGCTTGTGTGAAACCTTAACCCTAATTCCAATCAAAAGCCAAGATCCCGAGTACCAAATCAAGCAAGAAGCCCGTCAACCTTTTATGAGCGGAACCGATCTTTAACAGAGCAAGTGGTCCAAGCCGATCCACGACTCACGGAGAAAAGTGACGCCAGATCGACAATTTAGTTCTTCCTCTTGTAGTTCTTGAGCGACTGTAATCAAATTGTTGATATAAATAAAAGGTGATATTCTTTTATCTTGCTTTCTTTAAATTCTTGCATCATGATATCTTTTCAATTCTTGAATGCTTTCTGTGTGATGATGTGTGAATAAACTCCGCTCGTCGAGGAGTCGAGACGATCAATAGAATGATGATGTAATATATCTGAAAACGATTCTTGATTCCTATGAGTTTTGTAAACCCTAGCAAGTTCAAGAATCGACGACCCAATTTTGTTGCGATGCTTTCTTGATTGATATCGCTCGAAATTGGGGAGTTACGATCGTTTCTTGAAATTGCTAGAGGCTAGAATATGAATGATATCGACGAAAGAACAAGGGTTAAAAGATGAAACCCTAGTTTCACGAGAAAGCCCTAACTCTCGTCGACCATCATCAATCTAGTATCAATTCTTCGAAGGAAAAGAACACGATATCTTAAGATTACATCACATCTATAGATCCGATCGATTCCTACGAGCCTCATTTAGATTCTTGACATTTGGTTGGAAATATCATCGAAACCCGATTCTTGATTGTTTATCATTTTCTTGATTCTTGAATAGAATGGTGACACTTGAAACATTTGATAAATCTTGAATCATGTTTTCTTTTCTTCGCAATTAACTTTTCAATTCAACCAAATCGAACATTGAAACGAATCGCACAATCCCTGTGGACGATCCGCACTCGCTTACGATCTACAACTGACACCGTAGTTGATTGCGGTCAAATATAATTCTTTGGTTGTGATTTCTTTATACAATTTTCTAAATACTGATACAAGATACTGTTATCGATCAAATGAAACCGTTATCGGGATATAATTGATTCGATACTTGCTTTTACTACACAACGAGAATTCTTAACAATCAAATGGCGCCGTTGCCGGGGATCGCGCGCTAATTAGTTTCATATTAAAGTTTGAATTGAAAGATTTATTCCATTGTGATTTTTGATCAAAATTCGTGCAAACCCTAAACGATTTGTTGTGGTTCATTGGAAGGAGATCTGGAGATTGCTGGAAATTGGAAAAAAAAATTGGGATATACCACAAAGCTGGAGTTATCAACAGAAAGCTTCTGTTGAATTTTGGTGCAGTGATCTGCACAGAAGACCGCGATTCCGCGGTTTAAGTACCCATATGCGGCGGAACCGCGGCTTCTTGGAGGGTTCTCTGTAAAAATTTTGCTTCAGGTGATTTCTTACCTTCTCCTCTCTCCTCTTTTTAGCTCCAACTAATAATTTTCTGCAGGATTCTTTGCAAATAATCGCAGCTCGCAAATTGCAAAAGTAAAATTGTGCGTGTTTTGATTCTTGGTTGTTTGCATTCTAAATACGGATATTAAGGGGCACGGCCAAATCCAAATTAGGTGGGGATTTCATTACCCTTCCTAGGCCCCAAAAATCGCAAAACTTGCATCCGCATTGACCCACATTAACTAAAAAATATCTAGAGATGACTCTAAGGACCGTCGCGCTCACTTAGGACAGAAGAAGGCCGTGGGTAATTCATTGCTTATCCGCGTTTTCTTGTGGTGCCTAGGCAAGTGTGTCGAAGGCTAGTGGTTATTAATTAGGCCCACTACTTACGTAGTGGAGTACCTTCCCATTTACCTGGCACTTACCTGGCCACAGGGGGACAAGGAGGCAGTGGAGGATTCTATCCTGCGACTTGTCTTTTGGCAGTTAGGAGCGGTCTAAAGCCGGACCTAGGTGACCACTATATTCTAGGGTTTTTTGTTGTTGCATTTGTTTTGTAGCATCATTTTTTTCAAAAATCCGTCCCTTTTTCAAAGCAGACACCGCATTCATTCATATCCCTAATTATAAGTCAACGCTGCCACTTGTACTAACCCATTTTAGTGCAAGATAGGCTGGACACGGGATTCTAGTGCCCGATTAGTCCGCGTACCTCTTATCGACTCCGAAGTCGATATTTCTCCATTTACCTTTCCTTTACCCACTACCACACCCACTTCGATGGATCCGAATCCATCAAACTTCTTTAACCCTAATCTGCCGCCGTCCGTTGGTGCGCAGAATCCATCCCGCATCTCTCTCCAGGAGAGGTGCTACCCTATTCGAGGTCCTCTTTCGACCTGCTTATCCACACCACCAGCCAACGGGGATAACTTTGAGATTAAGCCCCAGTATATCAATCTTTTACCCAAATTCCACGGACTCAAGACTGAGGACGCTTACATTTTCATTACCAAATTTGAAAACGTATGCGCAATGATGGGTACGTCACAACTTTCAGTGGATGCTATGCGTCTACGACTTCTTCCATTTACTTTGTGCGATATAGCTGAGAAGTGGCTATATAACACTACCGCACACTCTATTACGAATTGGGAAGAATTCGTAGCGGCATTCTTTAAGAAATTTTACCCAATACAAAAGACAGCTCGAATCCGTAGCGAACTGAATCAATTTGCCCAGCTCCCTACTGAACCATTCTCTAAATGCTTTGAACGTTTCAAGGATCTATTGGTTCAGTGTCCTCATCACGGCATCCTGAGATGGGAGCTTTGCCGAATCATTTATGAGGGCATTAACCCAAACACTAAACAGAGCCTTGAAAACATGTGTCAAGGTACTTTTATGACCAAAGATGATGGGGAAGCTTGGAAGTATTTAGAAGAGTTCGCTGAAAAATCACTACAGTGGGAGAGTGGAACCCAACCATTGAATAGGGGTGGCATACACCAAATAGATGTGTCCATAGGTGTTCGAGCTGAGATGGCAGCAATGCAAAAGAAGCTCGACGCTATGGAACACAAATTTGCAGCAGCCTCCCTAAACCCAATGTCGCTCCCCAAAACTGTTTGTGGGTGCTGTTCTGATCCGTCTCATTTAACAGAAGAATGTCCATTAAACTCTGGGTTTCAAGGTCTCGAGCATTCAAATGCCGCATTTCAAAGACCTAGAAACGATCCATATTCTTCCACGTACAATCAGGGTTGGAGGAATCACCCGAATTTTGCTTGGAACCAACAACAATCTCAAAACACGGTTCCAAACACGAATCAATTTCAAAGGGCTCTTCCTCCACCACAGCAACCCCTTCAACTCACTCAGCACCCCTACCAGTCACAAAACTTCCAAAATCAGGTCAACACTCCTGCACAGTCTAATCCTATGACCTGTTCTGACGAGTTCTCTCAATTCACTCAAACCATGAAATCACTTTTATCAAATTTCATAGAGGTTTCGGCTGAGGTTAGATCTTCCGTCGGTGAGATAAAGAAAAACTCAGCGTCCCAAGCTGAGAGTATCAGAACGATGGAAGCTGAAATCGCACGACTTAAAGCCGAAATGAGTGCGAGAGAAAAAGGGAAACTTCTCTCTCAACCCCTACAGAATCCTGGGCATTACAATGTAAATGCCGTCACAACGTTGAGATCGAGAAGAGTGCTGAACAATCATGTCGGGGAAGGAATTGATGATACTGAAAATCATATCAACGCCCCGGCTGAGACCTTTCCACACGCACACACTTCTTCTTCTAATCCTTGTTCTTCTACCACACCACCTTCTCGCGAGCCTATTCTCCATTTCCCACTAGGCTCGACACCTCAGTATAGCCCTTCTAGTTCTCCACAGACGGTCCCCACACCTCTTTTGGGATCTCGTCTACCCCCTCTTCCTTCTCCTATGATGGACCCGACGCTCATTGCGAAAGCACCTTACCCGAATCGGTTAAAGGGTAATAAAACGAGTTCACATATGGAGAAAATTATAGAAATGTTCAAACAGGTTAACATCAATATCCCTCTCCTAGATTCGATTCAGCAAGTCCCCGCTTATGCGAAAATTCTTAAGGACTTGTGCACTAGGAAGAGGAAGACTCAAGTGCCGAAGAAGGTCTTCATGTCTAATAATATCAGCACTGCTTTTATCCCACAGCTACCAAAGAAACGTAAGGACCCAGGATGCCCTACAATATCGATTTCTATTGGGAGTAAAAACATAAAATCGTGCTCTTTTAGACCTTGGCGCAAGTGTTAACCTACTTCCATATTCTGTATATGAGCAATTAGGGATTGGAGAGTTGAAACCTACTCACTGCACTCTCCAAATGGCAGACCGTTTAATCACCAAACCAAGGGGTGAACTAGAGGATGTGTTGATAAAGGTCGGGGAATTTGTTTTCCCTGTAGACTTCATTGTACTCGATACACAGCCTGTAGCAAACCCCCGGCGCCAAATTCCGGTGATTCTGGGTCGTCCTTTCCTTGCCACTTCCAATGCTGTTATAAACTGTAGAAATGGTTCAATGAACTTATCATTTGGAAATATGACCATTGAACTAAACATCTACAAAGTTGGAAGTCAGCCATCAGAACCCTCTGCTCATATTCTAGATGTGTGCTCTGTCCATAAGATCGCTCCCAATAGTTATGGAGCTGAGGATCTTTGCTTTCTAGATCTCGACGACATTACCACATCTCTGTTTGACTTCACACATGATCTTAGTGAGGACACTTTTCCTACACTTGAGTCCTGCACTCCTGACTTTTCTCCACCCGAGTCTGTATCTTTCACAGGTTCTGAGCTTCTTTGTAATTCCAAAAATCATACGATGATCCCTCCTTCTATCATTTCTCCGCCTGAATTAGATCTCAAAATTTTACCTTCTCCTCTTAAATATGCTTATTTAGGTGAGAATGAGTCTTTACCGGTTATCATATCCGCTTCTCTTGCATCAGAGCAAGAGAATGCACTTTTATCGGTATTGAGATCTAACAAAGAGGCGTTTGGTTGGACCATGGCGGACATCAAAGGGATTAGTCCCTTGATAGTTGAACATCATATAAATGTGATGGATGATGCCAGACCAACCCGAGAACCACAGAGACGGTTGAACCCCGTCATGAAGGAAGCGGTGATGAAAGAGATCGTCAAATGCCTAGATAATGGTATTATATACCCCATCTCCGATAGCCAATGGGTGAATCCTATACATGTCGTTCCTAAGAAATCTGGCATCACTGTTATAACCAATGAGGCAAATGAGTTGATTCAGACATGCACCCAAACTGGGTGGCGTGTATGTATTGATTATAGAAAACTCAATGCTGCCACGAGGAAAGACCACTTTCCTCTACCATTCATTGATCAAATGCTTGAATGCTTAGCGGGACGAGAGTATTATTGCTTTATGGACGGATACTCAGGCTATAATCAGGTCCCCATCGCCAAAAAGGATCAAGATAAAACCACTTTTACTTGTCCTTTTGGTACCTTTTCTTACAGTCGCATGCCCTTTGGGTTATGCAATGCTCCCGCTACCTTTCAACGGTGTATGATGGGGATATTCTCTGATATGGTAGAGAATTTTCTGGAGATCTTTATGGACGATTTCTCGATTTTTGGAGACTCTTTTTCTGATTGCCTATCGAATCTTGACACAGTTCTTACTCGTTGCGAAGAGAAGAACTTAACTTTGAACTGGGAAAAATACCATTTCATGGTCCAAGAAGGAATTGTTCTTGGACATGTTATTTCACAGAAAGGCATTGAGGTTGACAGAGCTAAGATAAATTTCATTCAAAACCTCCCTCATCCCAAAAGCGTCAAAGATATTCGATCTTTCCTTGGCCATGCGGGCTTTTATAGGAGGTTCATTAAGGACTTTAGCAAAATTGCTAGACCTTTAACTCTTCTCCTGGCCAAGGATACGACCTTCCACTTTGACTCGGACTGTGAGACAGCTTTCGACTCACTTAAACACTCACTCACTTCAGCCCCCGTTCTATCGTCTCCAAATTGGGACTACCCTTTTGAGCTGATGTGTGACGCATCTGACTTTGGAGTAGGTGCAGTCTTAGGACAGCACATTGAAAAGATGCCACACGTGATCTATTATGCAAGTAAAACCCTGAATGATGCTCAAATCAATTATACAACCACCGAGAAAGAACTTTTAGCGGTTGTATTTGCATTAGAAAAATTCGGGCCTTACTTAATTGGCTCTCCTATAGTTGTGTACACTGACCATTCCGCCTTAAAACATCTTCTGGCGAAGAAAGATGCAAAAGGTCGACTAATACGTTGGATCCTTCTGTTACAAGAATTTGATCTTATTATCAAAGATAAGAAAGGATGTGAAAACGTCGTAGCCGACCATCTTTCACGCATCTCTTCTTCCCCTGTGACCCTGCCGATCAATGATTCGTTCCCTGATGAACAACTCTTGAACGTATCCACTGAACCATGGTTCAGGGATATTGTGAACTATCTTGTCACGGGACTTATACCGAGCGATTGGTCAAAACAGGACAAATACCGTTTTCTATCCCAAGTAAAACACTTTTACTGGGATGATCCCTACTTGTTTAAATATTGTCCTGATCAGATCATTCGCCGGTTTGTCCCGAAAGAAGAGTTCAAGAGTGTTCTTTCTTTTTGTCATGATCAGGCCTGTGGGGGTCACTTCGGTCCTAAAAAGACGGCAGAGAAGGTTTTGCAGTGTGGATTTTATTGGCCGACCTTATTCAAAGACGCAATTGAGCATTGCAAAACCTGTACACAGTGTCAGTACACGGGTAGAATATCCCGGAGAAATGAAATGCCTCAGCAACCCATTCTGGTTGTTGAAATATTCGATGTTTGGGGTATTGATTTTATGGGTCCCTTTCCCAACTCCTTTGGGAATTTGTACATACTGCTGGCAGTTGATTACGTCTCCAAGTGGGTTGAAGCCATTCCATGTAGCACTAATGACAAGAAAGTTGTCATTAAGTTCTTAAAAGAAAATATCTTTTCGCGATTTGGACACCCACGCGCTATTATTAGCGATAATGGGACACATTTCTGCAACAGGTCTTTCGAGACTCTGATGCGGAAATACGCAATCAACCACCGACTTTCTACACCCTATCATCCCCAAACGAGCGGGCAGGCTGAGATCTCAAACAGACAAATCAAACTTATCCTGGAGAAGACTGTTGCTAAGAATAGAAAAGACTGGTCGACCAAACTGACGGATGCTCTCTGGGCATTCAGAACTGCATATAAAACCGACCTAGGGATGTCTCCATATAGGATAGTATTTGGGAAGGCATGTCATTTACCCGTCGAGATAGAGCATAAAGCATTGTGGGCTATAAAGGAAATAAATTTTGATCTAAACCAAGCCTGCAACTTTCGGAAGCTGCAACTTAATGAGCTAAGCGAACTCCGCGATGAAGCTTATGATAATGCTGTAATTGTAAAGAATAGGACTAAGGTTTTTCACGATAAAAACATTTTGAGGAAAACATTTTCACCTGGTCAACAAGTCCTTCTTTACGATTCACGATTACACCTTCACGCGGGTAAACTTCGATCTCGGTGGAAGGGACCTTTTATTGTGCGGTCTGTATACCCGCACGGGGCAGTAGAAGTAGAAAATGTTTAAAACGACACATTTTTCAAAGTAAATGGACATAGACTAAAGCCGTATTTTTCCACTGACCCCACGGAGGAGCTCTTGTTCTTACAAGAGCCAGTTTATTTGGATTAAAATTCCTCCGTCTCACCTTCATATCCTGTATATCACTGCATCATGTTTTGAATGAAGGTGAGTGAAAAGAATAAGTTTGGGGGAAATTCTTCACTTATATATTTTGCCCCCACTAATAATTCCCCCCAGGCTTACAGTTTTTGTAGGTATAGCAATTGGCAACAGTGAGGACACTATTGAAATCAAGTTTGGGGGAGGTTTGTACTTATTTTTCCATCATTTGCATATCATCTGCATAAGTACAAAACATTTCTTTTAAAAATCTATAAAAATTTAAAAATTTTCAAAACCCACAAAAATTTAAAAAAATTTCAAATATAAAAATATTTTAATTTTTTTTTACATAAATAAGATAATAAAAGTTTAGATAATGAACAATTATATCCATGAGATTAGAAAAATTTAAGAAAACTAAGAAAATTAGAAGTTTTCTTATATGAACTAGTAATAAGTAGTTATGAGCTGTTGTCCCAAGGGTTAGTAAGATGAAGGACGCCACTAATCTGAGGATAAAAATAAGTCTGAAAAATAGTTTCTATTCTGGAAGCCAAACATTTTGAACGTTGCTACCCTGCTATTCGCACTTACACACGTCTTGAAGCCTGGGATAGTAGAGGATACCTTGAAATGCTCTTGTCTTAAAGCCGATGTATGAAGGAAATAAAAAAAAAGTGAATAAAAAATATATAAAGTGGTGAGAAAAATGGACACTGGTTTTGTTATCGCCGAGGGCAATAAAAATGTATAGCAAGGGTGCCTTTTCACCTAGTGCCCTAAGGCCAACTGGTCTGGGAGTCACTGTTATGCCTAAGGTGGTGCAAGACGAGGAAAATACACCAAATAAGCAAGCACATGAGTAATCGGTCGGTTAGTACCTCAAGAAGTATTAACGGTCGCATGAAAGTGTGTGAGCAATCTCATCGAAATATTCATTAAAAAGTACTAAGGCTGATGGGTAAGAGTATGATAGCTTGAATTGAATTCTCCGGGTGTAGGGATGTCCTTTACACACACGCAGGGTGATATGATCGATGTTTTGGAAGAAAGATAGGAATGAAAAATAAGACGATGTTTTATTGAGGGAGGACATGATTTCTAACATTTTTTCATGACCATTAAGATAGGGCTCATGACAACTGAAAAGCTAGCTTAGTTGGAAACCCTAATTTTCAAAGTCTTTCTTTTACAATTCTTGTCTTTAAATGTAATATTCATGATCTTCCTTTTATTATTGGATTTTGTGGGTGCAATCCGCTGAAAACCCTCAGGAGACAACATTTCTCCTACTAGGGACACCTAGAGGTTTAAAGGCTTGTTGCACGTGCTCAGTGCAATCGTGTTGCCTACGAAAGTGTGCTAGTTAGTTTTTCTCTTTCTTTATTTTCTCCTTCTCCTTTTAATAAAAAGTTCGCTCGAGACGATCGAAATTAAGTTTGGGGGAATTTGATTAGTCGAAAATATTGCATCTTTTAACCGGCAATTTCCCTATCATTTGCATTCATATAGAAGTGTTCGGCATTCATATTTCACATATCAGCAAATCTGTCGCAAAATATCAGATTACATGTGTTAGACCTTAAAACAGGCATTTCTAAGGAAATTGACTGCATTTCATAGCATGGCATCATTCCTATATATCGCAACCCATGTTTCGAAGTCTGTGCAGGAAAATCAGAAGCTTGCTCAAATCTACACTGCTAAAAAGATACGCCAACTCAAGGATTTGGAATCTGGTATTGATCTAGAGGGAATTCAGGAATTCAATATATCACAAAAGACACCTGAAGACATAAGAAGCCAACACAAGAGAGATGAAGCCATAAGGCCACCAAATGGCCGCGGTTCCGCGGCCTAAGCCATCAATTGCCGCGGAACCGCGGCAGTTATGCCACGTCAGCCCTAAAATTTTGGTGCACAATGCTTCTCTCAGGGCCCACACTTCAGCAAGACACGTCAAATTCCAGAAGACCCCAGAACCTTCTGCCAGATCAGCAAACCCTTGTTCCTACACTAAACTAGCCTTGTATTCTAGAAACTTCTCCCAAAACCCTAGCTCAAACCCTAAACTAAGCCTAACTAACTACTTCTAGAAGTCTTTCAACAAACTTTTGGAGGGAACTTCTATTTCAAACTCAAGGCCCAGGGTTTGGGAGATGTATAAATAGGACTCTAGGCTCACTTGTAGGGGGAAATTAATTCAATAGGATTCATTCATTGAAATTGATTGATCCATTCACTCTCTTTCTTCATCTTCTTCCACAAGTCTAGTGAGAAGGCTTGTGTGAAACCCTAACCCTAATTCCAATCAAAAGTCAAGATCCCGAGTACCAAATCAAGCAAGAAGCCCGTCAACCTTTTATGAGCGGAACCGATCTTCAACAGAGCAAGTGGTCCAAGCCGATCCACGACTCACGGAGAAAAGCTACGTCAGATCGACAATTTAGTTCTTCCTCTTGTAGTTCTTGAGCGACTGTAATCAAATTGTTGATATAAATAAAAGGTGATATTCTTTTATCTTGCTTTCTTTAAATTCTTGCATCATGATATCTTTTCAATTCTTGAATGCTTTCTGTGTGATGATGTGTGAATAAACTCCGCTCGTCGAGGAGTCGAGACGATCAATAGAATGATGATGTAATATATCTGAAAACGATTCTTGATTTCTACGAATTTTGTAAACCCTAGCAAGTTCAAGAATCGACGACCCAATTTTGTTGCGATGCTTTCTTGATTGATATCGCTCGAAATTGGGGAGTTACGATCGTTTCTTGAAATTGCTAGAGGCTAGAATGTGAATGATATCGACGAAAGAACAAGGGTTAAAAGATGAAACCCTAGTTTCACGAGAAAGCCCTAACTCTCGTCGATCATCATCGATCTAGTATCAATTCTTCGAAGGACAAGAACACGATATCTTAAGATTACATCACATCTATAGATCCGATCGATTCCTACGAGCCTCATTTAGATTCTTGACATTTGGTTGGAAATATCATCGAAACCCGATTCTTGATTGTTTATCATTTTCTTGATTCTTGAATAGAATGGTGACACTTGAAACATTTGATAAATCTTGAACCATGTTTTCTTTTCTTCGCAATTAACTTTTCAATTCAAACAAATCGAACATTGAAACGAATCGCACAATCCCTGTGGACGATCCGCACTCGCTTACGATCTACAACTGACACCGTAGTTGATTGCGGTCAAATATAATTCTTTGGTTGTGATTTCTTTATACAATTTTCTAAATACTGATACAAGATACTGTTATCGATCAAATGAAACCGTTATCGGGAAACAATTGATTCGATACTTGCTTTTACTACACAACGAGAATTTCTTAACAATCACTACTCATCAGGAGATTCGTCACTTAACGATCAATGCTATAAACCAAGTAGGTGCCTAGAAAGGTGTCAGCGAGGCTACGCCCCCAGAGAAAAGAGATTCTTTAATTAAGGAACTTCGCGAAAGCGTTGGAAAACCTCCCTCGAAGTATCGACGCTGGCCTGGCTGAACGGTTAAGCAAGTATTGTACGGTGAGAATAGTCCTGGATAATTCTTCCTTTTTGGTTTGAGGAGGGATTCGAAAAACAGTAGGAGCCATCCAGTTTAAATAAATTAAAAACCACTCTAAATTTGCAAGAGTATCATGCTAAAGTGTTTCTTCTCTCTCTCCTAATTGCAGCGACCCTGAAAATGACTGGAGTTAAGTTACATTTAGAAAAAAATATACTGACAGGGCCAAACTATAAAGATTGGCTGCGGAATATCAAAATGGCTTTGACCTACGACAGATTGGGGTATGTCCTTACCACTAAGGCACCTGCAGTCCTAGGTCCCAAATCCAGTAACGCGGATAAGGAAATCCGCAAAACCTGGGAGTTAGATTACGTGAAGGCCAAGTGCATCGTGCTTGCCTCGATGAACAATGAACATCAGAAGAGGCACGAGGATATGGATCTAGATGCCATATTTCTCCATACAAAGGAACTTTATGGAGAGCAATCTCATATAGCAAGATACGAGACCTCTAAGAACTTGTTTCAGGCGAGGTTGGCCGTCGGATCATCGGTAGGGGAACATGTCCTAAAGATGATTGGCTATATTGAAGAGCTCGCAGACCTTGGGACGACTTTGGATAATGAGCTCTATACAGACCTTATTCTCCAGTCCCTCCCTTCCACCTACACCCAGTTTATTCTGAATTTCAATATTCAAAAAAAAGAAGTTGAACTTTCAGAACTCCTTAACATGTTGAGGAGTGCAGAGGGCACCTTGCAGAAGGCAAGCGAAATACACACTATGTTTGTTCGCGGTGCTTCTTTTTCCGGGTCCAAAGCTAAGGCCAAAGGATGGAAGAAAAAAGCCACCACCAAACCTAGAGGAGGTGTTAGTAAGGTGGGAGCAAAGGGAAAGAAAAAGATTGCGGTACCGGTAGTGGCCCAGGATGAGTGCTTCCATTGTCATAGGAAAAAGGCACTGGAAGAAGAATTGCAAGGCGTGGAACGCCAAGAACCAGGAACCGAAGCAGGCTGTGGCTTCGACTTCAGGTGTGTTTGTAATTAAGAATTGTCTGTCAATCAACTCTACTTCCTGGGTATTGGATACCGGATCAGGATCTCATATATGCAATTCATTGCAGGCACCGAGAAACCGTAGAGTGCTGAAGGAAGGTGATATGATCCTCAAGGTTGCTAACGGAGCTAGTGTGGGAGCTGTGTCCATCGAGGATTATCACCTAGGATTGACGAGTGGACACATTTTAGTTTTACATAACTGTTTTTGTGTACCTAGTTTAACGTGTAATATCATATCAGTTTCCTTGTTATCAAATAAAGGTTATGATTTCACGTTTGTAAGCGATGTTGTTAACATCCACCTTAATCATAGTTTGATTGGGTCCGGTACACTGGATAACGGTATATATGTCTTAAACCAATTCCAATTTTTCAATGTCCAGAACACACTAAAAAGAAAGTCTCCAGATTTAAATAAGGCTTTCTTGTGGCATTGTAGACTAGGTCACATCAATGAGACAAGGTTAACTAAGTTACATAGAGAAGGATATTTGGATCCGTTCGAATATCAATCTTATGCCACTTGTCAATCATGTCTCAAAGGAAAGATGACAAAGACTCCATTCACTGGACATGGAGTAAGAGCGAGCGAGCTCTTAGGACTCATACACAGTGATGTATGTGGTCCAATGTCTACACATGCAAAATGTGGTTTTTCCTATTTCATTACTTTTACAGATGATTACTCTAGGTTCGGATTCATTTTCTTGATGAAACATAAATCCGAGGCTTTTGAGAAATTCAAAGAGTATAAGAATGAAGTAGAAAACCAAACCGGCAAAAGTATCAAGACACTGAGATCTGATCGAGGTGGTGAATACTTAAGTGCCGAGTTCCTAGGTTACCTAAAAGAGAAAGGAATTCTCTCTCAGCTTACTCCTCCATACACTCTATAGCATAACGGTGTATCGGAGAGACAGAATCGAACCCTATTGGATATGGTACGTTCCATAATGAGTAATGCTAAGTTACCGCGATCTTTTTGGGGTTATGCGCTAAAATCAGCGGTATATCTTTTGAACATGGTTCCTACCAAGACTGTGCCTACCACACCATATCAGATGTGGAGTGGGAAGAAACCCTATCTTCAGTATCTGAAGATTTGGGGATGTCCAGTTTTTGTTAAAAAGCAGCATGCGGACAAGCTCGAGGCACGATCAGTACAGTGTAAGTTTGTGGGATATCCAAAGAACTCCAAGGGGTATCTATTCTATTACGCAGAGGAACAAAAGGTTTTTGTTTCTCGTAATGCCCATTTTCTAGAATATCAGTTTTTAGAAAAGGAAATAAGTGGGATCGAAATAGAACTGGAAAAATTCCAGAACCACAAACTACTACTGAAAGTTTGGTAGAATCAGTAATTCAAGAAGAACAGGACATTCCCGCACCCCTCCGCAGGAGTAGTAGGCCGTCTCATCCGCCTGAGAGATACTACGGTTTTCTCATAAATGGGGATGGAGACGATTGCATCATTGATGATGACGAACCTACTAGCTTCCAGCAGGCCATCCAGAGCGGCGACTCGGTACGATGGCTAGATGCAATGCGGAACGAAATGGAGTCTATGTACACCAACAAAGTATGGACTTTGGACTTTGCTCCAGATGGGGTAAAACCCATAGGATGCAAATGGATCTTCAAGAAAAAGATTGGTGTAGATGGGCAGGTGGAAACCTATAAGGCTAGACTTGTTGCAAAGGGTTTTCGTCAAAGACCTGGTTTGGACTATGACGAAACCTTTTCTCCAGTGGCTATGCTCAAATCCATTCGTATCCTTCTTGCCATTGCTGCCTTCCATGATTATGAAATCTGGCAGATGGACGTAAAGACGACTTTTCTGAATGGTAATTTAGAAGAGTGCGTCTATATGGATCAGCCAGAGGGTTTCAATTAGAGTGGGAGCAGCAGGAAAGTGTGCAAGCTGCTTAAATCCATTTATGGATTGAAGCAGGAATCGCGGAGTTGGAACATCTGTTTTGATGAAACGGTCAAAGAATATGACTTTATCAAAAATCCAGATGAACCATGTATGTATAGTAAAGTTGTAGCATGAACTGTCGTATTTCTAGTCTTGTACGTGGATGACATTCTATTGATAGGAAATGACATTTGATTGATGTCAAAAACTTGTATTTTACCGCAATCAAGAACGGCGTCGCTTCGCAGCTAGCCGGTGAGTGCGGGTCGATCCACAAAGAAGGGTAAATTTCTTTAGTGTGTTTTAACGAGTTGATTCTATTTGTCGTTTTGATTGGTTTATAAAAATCTATAAAAAAACTAGATCTAATTAATCTAATTAAGAGTCCTGCTAGGGTTAGGCTTAGGGGAAGTTTTGGAGATTAATGTTTCCTTCACCGCTTTCAATGCCTTCTTTTTTAGATCTATTAGATGTTACGTTAATTATCAATAAAGTGGATACGAATCTTTTGGGAAGATGTTTCTTCCTCTAGATTTGTATCCTTCCTTTGTTAATAATTACCCTAACCCCCATGGAAAACGCGCGCAACCGACCCTTTATACTACGGTTCACCGTTACCTCGAGGGGTAGGGTGCCGTAGGGAGCGGATGTGTGCGTATGCATGGAGTTCTAACTCTAAAGTGAAGATGGCATTGAAAGGGGTGAGAGATCTCATCTCTCAACCCTTTCGCTAAGGCTAACCCTAACAAGCGAGGAGACTACTCGCTCATTAGGTGATGATAAATTATACTAGAAAATAAAAGCAAGAAAATAAATTACCTACAGATTTGATGGCTCCCTCCAAGTAGAAGACAGAATAGATCTGAATGTCACTTCCAGAAATTCTGAATTTTATTTATTGAAAAGAGGCATACATTTTTCAGATCTAAGATTACAATTTATAGGAAAATAGGAAACCTAGGGTTACAAACTCTCGCGTATGCGCAATTACAGATTTGCCCACGAAAAATCCCAACACCCGCACCGACGCAACAGCACAAAATCTTTGCGCCGACACGGGCATTAGACGGCCGCGGATCCGCGGTAATTGATGGCTTGGGCCGCGGATCCGCGGCCCATTGATGGTCTTGGGCTTCCAAACTTCTGGGGTCCTTTTGTGGTTGTCTGGGCTTCTTTGTTTTATACTTCTTTTTCTCTGTTTGCTTCTCACTCTTCTCCAGATCTTCAGTGAAGACTTGCATTGGGCTTTTTAACCGTTTCACCTTGACATTCGTTGCCTTGCACCTATGTGAACTGGGCTTGACTAGGATTCGTCTAATTGTTGGTCAAAAGTCCCTTTTCTGTTGTTTTGTGTCTTTTTCACTGTATTTGCTCCAGAAACCTGTATCCTGTAATATGCAACAAACGTGCGTCAAGAGTACCTGTTTATTCATAAAAAGGATAAGAATAGGGGAATGATAAATGCAATATTATGGTCTGAACAAATACCCCCAAACTTACCTTTTGCTCGTCCTCAAGCAAACTTATTATTTTATTCACTAAAATCCTAACCGCACTTTCGCAGGGAAACGCGATTGCACTGAGCACGTGCAACAAGCCGTTAAACCTCTAGGTGTCCCTAGTAGGAGGAGTGTTGTCTCCTGAGGGTTTTCAGCGGATTACACCCACAAAATCCTATCAACTCGGCCCATTGACTTTTGTTCACCAATTAGGTTTTCTAACAAGGAATTCTATTATCGTTGACTCGCAAATTATCCACCCATATTCTTCACACTTCCTCATTATTTAACTTAAGATTATATATGTTATGTAGACCTACTTAGCTTTCGGCATCTCTTAAGTCTTCCTTCTAGGGTTTCATCTCTACTTAGGAATTTTCTATCAACTCCATTAAAGATACAAATTCTATCTTTCATTCCTCTCTTTTATCTAAATTCCAATCACATGCCCCTACGTGTGTGTAAAGATCACCCCTACACTTGGAAATTCAATTCAAGCAATCATGCCCTTGTCCATTGTCCAAAGCATAGTCACATAATTCGCGAATTATTCGCCGAATTCGCGAATAATTCGCGAATTTTTGATGAAACGAATTATTCGCCGAATTATTCGCCATTGCCGAACTGGCCGAATAATTCGCGAATAATTCGCGAATTATTCCCGAATTATGTGAAAAAACAGCGAATAATTCAAAAAACTGCAAATAATTCACAAAATCAAAACCTAGCGTCTCATATATTAATTTATTGCTCGAAATCCTTCCCGAACATTTCCCGAACACTTACCGAATCTTTCCCGAATACCTGCCGATTTTTTCCGAATAGTTCTCCGAATCCGAATTTTCGACCTCGCCGAATTATTCCCGAACGGCGAATTTGTGACTATGGTCCAAAGTACTTATTAATTAGTGAAGTTAAATGAAATTTGCTTACACATCCTTCATGCGACCGTTAATACTTCTTGAGGTACCAACAACCGACTACAAGATGCGTTAGCACTTTAAAGCGTACTTCCTAGTTTTGCAACTCCCAAGGCTTTAGCAGTGACTCCCAAACCAGTTGGTCTAAGGCACTAGGTGATAAGGCACCCTCGCTAAATATTTTTCTATTTTTTACAGCCTTAGGTAATCACAAAAAAACCAGTGTCCATTTTTTTTTTCTTTATTCACACTTTTTCTTTTATTTTCATCGTACTAAGGACTTTAGACAAGAGCATTTCAAGGTCTCTTCTACTATTCCAAGTTTCAAGGTGCGTGATTGTGCAAATTGTAGGGTATACGTTTTCAGAATCTAGACTTAAGCGAGGAACTATTTTTCAAACTTGTATTCTAATAAGAACATCAATACTCTTCCCTTGTTTCGACTTAGCCCAACAAGTGAACCCAAAATTTGCCTATTTCTAAATAAACTACAAGGCATATACTTTCTACCGTTAAACTTTAAGGAAGGTTATTTTTAGGGTTTTTAACTTACTATGTCTAAGATCTAGTTGTTCCTAGCCAGTTGACCTATTTGTCAAACTCAAGTCAATTAGCCAAAATTGAATACATTTATTTTTATAATTTTTGAAATTTTTCAAATTTTTCTAGGTTTTCAAATAAGTATGCAAATGCAAAAATATGTACACATGAATGCGAAGGAAGAAAACGTACCGAGCATACCCCCAAACTTGAACTTGACAGTGTCCCCACTGTCATGCTAAACCAAGAGGGTCAAAATACCGGCACTTCCCTGTTTATTTATTTATAATTTTTTATTGTTAAGAAAAACAAAAGTATATACAAAAAAGGCCCTCCCCCAAACTTCAGTTAAACTATGTTAGGCATTACTGCCAAACTTTGCATCGACCAAACGTTAATACCAACCATTTGAAAAATTTATCAGTAAAGAGTATTGGTTGGTGAAAGAAATAGTTGTGGCGGTCCGCAAAGAATTGGGAAAAGTAGAAGTAGTGGTAAGGGAGGTGTGGAGGTAAATATACAGGCGATGGTGATGTATTAAAACGAGAATGTAAATGATCAGCAATCAGTGGAGTGTTGGCATTCTCGTAGCTTATTAAAAGAAATGGGGGTATTTCAACTTCTAAAGGAGGAGGTTGACTCACCACAATACCCCCAAGATGTTCCTGTGGGTCCTCTAGTGACCTGGCATCATTCATCAATTGTGTATGATATTCAATTATGAGGGAACCTATCTCCTCGATGTCCGCCATAGTCCAACCGAAAACTTGCCGCCTATCTTGTAAGACCGTTAAGAGGGCATTCTCTTGCTCGAGGGCTAGAGAGGCCAATATGATAATGGGAAAGGTCTCATTCTCACCTATGTAAGCATATCTAAGGTGAGACGGCAAGGGCGTGAGTTCGAGTTTCGGAGGTGAAAGAATCATTGCGGAATCTACCTCGAACTCAAAGGACTCCAACACAGGTTCGAAATCACTGCAAACAACCGATTCGGATGGCTCGACTGACTCATCCAAAAATTCAAACGACTCATATTCGGGCTGTGAGTCGTCGTCATCCGAAAAAGTGAAACATTCATAATCAATTTCGGTTGTGTCAACGGTAGTAGGCTCAAGGAGGGACACACTAGTGGCGTCAAAACTGTTTTCATCAAATAGAAATCTTTCAAGCTCGCAGTCCTCCTGCGTGATTTCGTGAACAGAGCAAACTTCTCGTGTACTAGTTTTTGGCACGGGGGGCAGACTTCCCATCTTATAAATATTGAACTCACTAGACCTCTTCCCGAAGGATAGAGTCATGGAGCCATTGCGACAATTTATCACGGCATTGGAAGTGGCCAAAAATGGTCGACCAAGAATCACCGGAATTTGGTTTCTTGGGTTAGCAACAGGTTGTGTATCCATAACGATAAAATCAACGGGGAATATGAATTCCCCGACTTTGATCAACACATCCTCTAGTTGACCCCTTGGATAGGTGATTGATCGATCAGCCATTTGGAGAGTGCAACGAGTGGGTTTCAACTCTTCAACCCCTAATTGTTCGTACACGGAGTAAGGAATCAGGTTAACACTAGACCCAAGATCTAAAAGTGCTCGATTAATTTTCTTATCCCCAATTGTAATGGAAATCGTAAGACAGCCGGGGTCCTTTCGTTTTTGGGGTAAGGTTTGATGGTGGTTAATAGCATTGCTCACTGCACTAGCCACTAGCACTTTCTTGGGTACTTGAGATGCTTTTCTCTTTGAAGTGCATAATCCCTTTAAGATTTTCGCGTATGAAGGGACTTGTTGGATAGCATCCAAGAGAGGTATATTTATGCTAACCTGCTTAAATATCTCCACAATCTTCTCCACTTGTGTATTTGGTTTATTAGGACTCAACCTGTTTGGAAATGGTGCATTTTGAAAATTAGTTGAGTCAAATGTTTGTGGAGCAGACTGTGGATTAGGAACAGATCCCGGTGTAGATGTGTTCGTGTTGTGAGAAATGGGTCCGTTAGAGCTAGAAGAAGTAGAGCCATGTGAAGGGTGGAGAATAGGCTCTAAAGAAAAAGGTGAAGAAGGAAGTGAAGAAAATGAAGAAGGGGAAGAAGAAAAAGAACCACCGGCGGGGATGTCATCACTAGTTTCCACATTATTTTGCAACTCTCTTCCGGATCTCAACGTGGTCACCGCATTTACATTGTGATTGTGATATGCGTTTTGTGCGTGACCGGGATTGGGCAATGGTTGAGATGGAAGCTTTCCCTTTTCTCTCTCGCTCAACGCAGCAGTTAATTGTGCAATTTGTGCCTCAATAGATTTGATACTTTGATCGTGTGAGGCATTGTTATTCATTAAAGATTGAACATAACTTTCAAATCTTGCTGCGGATTCTGTAGTTTGCTTGAGAAATGCTTCTAGACTTTTCTCGAGCGAGCTAACCTTATCATCATTTGGTTGAACCAAATTGTTCGTTTGATTTGTATAAGGTTGTTGTTGGAAAGGTTGCTGGTTTTGAGTTTGTAAGGGTGCTTGTTGTTGTTGTGGAGGAGGTCTTTGAAAATTATTATTCTCTTGGAACTGTTGATTTGGGTGACTCCTCCACCCCTGATTGTATGTCGAAGAGTACGGATCATTTCTCTGTCGTTGCTGAAATGCAGCATTAACTTGATCCTGTCCTTGAATGGGTGCATTATAAGGAAACTCTTCGGTTAGGTGCGACGGGTTCGAACAACAAGCACAAACAGTTCGTGTGGGTAGAGTAGGGGCAGGAGAAGACGATGAGATTTTTGTCTCAATGGCTTCTAGCTTTTTCATAAGTGAGGCCATCTCGGCCTTCATAGCTATCGACATATCTATTTGATGTATGCCTGCCCTAGATTGACCAACAGAAGAAGAAGATGTGGTCTTGGTACTCTCCCACTGAATTGTTTGCTCACTAAGATCCTCAAGAAACTGCCACGCTTCGTCACTAGACTTAGAAAGAAAATGACCTTGACATATAGTTTCTAGCAACTGCTTCGTTGCTGCGTTCAATCCCTCGTATAATGTTTGGCAAAGTTGCCAATTTTCTATCCCATGATGAGGGCATTGAACAAGTAGGTCTTTAAATCTCTCGAAACACTTCCAGAATGGTTCGGAAGGAAGCTGTGAAAATTGTATAATTTCGTTTCTGATTCTAGCAGTTTTGTGATGAGGATAGAACTTTTTCAGAAAAGCTCTCACAAACTCGTCCCAATTTCTAATAGAATGTGATACGGTGCTGTATAGCCACTTCTCGGCTAGGTCACATAAGGTAAAAGGAATGACCCTTAGCCTTATTGCGTCATCACTTAATTGGGTTGTCTTCATCATGGCGCAAACATTTTGGAATTTATTGATAAAAATATATGCATCTTCGGATTCCAAACCATGAAACTTAGGCAGCATATTGATGAAGTGTGGTTTTATTTCAAAATTATCCCCATTTGCCGGTGGGGGTGAAAGACATGTAGGTAAAGAAGTGCGGACGGGGTAGAAGAGATCCTGGAGCGCGACTCGTGCGGGCGCTACAACAGGCGGAAGATTCGGGTTATTCGCACCTGGTGGAGGTGGAATCATTCCCGTCGGTAAGGTATCGTTGGGGTTGAATCCCGACATACCTTCGAAAGAAGAATTTAAAGGTGGAGGTAAGGAAATGGAGGGAATTTCGACGAAGGGTTCGCCGAAGGGTTCGTTGGTCGGTACCAACGAAACACGGACTAATCGGGCGTTAGTATCCCTAGTCCAAAATGACATACACTAAAGGGTAGTGCAGTCAGAAAAAAGAGAAAAACAGAATGTGGGGGTAAGATAACATCAGTGAGAAGAAGTGGTGGAAGTGAGTTTGCAAGTTTTCTTTAGTTGCAAGTTTTTAAAAGATTTTTCTTTTTCTTTTTCTTTTATTTATGTGAAGGTTTTGCAAAGAGGTTTTAGGAAAGGGACTCGTGACACCAATGTGTCAACCACACATGCACAATCAGGCCTAGATCTAGGGTCGCCTAGGTCTGCTAGACAGCTCCTAACTAGGGCTAGAAATAGACCTCAAACCGCCTCTTCACGGACAAATACGGCCAGGTAGGTGGGAAGGAACCACCACTACAGTGGGCCTAATTAATAACCACTAGCCTAGACACCGCAATGTCGGTTAGGATAAACGGCCGATGCCTACCCTAGTCCTTTTCCTATTGAGCTCGCTGTCCTTAGGTCTGAGTCTAATCTTTTTTAATTAATTGTGGTCGATGCAAAATGCTTTAGGTGTTTTCTGGGGTCCTGGGAAGGGTGATGAAATCCCCACCCAATCTTAGTTTGGTCAATTAGCCCCTTAGAGTCCGGTTAAATTATGCAAAACAGATAAAATTTCACTTGCAATCAAAAATTTTTAGCGCGGCGCAAAGAAACCTGCAGAGATCTGTTATTTAGAATGGGGAGAAATACTCTTTACGCAAAGAATTCCTGCAGAAAACTTTTACAGTGGAGATATGGAGGTTACAGAGGAGAGGGAGAGAAAACAAACCACACAAATTTTTAGGGCTGACGTGGCAATGCAAGAGCGGAACCGCGGCCGTGGACCCTTATTTGCGGCGGAAGCGCGGCTGAGAAGAGGGATCGGGCTCTGGAAATTTTTGTACTGTTCTGCGCTTACAATTTCTCTCTGTTCTTATGCTCCTTCTTGATATAAATTTGATTGAATGTCAAAACTTGTATTTACCGCAATCAGAACGGCGTCGCTTCGCAGCTAGCCGGTGTGTGCGGGTCGATCCACAGAGACGGGTAAATTCCTTTTATGTGTTTTAACGAGTTGATTCTATTTGTCGTTTTGTTGGTTTATAACAATCTATAAAATCTGGATCTAATTAATCTAATTAAAAGTCTTGTCAGGGTTAGGCTTCGGGAAAGTTTTGGAGATTAAATGTTTTCCTCACCGCTTTCATTGCCATATTTTTAGATCTGTTAGATGTTACGGTAATTATCGATAAAGTGGATACGAATCTTTTGGGAAGATGTTTCTTCCTCTAGGTTCGTATCCTTCCTTTATCGTTAATTACCCTAACCCCCACGGAAAACGCGCGCAACCGGCCCTTTATACTGCGGTTCACCGTTACCTCGAGGGGTAGGGTGCCGCAGGGAGCGGTTGTGTGCGTATGCATGGAGTGCTAATTCTTTAGTTTAATATGGCATTGAAAGGGGTGAGAGATTTCATCTCTCAACCCTTTCCCTAAGGCTAACCCTAACAAGCGAGGAGACTACTCGCTCATTAGGGGATGATAAAACATTAAAAGAATAAAAAAAGTACTTACTAATTTGACGGCTCCCTCCAAGCGATAAAGAACAGATCTGAATAATCACTCCCAGAAATTCTGAATTTTATTTATTGAAAAGAGGCATACATTTTTACAGATCTAGATTACAATTTATAAGTAAACAGGAGAATTAGGGTTTCAGAGTCTCGCACATGCGCAATTACTGATTTGCCCACTGGAAATCCCAACACCCACAACGTTGCGGCAACAGAAGAAATCTCCACCGACCCGGGCATTAGACGGCCGCGGATCCGCGGCAATTGATGGCTTGGGCCGCGGATCCGTGGCCCATTGATGGTCTTGGACTTCCAAACTTCTGGGGTCCTTTTGTGGTTGTCTGGGCTTCTTTGTTTTATACTTCTTTTTCTATGTTTGCTTCTCACTCTTCTCCAGATCTTCAGTGAAGACTTGCATTGGGCTTTTTAACCGTTTCACCTTGACATTCGTTGCCTTGCACCTATGTGAACTGGGCTTGACTAGGATTCGTCTAATTGTTGGTCAAAAGTCCCTTTTCTGTTGTTTTGTGTCTTTTTCACTGTATTTGCTCCAGAAACCTGTATCCTGTAATATGCAACAAACGTGCGTCAAGAGTACATGTTTATTCATAAAAAGGATAAGAATAGGGGAATGATAAATGCAATATTATGGTCTGAACAAATACCCCCAAACTTACCTTTTGCTCGTCCTCGAGCAAACTTATTATTTTATTCACTAAAATCCTAACCGCACTTTCGCAGGGAAACGCGATTGCACTGAGCACGTGCAACAAGCCGTTAAACCTCTAGGTGTCCCTAGTAGGAGGAGTGTTGTCTCCTGAGGGTTTTCAGCGGATTACACCCACAAAATCCTATCAACTCGGCCCATTGACTTTTGTTCTCCAATTAGGTTTTCCAACAAGGAATTCTATTATCTTATACTTGTAAATTATCCACCCATATTCTTCACACTTCCTCATTATTTAACTTAAGATTATATATATTATGTAGACCTACTTAGCTTTCGGCATCTCTTAAGTCTTCCTTTTAGGGTTTCATCTCCACTTAGGAATTTCTATCAACTCTATTAAAGATACAAGTTCTATTCTTCATTCCTTTCTCTTATCTAGATTCCAATCACATACCCCTACGTGTGTGTATAAATCATCCCTATACTTGGAGATTCAAATCAAGCAATCATGCCCTTGTCCGTTGTCCAAAGTACTAATTAGTTGGTGAATTTAATTGAAATTTGCTTACACATCCTTCATGCGACCGTTAATACTTCTTGAGGTACCAACGACCGATTACAAAATGCGTTTGCACTTTAAAGCGTACTTCCTAGTCTTTGCAACACCCAAGGTTTTAGCAGTGACTCCCAAACCAGTTGGTCTAAGGCACTAGGTGATGAAGCACCCTCGCTAAATATTTTTCTATTTTTTTTTTGCAGCCTTAAGTAATCACAAAAACCAGTGTCCATTTTTTTATTCTTTATTCACACTTATATATTTTTTTCATTTTCATTGCACTAAGGACTTTAGACAAGAGCATTTCAAGGTCTCTTCTACTATTTCAAGTTTCAAGGTGCGTGATTGTGCAAACTGTAGGGTATACGTTTTCAGAATCTAGACTTAAGGTAGGAACTATTTTTCAAACTTATACTCTAATAAGAACATCAATACTCTTCCCTTGTTTAGACTTAGCCTAAGAAGTGAACCCAAAATTTGCCTATTTCTAAATAAACTACAAAGGCATATACTTTCTACCGTTAAATTTTAAGGAATGTTATTTTTAGGGTTTTTAATTCACTAAGTCTAAAATCTAGTTGTTCCTAACCAGTTAACCTATTAGTCAAACTCAAGTCAATTAGCCAAAATTGAATACAATTATTTTTATAATTTTTGAAATTTTTCAAATTTTTATGGGTTTTCAAATAAGTATGCAAATGCAAAAATATGTACAAATGAATGCGAAGGAAGAAGACATGCCGAGCATACCCCCAAACTTGAACTTGACAGTGTCCTCACTGTCATGCTAAACCAAGAGGGTCAAAATACCGATACTCCCCTGTTTATTTATTTATAAAAAAAAAATTTATGTTTTGAATTTTTTTTTTTTTATAGAAAAAGAAAAAGGATATATACATATATACAACAAGATTCCCCCCAAAGTTAAGCTTGGCCTTACACAAGCCAAATGTTAGCACCAACCATTCAAAAATCTTATCATGGTAATGGTAGAGTTGGTGCAAGAATGGGATGGAAAGAAAAGAGATGAAAAGCACGCGAGACCGTGTGGAAAGAAGAATGGTAGAATCTGGTCTCGGTGGGGGAGAAGAAAGACAGAAAGAAGAAAGATGTGGAGTGCGATCTTGAGGGTGTAAATTGAGTGAATAAATTAGCGCAATTTGTGATGACCGATGTGTTAAAAGCGATTGCGCTAACCTACCAACTCGTCGTGCAATGGGGTCAAATCCCTCAAGATTCGCAAGAAAACATGGGTACGCCGAACTTGGTATAGGAGATGAAAGCGTAACGGTCATTTGTTCGGTCGGAACAATAGGAAGGAGGGAGGGTGATATAACAGTCAAAGGTTCAGGAGGCTGAATTGGAAAATCCGACACATCAATTAAAAATGGTTCAACCTCGATATTATCCTCAAGACTCTCCTCAATATTTAATCCATCTATGCCATTATCATCAAAATCTAGACGCATATGAGATTCGGGGGAAACATTTAATAACTCAGGATGATGATTTGAACATAAAATTTCTATTAAATCGACAGGTTCATCATCCGAAATATTCCCGGCGTCTATATCCTCAATCGAGTGAAAATCAATTTCTTTAGACACTTCATCCACAGCATGGATATTTATCAATGTAGGTTCTATAGTGGAGGTGTAAAGATCGAAAGGATTAGGTGCGGTTTCTCTCGAAAGGGGTTCCTCACAATTTGGCAAATCAAACACTACAAAATCGCACAACTCATTTTTATTTTCAACTGGTGAATCATTTGGAAAACCGGAGTTGTGGGCTTCAATTGGGTAAGGATAGGTTTGATTTGAAAATCCTCTCTCATTCTCACTCTGTCCAACTGCCGCCTTATACATTGAAAAATTCGGAGCTAGCGGGACACTATTTACCGGTTCACTAGGCTGCATAAGGGCGGCCATGGATGCTTCCACATTCCTCATCATTTTATTTGTTGCAGCAATATATGCTTCCAACGACTCTTCCAAACTAGACTTAGGTGGTGAGGGGGTTTCAGTAAAAGATTCAAAATTAGTTGGGTATGTGAAACTCCCTAATGGCTGTGTCGAAACAGCGTCTAGTGAAGGTGGGAAGGTCGGGTATGACTGGTAGGAAGTGGGTGGTAAGACAGGAGTAGGGTCAACATATGGATAAGAAGGTGAATAATCGTGCGGATCCCTAAAACTAGATGAGTGGAGAGGGGTGAAAGATCGACTGCGAGATTGAGCAATATGCTCAGCAATGGACATCGGCCTAGGAGTGACAGAAGGACTTGAAGAAGTGGTATCAACATATGTAGGTTGTAAAGGTTGACTCGGTTGACACGAAGTGGGTTGAAAAGTCAAACTATTTCTCCTAGACGCCTCTATTTGATCTTTCAACGAAATTTTTGGCAAGGAGGGATCGTTTTTAAATTGACCGAAACAATTGACGAACGACGCAAAGTTAGGTTCGGGATACCAAAATTCGGCAAGAGATTTATGATGTGGGGTACCCATGATAGAAGAGTGCAAGGATTTCTTAGCGACAAAATTTTTGCAAGTTTTTAAAAGATTTTTCTTTATTTTTTTTTATTGGAGAGTTTTGCAATAAGGTTTTAGAAAATGGACTCGTGACACCAATATGTCAACCACACATGCGCAATCAGGCCTAGATCTAGGGTCGCCTAGGTCTGCTAGACAGCTCCTAACTAGGGCTAGAAATAGACCTCAAACCGCCTCTTCACGGACAAATACGGCCAGGTAAGTGGGAAGGAACCACCACTACAGTGGGCCTAATTAATAACCACTAGCCTAGACACCGCAATGTCGGTTAGGATAACGGCCGATGCCTACCCTAGTCCTTTTCCTATTGAGCTCGTTGTCCTTAGGTCTGAGTCTAATCTTTTTTAATTAATTGTGGTCGATGCAAAATGCTTTAGGTGTTTTCTGGGGTCCTGGGAAGGGTGATGAAATCCCCACCCAATCTGAGTTTGGTCAATTAGCCCCTTAGTGTCCGGTTAAATTATGCAAAACAGATAAAATTTCACTTGCAATCAAAAATTTTTAGCGCGGCGCAAAGAAACCTGCAGAGATCTGTTATTTAGAAAGGGGAGAAATACTCTTTACGCAAAGAATTCCTGCAGAAAACTTTTACAGTGGAGATATGGAGGTTACAGAGGAGAGGGAGAGAAAACAAACCACACAAATTTTTAGGGCTGACGTGGCAATGCAAGCGCGGAACCGCGGCGGGAGGCCCCTAATGCGGTGGAAACGCGGTCGTCTGGTGGGATTGCGCTCTGGAAAAATTTGTGCTGCTCTGTACTGATAGTTCCTCTCTGTTCTTATGTACCAATTTTTGTTTTGCCCTCTGTAAATTTCCAGATCCTCAATTCTTCGCTGTTCCTGCAAGATTCAAAAGATACACCCTTCAAACAGATCAAAGTTGATAATTTTTTATATTTTTTTTATATTTTCAGATTTTTATAATTTTTTTAAATTTATATCAACCTGAAAATTCACAAAAAGAAATATTACGCCGTCCCCGGCAACGGCGCCATTTGATTGAATGTCAAAACTTGTATTTACCGCAATCAGAACGGCGTCGCTTCGCAGCTAGCCGGTGAGTGCGGGTCGATCCACAGAGACGGGTAAATTCCTTTTATGTGTTTTAACGAGTTGATTCTATTTGTCGTTTTGTTGGTTTATAACAATCTATAAAATCTGGATCTAATTAATCTAATTAAAAGTCTTGTCAGGGTTAGGCTTCGGGAAAGTTTTGGAGATTAAATGTTTTCCTCACCGCTTTCATTGCCATATTTTTAGATCTGTTAGATGTTACGGTAATTATCGATAAAGTGGATACGAATCTTTTGGGAAGATGTTTCTTCCTCTAGGTTCGTATCCTTCCTTTATCGTTAATTACCCTAACCCCCATGGAAAACGCGCGCAACCGGCCCTTTATACTGCGGTTCACCGTTACCTCGAGGGGTAGGGTGCCGCAGGGAGCGGTTGTGTGCGTATGCATGGAGTGCTAATTCTTTAGTTTAATATGGCATTGAAAGGGGTGAGAGATTTCATCTCTCAACCCTTTCCCTAAGGCTAACCCTAACAAGCGAGGAGACTACTCGCTCATTAGGGGATGATAAAACATTAAAAGAATAAAAAAAGTACTTACTAATTTGACGGCTCCCTCCAAGCGATAAAGAACAGATCTGAATAATCACTCCCAGAAATTCTGAATTTTATTTATTGAAAAGAGGCATACATTTTTCAGATCTAAGATTACAATTTATAGGAAAATAGGAAACCTAGGGTTACAGACTCTCGCATATGCGCAATTACAGATTTGCCCACGAAAAATCCCAACACCCGCACCGACGCAACAGCACAAAATCTTTGCGCCGACACGGGCATTAGACGGCCGCGGATCCGCGGCAATTGATGGCTTGGGCCGCGGATCCGGCCCATTGATGGTCTTGGGCTTCCAAACTTCTGGGGTCCTTTTGTGGTTGTCTGGGCTTCTTTGTTTTATACTTCTTTTTCTCTGTTTGCTTCTCACTCTTCTCCAGATCTTCAGTGAAGACTTGCATTGGGCTTTTTAACCGTTTCACCTTGACATTCGTTGCCTTGCACCTATATGAACTGGGCTTGACTAGGATTCGTCTAATTGTTGGTCAAAAGTCCCTTTTCTGTTGTTTTATGTCTTTTTCACTGTATTTGCTCCAGAAACCTGTATCCTGTAATATGCAACAAACGTGCGTCAAGAGTACCTGTTTATTCAAAAAAAGGATAAGAATATGGGAATGATAAATGCAATATTATGGTCTGAACAACATTCCTATGCTACAATATGTCAAAGGATTCTTGTCACACAGGTTCTCCATGAAAGACCTGGGTGATGCCTCTTACATTCTGGGGATCCGGATCTATCGTGATAGATCCAAGAGAATGTTGGGACTTTCGCAGTCCAGGTATATCAACACTATACTGAAAAGATTCAGTATGGAAGATTCTGAGCGCGGTAATCTACTGGCTTGTCACGAAATCACCCTATCTAAAGAGATGTCTTCCAAGACTGATTTGGAAAGGGATCGTATGTCTATTATACCCTGTGCTTCTGCGGTAGGCTCTATAATGTATGCGATGTTGTGCACCAGACCAGATGTAACTTACGCACTGAGCGTGGTAAGCCGGTATCAGTCAGACCCAGGGGAGAAGCACTGGATAGCAGTAAAGAACATTCTCAAGTACCTGAGAAGGACTAAGGAGATGTTTTTGGTTTACGGCGGAAAAGACCTCAAGATAGAGTCCTTTGCTGATCCTGGCTTCCAAAGTGATAAGGACGATTCCAAGTCCATGTCGGGTTATTTCTTTACCCTCAATGGAGGGGCGGTGTGCTGGAAGAGTTCCAAGCAGGACATCGTTGCTGACTCAACGATGGAAGCGGAGTATACTGCTGCTTGCGTTGCCGCAAAAGATGCAGTTTGGATGAAGAAGTTCCTAACAGAACTTCAGGTGGTTCTTACCATAGTTGATCCAATACCTCTGTATTGCGACAACAACGGAGCTATAGCTTTAGCAAAGGAACCGAAGTCCCATCAGAAGTCCAGACACATCTTAAGACGGTATCACCTGATCAGGAAGATCATAGATCGCCGGGAGATCGAGGTCCGGAGAGTTGCTACTGAAGAGAACATTGCTGATCCATTCACAAAGGCCCTACCTCAGATTCAGTTCGAGAGGCTACTCGAGATCATCAGTCTTCGATATGCCAGTACATGGCCTTAGTGCAAGTGGGAGATTGTTAGTGTATATGCCCTAGGGGCCATTATTGTATCATACTAGTTTGTATATTACTTAATGGAAGGTTGGGATATTCACAGTTATATAACACTCTTGCTATACATGGTAGTATGCTACTTGGTTTTCTCTATCTTAATATGTGTGTACGTATTGATAGAGCCCTTAGGATCTTGCTTGACTACCAGCGTTGTGATGGCAGTCACACTAGTAGGGGCTGGGTAGTCTACAAGCACATCCTTTTTCAAGTCCCTAGTCGTAGGATTATCGAGACAGGGCATCGATACTCCGGAGTAGACTAGTGTGTACGCTTCTCATCCCAGCTGGGGAGATGGTCTGTCCCATAGCCCTCAGTACGTCATACTGGAGATAGTATACAGGTGCTCGTTAGGTTACGGGTACATCGGACAAGACTTGTGGGGAACTGTTGGTAGGTATTATACCCGTCGTCGGTTAACAGTTCCCGGGTAACATGAGTACAGCATAGTCCGCAAACTTGACACTGCTGCTTCGCTTCGAGTGTGTTCCCACTGTTCTTAGATTGCTACCCTACCACGGCTCAAAGGAGTCGTGCAAACAGGTAGCAGTTGGGTCCAGTCCCGAAGCACTTGGAGGCAGTGGTAGTTAGACAGGATTCGTCTCTCCCGGTATTGGGAGTTGATATCGCGCTGTGTCAGAGAGCCATTACGCAAAGTCCCTGGCCAGGGCAAGCGAGATTTACTGGTAGGTTCCAGTAGTTTCTCAAGGTGTAATGGGCTTCGCTCCGACACGACTTATACCGCTTTTAGGGGACAGACGCTTGCCGCCCCCCTAGGCCCGATATGCGATAGTCCTAGAAGAACAGACCGGACTGTACGGAGATTGTCACATCAGGCTCAGTAGGAGTTCGGATGGGTTTCCTTATCGGCCTTCTTATCGACATCTACCTGGGGACCGTTACGTACAGCTAGTACCGCTTGCGGTCTGTGGTTAAACCCACTGCCAGCGTAGTAGTCGAGTCTTTAGAGTCCCACACAGAGAGTTTCCTTGCTCCAGGCGAAACGATATAGAGGTCGTATGGTTTTACGACAAGGGTTCGGACGCATACGTGTTTAAACGCACGTACGACGTTCGGAAAGTTTTTACTAGTCGGCTTTGGTTTAAGCCAGATTCTAGTATCGGATTATTGGATTTATACAGTCTAAAGATTTTCCGTGTTTTCACGGATAGGAGGGGCATTCTCGTAATTTTGCGGGAAGCTTCTAGAAGAATGGTGACTTGAGGGTTTAGGTGGCATAAGCATTTATTGAATTAGTGACTCATTTGTGTGATTCATTCATGTCATTAATGCATCATTAAATGGTTAAAGACTCATATAGTGAATCACTCATAATGAATAAATGAAGCATGATGATTAATCATTTTATTTATTAATTTGATAAATGATTATGCTTCATATATTCATGAGAGTTCATTTATTCATTATGATTATTATCCTCACCTTCTCTCTCCTCAAGCTCACTCTCTCTTCAAACCATAATCCAACCACTCATGTGTTGCGATCAAGGATTAGATAGACTAATTAATCCATAACCATTCTCTATATCACGTAGGTGCCTTTGATTAGCAACTAAAGAAACCTAGTTACCTTAAGATTAGAGGTGAAGCTTGAGGTAGAAGCTCTTGGGTGGATCGTCTATTACGTAGAGAAGGCTGAAGAGGAGGTGGAGAACGAAAAGACGAAGGACACGGTTCATTATGTATAATCACTTCTTATAATAGTTAACAACTTCTATGCATATGTTAGTTATCGTTTAGCAATGATTCTTGCGGTTAGTCGATATTAGTCCAAAGAACAAGATCGTTTTTCATATTTCCGCCTCCCCACACATCGTGGGGTGTAGTACATCGACTTACACTGCCAACTATCCATGCCCTATGCTGGAGACACAACCGTGTCACCATTTCCTCCCTGTGGAGGAATTTGAATTTTATATGCATGGAGGGATCCCCATTAGACCTCTTCTTGAGGGTGTATCCACGTCCAACACACTCTTACATGATGTATGGCAGCGCACCGAGCCGGCCGAGGACGTGCCCGCAAAGTCACCCAGCTCCAGCTCGATCGCGAGCGATGAAGAGCTTACCCCCGCGGCACAAGCGCGCTTACTTAGAAGAACCAATAGGAGGGTAGAAATATTGAAAGGGATGATGACCAACCTTGGTCGGCGAGTGACGAGTTTGGAGCAGGCATGACCACCTTGCTGGCAAGAGAGGAATGTTCTCGTTCATGGTCGAGGGGATGGGGGGTGAGACCAGTGAGGCTGCGACTGGTAGACGCCGCTAGGAGCAGTGAGGACACTGCTTTCGATAAGTTTGGGGGTGGATGTGGATTGTAATTAGTTATCTTTGCATAGCATCTGCATATTTTTTTATTTTTTTTGTACATATTTGTTTTTCCTTTCTTTGCATATTTAATTCCACATTGCATCTTTATAAAATATAAAAACTAAATATATATATATATATATATATATATATAAAATCAAATAAAAAAATTTTAAAAATTTAAAAATTATAAAAAATGAAAAGTTCAATTTTGTCCATATTTGACTTAAGTTCAACATGACGGTTGAATAGTAGAAAAATAACTAGATCCTAAACTTAGTAAATTTAAAAACCCTAAAAATAACTTCTCTTAAAGTTTAACTGTAGAAAATATTTGTCCTTGTAGTTTATCTAGAAATAGGCAAATTTTGAGTTCAGTTCTTGGGCTAAGTGAAAATAAGGGAAGAGTATTGAAATTTTTATTTGAAGTGTAAGTCTGACAAGTAATTCTGAATTTTAAGTCTAAATTATGAAAATATATACCCTACAACTTGCATATACACGCACCTTGAAACTTGGGATAGTAGAGAAAACCTTGAAATGCTCTTGTCTAAAATTATTAGTATGAAGGAAAATAAATTAAATAAAGAGACATAAAAAATGAACATGGTTTTGTAATTGCTTAAGACAGCATAAATAAAAAATATAGCGAGGGTGCTTTATCACCTAGTGCCTTAGACCAACTGGTTTGGGAGTCACTGCTAAGCCTTAGGTATTACAAGACGAGAAATTACGCCTAAATGTGCAAGCACATTTTGTAATCAGTCGTTAGTACCTCAAGAAGTACTAATGGTCGCATGAAGAATGTGTGAGCAATTTCATCTAAAATTCACCAACTAAAATTATTTTAGAAGATGGACAAGAGTATGATAGCTTGAATTGAATTTCCAAGTGTAGGGATGAAAATTACACACACGTGGGGGTATATGATTGGGATTTGGATGAGAGATAGGAATGAACGATAGGCCTTATATCTCCAATAAAGATGATAAAAATTCTTTAGTTGAGATTGCACCTTAGAAGGAAAATTCAAAAGATACTGAAAGCTTAATAAATTTGCAAAACATATACGATCTTAAGTTAAATGAAGAGGGAGTGTGAAAAATACGGGTTGATGATTTCTAAGTTAACGATAATAGAATTTCTTACTAGAATACTGAATTGAAGAATTAGAGTCAACGGCCAAATTGATCGGATTTTGTGGGTAGTATCCGCTGAAAACCCTCAGGAGACAACACTTCTCCTACTAGAGACACCTAGAGGTTTAACGGCTTGTTGCACAAGCTCAGTGCAATCGCGTTCCCTGCGAAAGTGAGGTTAGGAATTATTTGAGAATAAAATTGGCATTGCGCGGGACGAGCAAAAGATAAGTTTAGGGGTATTTGTTCATATAAGAATTTCGCATTATTATATCGCCCATTCTTAATCACATTACATATAAATAGGTGCTTTTGATCCATTTCTGCTAAATAGTTGCAGGTTACAGTTTCTCAGATCATTACAGTGAGAATTCATGGAAAGTCGCTATAAATGTGAGACTACGACCAACAATAGATGAATCAGTATGATGCCGACCACTAGTTCAAGGAACAAATGGAAAATCATTAGACAGTTCAATGCACAAAGTATAAGGGCAGCACAAGATTCAAAGACTTTAACGCGAAGCTCAAGGCAAAAGTCCACATCATTCTTTACTGTTGAAAATCTGTAAGGAAATAGAAGAGATTCTGAGAAACCAAGTAAAGAAAACAGAAGATAAAAGCAACACAGAGAAACCTTGAAGAGATGAGCCAAATATCCCACTTAATGGCCGCGGAACCGCGGCCAAACAGGTCTTTCTGCCGGTTCCGCGGCCGTATGATGCACGTGTCGGTGGGTGTCGGTGCTTTGACCTGGCTTTCTTAGGGTAGTTTTGTAAATTCATGTGTGGATCAGAATGTAACATAGGGTTTCTCCTATCTATAAATAGAAGAGTTCAAAGCCAAATGAAGGCATGCCTCTCTTTATTTTTTAGTCTCTTTTTAATTTCTAGATTTAAATTCAGCTGTAATGCGTTGTTGAGAGGACATCAATAAAATAAGTTTTCATTTTATCTCGCATTGTTTTTATCTGAATTTTAATTCCTGCAATTTCTTATCTGTTCTTTTATTATTTGCAAATTAGTTCATCAATTAAAATAAAAAAAATGAATTTTATTGTTATCTTCCTAATGAGTGAGTAATTCCTCACTTGTTAGCGATAGGAGATGGAAGGTTTGAGAGAAGAAAATCTCTCTCTCTTTTCTTTGCCCAAATAATTTTATTTACGGACTCTCTTTAAATCAACCATAATCCGCTCACGACGGCACCCTATCCTACATGATAGCGGTGATTCCTTAGTTAGACCGGTTGTGGTTGAATTAACCGGAGGTTAGGGCTAAGAGCCAAGAACGGACAGATAAGGACCAAAAGGAAAAAACTATGTTTCTTTCTAGTCGTGCTAATCCCCGTTGTTGACTATTACCCTAACACCTATATTCTTAACCAGGGCATTAAAAGAAGTGAGAAGAATCCCTATTTCGAACCAACCTAATCCTAACCTTAGCAAGCCTTTAAATTAATATATTCTCATTCTTAGATCTTAAAACAAAACCTACCAAAAATAAGGACCTAACTCGTTAGAACTTAAAGAAAAGGACACAATTTCCATGTGGATCGACTCGTACTCAACCGGCTAGCTATCAAGCGACACCGTCTTGATTGCGGTATTCTTAAATTTAAAACGCGTGCAAAATCTCCAACAATCATATGCACATGATGATGTGCATGGACACATACATACATACATTGTATCATGGTTGTTGATACAATGGATGATGGCAATGCAAGACTCACATGGTTGTAATTATGTATATATTTATTTATATTGAGTTAAAGAAGAGATAATTCACTCATGGTTAATATTTATCATATTTGACCATTCTTGACCTAACTCATAACTATGAGTTAATTTTCTTTTGGCTTTTAAACTCCATGATAAATATCTAGATATTTCCTAACTATGGTTTGAAGTGAGAATGAAATAATATTGATTATTCATTCTCATCTTCGTAATATATTATTCATCACAAAAGACTTTTGAGCTCAAGGTTTGCCACTATCTTCTTCTTCCTCTCTCTCTTGAGATTTTCTTCGAGTGAGGTAGTAAAACAAGAAAGGGTTTTGATTAGAGAATACAAACTACCTCATCATTCTACACACATCTAGCCCATTTGTATAGAGTGTTTGCTATATTTCTTTTACAAATCAAGTAAAGTAAGGAGTTTTGGGCAAAGGGACTCGGATGGATCATCGTGGATGAGGAAGGACTCTAGCGATCCGTTCCAAACTCTTAAAGGTCTAAGGAGTCACCAAGGGAGGTCTACAAAGGTTGTAATCTCTACACTTAGTGATAGAATCTCATTTGTATATAATAGTTTTCTTGTTACCCTAAATATTCTAGTTAAAGATTCATGGTTAGTTTACTTAGCACCTCTAAAATTTTAAAGTGGCATGTGTGATACTTCCATACTCTACAGTAGGTGCTAGGTAATCCCAACATCATCTTGTTAGCTTTAGTCATCGTGCTATTTTCATACCCAGTATGACAATAGTGGGAGTGCACTAACAAACGGTTGATCCTTCCAAGGAGTAAGGATGAGATGAAAATGACCCGTCTTTTGGTTATAGTGAAGGTTTCCCACAGGTTCCACTAATTATACCTATAGTAGAAGCTAGATCATGGATCTCAAAAGTCGAGCCAGGACTTGAGCTCGATGATCAACCAAGGCATATATTGTAGATATGGATGAACAAGTCCATCTTTTTAAGGAATGGAGCTTGGAGTGTACGTTGGTGCGTAATAATGTCTGTCATATCTTAAGAAGCCTTTTGCAACAAAAACAACAACAACAAAAACTTGGTCATTTGTATATAAACTTAAGAAAGATAATATAGATAAACAAATAAGACACACCTAAGCCTCCGCCAAAGCGGGAGTCGGATTGATTAGATTACCTTATTGAAAACTTAATCAACAACTGGCTCAACAGAATATTTGACTGAATTTAGTTCAAGGTTATCTTTTATTATTTAAATCTACAAGCAATTATTTTCATCAACAACTAACAATGCACTAATGAAGCGTATCAATCATAGTTTAGAGCCCACGTGTGAATACAACAAAAACAAAGTCTACAGTAATAGTTGTCTTAGTGAGTCACAGGGATGATATCTTCCATGATCCATGGAGCAATAAAATTATTATTAGTACTGGTACTTATCTCTCTAGAGAGCATAATCTCTCATTTAATTGCTGATTTGGTTCGACTTTTACTTAATAAATGATTACTGCTTGACGATGCTCAATATTGGCGGTGTCCAAGATCTGGACACGTGGCAGATGACGTGTCCCAAAACTCAGAAGGAAGGGCCACAGGGGCCGACCAGGAAACCCCTGTACCCGACCCACAAGCACAAGCTGGCCCGCTTCGGGGCCCTCTGCAAGTTGGCCTCCTCAACCCCCCAGCTCGTCCCGAGCTGCCACAGGACCAGAACTCCTCGGCCCTCTTGCTCATCTCCGAGCTCCCTAACCGAGGCCGTCGTCATCGGTCCCTTCGACCTGATCCACCGCTCATAGACGTAACCGCCGCTCCGCGAATCTCGTCATGCACGGATTCTCCGCCAGCAACATCCCACGTTCCACGCCTCCGCGACCCCCATTAATGGGCGATCCGCTCTCTACGCGGGCGTGACATCGGGAGCGTAACTGCTGGCGGAATTCTCGCGCCTGCTGCTGCGTGCTATCACCGCTATATAAAAAACCCCATCACAGAGGGGTCAAGTAAGCAATTTCTCTCCTACTTAGCCGTTACTCTGTCCGGATCTAGCACTAACTTGATCGTCGAAGGGTCCTCGGTGGTACCGAACCACACCGGGACTTCTTTGCAGGTACTCGGCGCTAAAACCCCTCAAATCACCAATCTCACCAAAGCCCATTGAGATCCACGGGCAACAGAATATTATTACCAAAATCCACCGGAGATCAATGGAAGACAACATCTGACGGAGACCCGAAAAGGACCTCCATCAGTTGGCGCCGTCTGTGGGAAACGACTCCACAAAACACAAAGTTGGCCTTCCGATCTCCGCCCACGTGGCAACCGATCCCCCCGGAGATCCAAACACCCGCTGTCGCCTCCCTCACAACGGAGGCACGAGCGAGCCCTCACCAAACGTCATCGGCTCCCCCACCGGCCGCCGTTCTACAGGCTCCGGCGACCGCCCGAGCAAAAGGGCTAAGGTCCGAGAGCCCATCACCTTTGGCGACGAGGATCTCCACGGCATATCTGTGCCCCACAACGACCCGCTGGTGATCACAGCCCAAATCCACCGGTACGAGGTCCACCGAATACTCATCAATTCGGGAAATTCGGCGGACATCCTCTTCCACGACTGCTTCTTGCGTATGGGGCTCTCCCCAGCAGACCTGAAGCCAACCTCTCACGTCCTCTCAGGGTTCACCAACAACTCCGTCCCGACGCAAGGGGTGGTCACCCTGTAGCTCACGATCGGGGAGCCCGGCCGCACGTGTACACTGCCTGTGGACTTCATCGTAGCGAAAGTTCTGTTGGCCTACAACGTCCTCCTCGTCCGGCCGACGCTGAACTCCCTCCAGGCCCAGATCTCGACCTACCACCTGGCGATTAAATTCCCTATCGATCGGGGCGGGATAGGTCGGGCGTACGGGAGCCAGCGGGTCGCAAAGATAGGCCTTACCGAAATGTTTTCGCCCGGGCAGCATGCCGACGACGCCGAGGCGTGTGACGACATCAAAGGTTTCCTGGACACCCGAGACGAGCGGAAGGAGATCCGTAGAGCACCGGTTGAACCTCTGACCGAGGTATCCTTAACAGAAGAAGGCCAGGGAAAGTCCGTCCTGGTCGGGTCGCTCCTGAGGGGAACTCGGTGGGATGACCTGATCAGATCCCTCAGAAGCAACTCCGACATCTTCGCCTGGGCGCCAGCTTACATGCCTGGGATCGACCCCAAAATTATCTCCCACAAGCTCGGAGTAGATCCTGTGGCCCGGCCCGTCAGAAAGAAGAAAAGAAGCTTCACCCCGGTCAAGCAGAAGGCTATCGAAGAGGAGGTTGATCGACTCCTCGCCGCCAATTTCTTCAGAAATGTGCCCTACTCGTAGTGGCTGGCAAACGTAGTTCTGGTCAAGAAGTCAAGCGGGAAGTGGTGTATGTGCATTGACTTCACCGACCTCAATAAGGCCTTCCCCAAGGACAACTTTCCGCTTCCCCGCATAGACCAGCTCGTCGACAGCTCGGCCGGCCACGAGCTGTTGAGCTTCATGGACGCTTTCTCCGGCTACAACCAAATCCGTATGAATCCTGAGGACGAAGACCTGACCGCATTTACAACGGACCGGGGAGTGTAGTGCTACAAGGTGATGCCCTTCGGCCTCAAGAACGCCGGGGCCACATACCAAAGGCTGGTCAACCGCATGTTCAAGCCACAGATCGACAGGAATATGAAAGTCTACGTTGATGACATGCTCGTCAGGTCTATCTCATCGGCCGACCATGCCAAGGACTTGGGTGAGGCTTTCGGAGTGCTCCGCAAATTCAACATGAAGCTAAACCCCGTCAAGTGCGCATTCGGAGTCACCAGGGGAGAGTTCCTCGGGTTCATGGTCACTCACCGCGGAATTGAAGCTAACCCAGAGAAGATTGACGCTATCCTGAACATGGCCGCACCTAAGACCGACGTCGAGATCATGCGGCTCACGGGGCGAGTCGCCGCTCTGAGCCGTTTCATGTCCAGGTCGGGGGAGAAGTGCCTCCCGTTCTTTAAGGCGGTGAGGAAAATTCCGAGGTTCGAGTGGTCGGAGGAATGCCAAGGCTCCTTCGACCAATTGAAGAAGCACCTCGCAACACCGCCGCAGCTTACCCGGCCAGTAGAGGGGGACGAGTTGTCGCTGTATCTGGTAGTATCCGACCAAGCAGCAGGCTCGGTGCTCGTCCGAAAGGCCGAGGGGGAGTAGAAGCCGGTGTACTATATGAGCCACGTGTTTAAGGACGCGGAAACAAGGTACCCCTCCATAGATAAGATTGTCTTAGCCCTCGTGGTAACCTCGCGGAAGCTGCGGCACTACTTCCAAGCGCACACCATCGTCGTCCTCACCGAGCGCCCGTTGGGAGCTATCCTAGAATCGCCGGAATCCTCAGGCCGCCTAGAAAAATGGAGGTGGGAGCTATCTCAGTTTGACATAAGATATCGCCTAAGGAAGGCCATCAAGGCGCAGGCCCTGGCCGATTTCATCGTTGAATGCACCATCCCTAGCAAGAAGCCGGAGTCTGCGCCGCCACTCGCAACCAAATATCCCATCCCGGAAGGCCCGGGCTCGGTTCCTGAGTGGGTCATCTACGTCGACGGGTCCTCTACCGAGGAAGGCTATGGTGCCGGCCTCATTATTAGGGGCCCAAACGAAGCAGAGATAGAGTATTCTTTGAGGCTCGGTTTCAAAGCGTCGAACAACGCGGTAGAATACGAGGCCCTCCTGGCCGGACTCCGCATGGCCGTCAGGCTGGGGCTGAAGATAATTCGAATCCACAGCGACTCGGCCCTTGTTGTCGGTCAAGTGACCGGCCGCTTCGAAGCTCGAGAACCCCTGACGATGAAGTACCTAGACGAAGTGAGGAAACTCCGAAGAAACTTCGACGAAGTCCAGGTAGAACAAATACCCAGGCAGCTGAATACCCAAGCAGACGCCCTGAGCAAGCTGGCTTCGTCATACTCGGACAACAATAGGCGATCTATCCTCTTCGAAACCTTGCCTCGACCCAGCATGGGAGACGGAGCGATGATACTCCACGTGTACGCGGCACAGGAGAGCGACCAGGACCAGAGGAAGCCCCTCTTGGAGTTCCTGAAAGACGGCGCGCTCCCGGGGGACCGGGCAGCCGCCCGCCGTCTCCGGTCCAAAGCCTGCCACTTCGTCTGGAGCAACGGGAACCTCTACAAGAAGGCCTTCACTCAGCCCCTGCTTTGGTGCGTTGACCCCCACGATGCCGACTACTTCCTTCGGGAAATCCATGAAGGGGTGGGCGGTGTGAACCAGGAGGCTCGAACGTTGATCCAAAAAGCGTTACTCCAAGGGTACTACTGGCCCACCATGCACGAAGATGCCCTGAAGCTGGTCAGGAGATGCAAGAGCTGCCAGCTCCACGGCAGCATTCCCCGCCTCCCGGCTACCGAGCTGACCGCCCTGACATCCCCATGGCCGTTCGCTCAGTGGGGGTTGGATATGATCGGCCAGTTCCCTACCGGAACAGGTAGGCACAAAAACGTTCTCGTCACGGTGGACTACTTCACCAAGTGGATCGAGGCCATCCCTATCAGGAAACCGGACGCCGCCACAACCATCAAATTTCTACAAAACAACCTGATACTCCGGTTTGGCATCCCGAGATGCATCGTCACCGACCACGGGATGAATTTCGAGAACGAGAAAGTGGATGACTTCTGCAAAGAGTACCATATCCTCATGAAGTTCGCCGCGGTCGCGCATCCCCAATGCAACGGGCAGGTCGAGCTCGCTAACCGAGACGTTCTCCGGGGTCTTCGGACCCGCCTAGAAGGACGACAAGGCTGTTGGGTCGAAGAACTGCCCCGAGTCTTATGGGCCGTACGCATATTAAAAAAGACTCCCACCAGGGAGACCCCCTTCAGCCTCTGCTACGGGACCGAAGTGATGGGCCCAATGGAGATCGGGCTACCCAGTCACCGGGTCGAGCACTTCGACGATGACGCAAACACCTCGGCGCTACGGACCAACCTCGACATTTTGTCGGAAAAAAGGGATCGAGCTCAGATCAGGGCTGCCGCCTATCAACAACAAACAGCCCGATATTATAACGCTCTGGTCAAACACCGCTCCTTCAAGACCGGGGACCTGGTCCTGCAGCGGAACGAGTTCACCGACCAAGGCAGGCTTCACAAGTTCTCCCCAAAGTGGGAGGGTCCCTTCCTCGTCTTTGAGGCGCTCCCCGGCGGAGCCTACCGCCTACAAGACGCGGACAGACGAAAGCTTCCGCGACCTTACAATGCCGAGAAGCTCAAGCTATACCGGTGAGGTCAAAGCCAGCAAGTGTATGCCACCCCCTCCTTTTCCCTCTCATGAAGATGGTGTAAAGCGTTCTCTGAAATTCCTTTCCATACGAATAAAGAAACGTCGAATCATTCCGAGTAGAATTCCACCTTTGCAATCCAAGGCCCTCGCCAAGAGGCGGCCGTGGTACCCACTGCTCGGCTATCCTTAATGGGCTTCCTGCAGCCCCCTAACGCTAAGGACCAAAAATCCCTCTCAGAGGCAGTCGAGCCCGAGGATCCCTCGCTCGGCTATCCCCAGCAGGCAGCTTCCCTGCCACAATGCCGGGGATCAGAAAGCCCTCCCAGAGGCAATCGAGCCCGAGGATCGCTCGCTCGGCTATCCTTCAGGAAAAAAGCCCTCGCCAAGAGGCACCGGGCAGTAACCCTGCCCGGCCAAAGGTCCTTGGTAGGCTTCTACAGCCCCTCCCGCACTAAGGACCAAAGTCCTCCCAGAGGTAGTCGAATCCTTGCTCGGCTATCCCCAGCTGGTAGCTTCCTACTACAACCGACAGGGATCAAAGTCCTCACCAAGAGGCACTGGGCAATAAACCTGCTCGGTCCCCGTCCTGAAGGATCTAAGCCCTCGCAAGAGGCAGCCGAGAAGCTACCCTGCTCGGTCACCTCCGGCTGGTAGCTCCCTACCCATGACACCATGGATTGAAGCCCTCGCAAGAGGCATCCGAGCGGCTACCTCGCTCGGTCATCCCAGGCTGGTAGTTGCTTACCCGCGACGCCAGAGATCAAAGCCCTCGCCAAGAGGCAACCACGCGACTTCACTGCCCGGTCGTCCTTAGTGGGCTTCCTACAGCCCCTCCAACACTAAGGATCCAAGCCCTTACCAGAGACGACCGAGCAGCTACCCTGCTCTGTCATCTCCGGCTGGTAGCTCCCTACCCATGACGCCAGGGATCGAAGCCCTCGCAAGAGGCATCTGAGCGGCCGCCCCTCTCGGTTATCCTAGGTCGGTAGTTGCCTACCAGCGACGCCAGAGATCAAAGCCCTCGCAAAGAGGAGACCGCGCAGCTTCACCGCCCGGGCGGGCTCCTCGCAGCCCCACCAACGCATTAGATCCGAGGCCCCAAAAAGAGGCAACAGGTCCATCGCAGTCTAAGAGATCCCCCTCATCTCCGGGGCCATGGAGATGCCTCCTCGGCAGCGCTTGGCAAGCGATGGAGATACGAAGTCGACAGCGCTTGGCAAGTAATCGAAACCGACCCGACGAATGATCGCTAGATAGATAGCAGACCCAACAGTGCAAGCAGAGATATTTCACAAACATTCTTCACACACAGAAGATGAAAGGCAAACCAATGAAACGAGAATTTTCTTTTATTACCAAAGGCAGAGTTTTTACAAAGGATATTCTGAGGCTCCCCAGCCCTACAAACTGCCCAGAGGCTTACTTCAGTTCCCTCATCGCTGGCATCACGGCCCGCCGGGGACTTTAGTACCGGAGATTTCTCCACTAGGGGCGCACCCCGCTCCCCTCGCCATCTTCCACCGGAGGCCTCGCCACCGGAAGCGGAACCCGAGCGCGGAGCTCGTCATCGGCGAACTTGGGAAGCTGCTGCTTCACGGCGTCCAGGGCCTTGTTCCACGTGACGGAAAAATACTCCCCGAGCTCGACGTAAAACTGCTCTGATGCCTTATATTCGGCCACAGCTTTCTTAGCTCGAGCCTCGGCAACCCGGGCCTCCAGAAGCGCCGCTTCAGCGTCTCTCATGCTAGCTTCCCTATCCTTCTCCATGGCAGCGAAGCGTTCGGCCAGATCTGCCAGCTTCCTATCAGCGACCCGGAGGGATGCACTCAGACGATGACGGATGCCCCGATTCGTTGAATTGGCGAGTTCCGCGGCCTCTGCCCAGGCTGGCAGGAGGTCAGCCCTTGCCCTCTCCAGGCGCAGGTCACGCCGCAAAACCTCGACCTCTGAGGGGAACGCTTCTACTGGACTCGGTGCGTGGAACGCCCCCTTGGCTTCCATAAGAGCAGGAAGGGCGCAGTGTTGAAGGACCTGACGGAAAGCGAATGAGAAACCAGGAGGCCCTCGAGCCAAAGAAAGAAATACCAGAAAAACTACATGTAAAGGAGTTCGTACCTGGACCGCCCCCTAGACCATGGCCTTCAGTTGGGCCCTCAGGGAGCCATGCGGAAGCTTGTCTCCAGCCGACTCCTCCATCCCGGTGAGCAGGCCAGCAGCAACGGAAAGCCCGGACGGAATCGTGAAAACCGCGCCCCTCCTGTACAAAGATCCCCTCAGGGACCGTCGACGACGACACACGAGAAATTGTTCTCTTTCTCTTAAGAGGGGGGCCGTCCTTGCCCTCCCCTCTTTCCCCCGCCTGGGGCTCGGATAACTGCGGACGCCACTGGCCGCCGCCAGAACAACCATCAGGAGCCGCCAACAAATCAAACGGTCCTACCACTGGCAGAACATCCGGCGCAGGACATGAGCCAGCCAGGGACTCGGCCGCGCCACTAGCCTCCCTCAGGCGCGAGCAACCCAAAGGGTGAGAACGAACCATGTGTTCAAAAAGAAGAAGAACGTCGAACAACTGCGACTTAGGAGAGAGGAAACATGAAGGAGTAGGGGCCCTGGAACGGGCCCTGCCCCTACTTATTGCTGCAATCGGCCTCGTCCAACGGCATCCGTCATCTCCCGCCAGAACGACTCCTCGCGCCCAGCGGCTCCGATCCCTCCACGTGTCGATCCTGCGCTGGACCGCATCCCATCAGACGCCGCATGCCTGCATACATCACGTTAGCCAATCAACGCTCGACACGTGGACCGTTGCTTCAGTGGCAGAGTGTGCGAACCGGCGCACCTTCCTTAAATGCGGAGATCTCGCCCCCATTCGCTAGCAGAAAAGACATCTGACAGCCCGAGGACTCGTCCCGACAAAGCCTTGGAAAGGAGCTCACCTCGGGAGGCCTGGCAGTCCACTCCAGACCCGACCCGCTAGCTGACCGGGACAAGAGTGGGGGGCTGATGACGATGCTCAATATTGGCGGTCTCCAAGATCTGGACACGTGGCAGATGACGTGTCCCAAAACTCAGAAGGAAGGGCCACAGGGGCCGACCAGGCAACCCCTGTACCCGACCCACAAGTACAAGCTGTCCCGCCACGAGGCCCTCTGCAAGTTGGCCTCCTCAACCCCCCAGCTCGTTCCGAGCTGCCACAGGACCAAGACTCCTCGGCCCTCTTGCTCATCTCCGAGCTCCCTAGCCGAGGCCGTCTTCCTCGGTCTCTCCGACCAGATCCACCGCTCACAGGCTTAACCGCCTCTTCGCGAATCTCGCCATGTGCGGATTCTCCGCCAGCAACATCCCATGTTCCACACCTCCACGACCCCTATTAATGGGTGATCCGCTCTCTATGCGGGCATGACGTCGGAAGCGTAATTGCAAGCGAAATTCTCGCGCCTGCAGCTGCGTGCCATCACCGCTATATAAAATCCCCCATCACAGAGGGGTCAAGTAAGCAATTTCACCTCCACTTAGCCATTACTCCGCCCGGATCTAGCACTAACTTGATCGTCGGAGGGTCCTCGGTGGTACCGAACCACCTCGGGACTTCTTTGCAGGTACTCGGCGCTAAAACCCCTCGAATCACCAATCTCACCAAAGTCCATTGAGATCCACACGCAACAGAAGATTATTACCAAAATCCACCGAAGATCAACGGAAGACAACATCTGACGGAGACCCGAAGAGGACCTCCATCACTGCTGGTTTAAGGAATACACTTAAAAACCAATAAACCTTTTTCATGTGTTTTAGACATTGACATGTTGAAGAACCCGTCAGAATTCAAACGGTGTTATTTAAGATTTTCTATCATGCCTGTTTTCGACATTTTATTATTTTTATTTTTATACCAAAGATTAGTATGGTATTATGCAAAATTTTCTATCATACATGTTATATCAAAGAGAAGTAAATAATTTTTTTGATTAAAAACAAAGGTTTATTACCCCCGCATTTCATCAGACGGAAAATTAGCGAAACCACATCAAAAGTATTTCAAATTAAAAACAGGAGGTAGAAAAGACAAAATAAAAAAGATAAAAGACAATGGGGAAATCATCCCCTACAAAGTCTTCTCTCACGATAACTCCTCACACATAAAAGAAAACCATCTTTTCCACTGGATCCGTCCTTAACTACTGTTAACACTTGCGGTTCTCCTATTCTATCTTGCACTACTACAATAAGGAGTTGCCCCTACGGATATAGTTATCCGTGGGGGCAATAAAAGCTTGCCCCTACGGATTAATCCTTAGGTCCCCATGGTTGTCCCTACGGTGCCATATAAATTAATTTAAAAATATTAAAACATAGTTTGTTATTTGGCCCTACGGAGCCGCAAAAGAAAGACCTACGGTTTAATCCGTAGGGGCATGTATATGGGTTATTAATAAGAAAATAAATACGGAAAAGTCCTCGGTCCCAAAAAAACCCTCTCATCATTCGACCTCCCACACGCGCCTCTCGTCGCCACTGCCCGCGCCTCGCCACCACCGCCCTCCCGCACGAGGTTCGTCGTCCCCAACATCACCGTCGACTTCCTCGTCGACTTCTTTGTCGCCACCGCCCGTGACTCATCGCCGATTGCGTCGTCGACCGTCTTCAGTCTCCTCCATTGTCGGCCTAGCTATAGGTTAGTAAATTTCATAGTTTTACTTCTAATTATCCTTTTATTTCTGTTTTTGTTGATTATTGGGTTGTTGGGGTTAGGGTTCAGGGTTCAGTTAGGAGGAGGGTTAGGGTTCAGTTGAGGGTAGGGTTGGTTAGGGTTCAGTTGAGGGTAGGGTTAGGGTTAGGATTCGGTTCAGTTAGGGTTAGGGTTAGGGTTAATTTGTTGGGGGTTAGGATTAGGGTTAGGGTAAGACTTAGGCTAAGGTTAGGGTTAGGGTTCAATGTATGGTTAGGGTTAGGGTTAAGCTCAGGTTTAGGGTTAGAGGGTAAGATTAATTTGGGTTAATTAGAGGCTATGGTTAATTTGGGTTAATTATTGATAATTTGAAAGGGTTAGGGTGTTGAATAGGGTTAATCAGGTTAATTTGGGTAAATTGGGTTAAGTTTGGGTTGATTAGGGTTAATTAGGTTAATTTGGGTAAATTGGGTTAAGTTTGGGTTAATTAGGGATAATTTGTGTTAATTAGGTTAATTTGGGTTATTTAGGGTTAGGGTCTAGGGTGCACTAGTTCATTCAGTAGGATACTCAATGATAACGTAAACGTACAACTTTACCGTAAACGCAAGAAAAATTTACCCTAAACTAAAAACTTCAACCCCTTAATAACGAAACGTAAACATAAAATCTATTCAAGTTAAATGTTCAAGTTAAAACCAATATATGATACTCGATGATAATATGAAACTTTCTTATTCTCATCGATACTTATATATGAAAATCAAAGCGCGACTTAGTCCCCGTCTATCGGTTAAAATACGCTCGATATTCGTCGTGACATAAAACTATACGAAGGTTGTTAAATATCGGACGGTATAGTTCGGTACTAACAACCGTCGTATAGTCTATGTGATAAGAAGATTCAATCGTATGATAATCGATAGATTTGTCCAGTATGGACAAGTTAGGAATGTATAAAGCAAACACCTGCAGTCATTTGTGTTTTCATCCGTTTCGAGTTATTTCATCGGTACTTTTCTGCTGGTTCTCCATGTACAAAGATAGATTAGATGTTCATTTCAACGTTGTTTCACAGCTTTGAAATGATTATCTATTCTATTACAGTGTACTCGGAGAACAGCGGGGAGCTACTGCCGAAATTTACTCGAAATGGTTGAAAGCACAAGCGAATAGGTGTCTGCTCTATACATTCTTAATGGGATAGAAGCCTTATCCACGACAGCCGAAACACACACATACAACACGAATACACAACAAACGCACACACAACACATACACACTAACAAACCTACACTTATAAAGGATTTGGTGTCCTTGGATACAAATTCGAAGTTAAGGACATAGAAATATCTAGAACCACTTAGAATATTGGGATTGCGACGGTAGGATCGGATGGTGTGATTTATTATGGATATTTAAATTGTATACTTGGCATCCAATATCCTGGACGATCAGAACCGTTTTATATATTTCAGTGTACTTGGTACGATACACGAACCGATACGGATAAGTGGAGAAGCAATCTTGGAACTTGGAAAGATGAATATGGATTGACCAGTGTGAAAACACTTCGATTTTACGATCAGGATGATCCGTTTATCTTTCCGAACCAAGCATTCTAAGTATTCTACTTACAGTATTTGAAGTATCCGGGATAGAGTGTCGTATGCCGTTGGAAACCTAGGAATGTCTACGATGTCCCAGAATTCGAGGACAACGATGAGGATGAAGAAGAGAGAAGACATAGAGTGCTCCGGCCGTCTGTTTCGAAAGACAGGTTGTCTTCGGCTGATCATGAAGTTACGTGGGTTAGAAATGATATCGATGATGAAATCCAAGTAGATATGTCTAATGCGTCCATGAAACGAAAAAGGTTATCAGTAATGATATATTATTATTTCACATTTTAAGATCTTTACATATATAGCATACATATGTAATGATTGTCTAATGCGTCCATGAACCGTTTTATCTAGATTTAACGACGATGACGGGAGCAGCGAGGGGCGGCAGAAGCTCCAGCCGCGGCACCGGCAGAGGCAGAGGTAGAGGCAGAGCGGTTCTGCCGCCCGGAGAGCTGCGTATGGAGCTTCAGAGGGCCGGTCTTGCACCTCGATCGGAGACCCCTTCGGATGCCTCCTTCCATGTGGACTTTGCCACACCTCTAGTTATATTGCACGCATATTCATTTTTAATGTAATATTATTGATATACATGCATATTCATGTCAAAATTACTTACATTATCAATGTTTGATTGTCTAGCTGTTGGTGGTGCGTCCACATCAGGGATAGAGCCCAATCCCGCACCTCCAGATATGTTTATATATCATATAGTGCATGTATATTGATTTAGAATGCTATATCATAAATATACATACATTCCTTTTGCTCATACGTACTTACTACTCGGGTTGTAGGTGGTGCCTCCACATCTCCGGCAGAGACCACCACCGCACTTGCGGGTATGTTTATATATTCTATAGTGTATACATGTTGATTTAGAATGTTATATTATTGATATACACATTCTTTTTACAATTACTTATATAGTCAATATTTGATTGTCTAATTATAGGTGGTGCGTCCACGTCTGGTGCAGGGGCCACTCCCATCACTGCCATACCCTCAGCTCAGTCTGCAGGTTTGTATGAATAAATATAAAATATTTATTCATTTTACATATCCTTTAAGAATAAACATGAACTTCATGTAATTTTATCGATATTTATTTTCTAGTTGGTGATGCGTCCATGTCCGGGTCACCGGCCGTTCCTCACTGGAGGAACTATCATCCCGCTCGTGCTGCTGCCCAGGCCCATGCTCATGCTTCTGTCACCGGAGGTATATATTACACTTCAATTTTCGTTAAAACTTGATTTCTTAATACCACTTTGTCTTAATATTGATTGTCTTGATATTTCTTGTAGATGCAGGGCATCCCCATCCCGAGAGGGGGACTCGAGGCCCGAATCAGTCCCACAGGCTGAGGCCCGACAGAGCTAGGGGGAGGCAGCATTCCCCCTCTTCTTTACCCCTAATTATCGCTATACCGGCGATTATGTCGAGAGGTTCGGCTGGTAGATGGAGGATGAGACCCGCCTCGTGAAGAAGTATCCACTTCACGTTGAGTGGGGCGACCAGCACCGGCGCTCATTTGCCCTCTTCTGGGATCAGGCTCGGGTATTAATATATAGTTTCATTTGACTTACCCAATATATTTATTATTATTTAACACTTACAATTTAATAACATTGTTTTTTTTGTATATGCAGTTGGATTACCACTTTCAGCCTGTGCCCGATCCTGATCACCCTAAGAGAGTGCTCGATCTTCACGCTCTGTACCATGGCCTGATGAAGAACATACAATCAAAGGTCCGATACAATAGGAACGAGCTGTAGATTGACTACTATTCCATGTAGATGGCGACCCCCGAGGCAGAGAGAGCGGCTCTCCTACATACTCTGGCCTTTGCGAGAGTCGACGTAGATACATGGCCTCTTTTGTGCCAATATTTCGACTCTCAGAACAAACAGGTTTGCATTTTAAATTTAATTCATTGTTTAGCATATAATTTATTTTTTTTGTTGCTTAATTAGAAAACTAAATCTGAATGTGTTGTGCAGAAACAGGCCGATCAAAATAAAGAGAATAGAAAGTCGGCGAATAGGGGTCGCCCTACTTATACAGGTGGCTCAAGGAATATTACTCGTTCCATGGAGTTATCGGTAAATTACAATAGACCTACTGTGATATAATATAATATTAAGAGTTATTTTATAATATATGTAAATTTTTCACGAATTGCAGAGAGCTCAGACCCTGGCGCAGGGTGGTACACCGAGCGTGCTGTTCGCGACAGATTATTCCACGGGCGAACTTCGATTCCCTGACACCGCTACCCAGGAGTATTGCGCAAGTGTTAATATTATTCTAATATGTTTGAAATTCTTGTTTTGAAAAGTTCAAATTTAAATGATATACTTATATTTTAATGGTTAATGTGGGTGTAGGAGCGGGTGGTGGAGCGGGTGGTGGAGCAGGTGGAAGCATCGGGGATCGATTTTACTGGAAAGAACGATCCGATGCTGCTGACCCCAGTTCTAGACGCCGCACACGGAGGGCACCACGAAGGTTGGGAGAGAGTCCGGGGACTGGGTCCTAGCAGGGCCCATATGAGGTTGGACTCTACTCCGGCGGTCACTTCCCTTACCCTCCGTGAGCGACGTCTAGAGCAAGATGTTGCCACCTTGAAGACCACCATCCAGGAGTCGAAGGAGATGATGGTACGTATAATACTTAATAGTAAAATATTATATCATATTATAGATAATAACATATCCAATATTAGTAGCCTGAGCTTATTTGGTTGTAGACTTAACTTTGATTAATCTTAGATTGGGGTTTCGCAATAATCTAATAATGAAACTAATTAGACTAATACATAGTTCTTACTCGTTTATTACACACAAAATTGAACAGATGTGACAGGGTACTTCGGCTGCGGATCCACATGCATCTCCTTTGGCTACGGCTCCGCAAGCCGCTATCTCGGCTGCGGTTGCGCAGACCCCTCCTACAGCTGCACAGCTCGCTCAGTCTTCTGCACAGTCCGTTCCTTCATTGGTCAAGTTTTGACGACTCGGGGCTGCACCGAGGAGCAGATGCGCCAGATTACGCTGATTATCAGAGGCGGAGGAGCTGGAACGAACTAAGGTAGCTTTATTTATATTTTTGAGAATGCATATACATATCTGATACATATTGTATAAATTTTGGGCGATAATAGTTGGTGGTTGTTTATGAACAATGATTTATCCTGATATCGTATTCTCTGGGTCTATTTCTATTATATATTATGCGTGACAAGGTTGATTATGAATATTTCTGTATTATGTCTATTTCTATTATATTTATCCTGATATCATATGATGTAGATATTATTGTGCACAGGACGGGTTAAAAACAGGAAGCCCTTTTTAAAAAAAAACCCTGATATTATGTCCCTACGGATTAAGCCGTAGGGCCATCGGTGCACCTACGGATTAATCCGTAGGGACAAAAATTGGCCCTACATATTTATCCGTAGGGACAAAATATCAGGATAACTGATATTTTGCCCATATGGATTCAGTAACAGGAGTTACATGTGCCCCTACGGATACACCCATAGGGGCTTATATGTAGACCTACGCCTAACTCCATAGGGGCTGGACGTTGCCCCTACGGCTAGCACCAGAGGGGCAAGTATTTTATTTTATAAACCACTAAATTAAATAAATATTTTGTCCCAACGGAATACACCGTAGATATACATTCCCCTACGCATGAAACCGTAGGGGCAATTTTTACTCCGCAGGGACATGTTTAGGGCGACGACTTGCACCTGTGGCGATTGCACCTACGGAGAATTTTCTGGCCCCTACGAAGATATTCGTAGGGGTAGTGCTTTGCCCTTACGGATAAAGCCGTAGGGTGAAGCCCTTATTGTAGTAGTGTTTCCTTGACACGTTTGCCAAAACGAAAGAAGCTGAATCCCAATGACCTTCTTCTGATATCTCATCCACTGCGACAATCCTCGTTCTTTATTGACCTTCTTTCTTGTACCACCTGACCAAAATATAATGTTGGCTTCAATCACATTTATGATACTCAAACCGTTTTTTAGAATTATTATAAATTCTATTATTTTTTTCTAACCAAATATTCCAACACACAGAGGATGTCGGTGGCGTGCAGCGGAAAACCTGACGGATCCTTAGATCCCTTTAACAAATAACAACTAGAACAATACAAAATTAAATAGCAATACAAGAGATTTAACATCGAAAATCAAAACAGGAAAAATCACGGTGAAAGGGGAGAAAATTTTATTAGAACTTCAGAGAAAACTTTACAGAAGATTACAAAACCATGTCCTTCAAGAGCTCCAACGACATCTACGTTCTTCTCTCTTGAAATTCTCTTTAATGGCCTGCTTGATCCCTTATGGAGCCATCTTTTTGCCTCCCTTAAATCTTATGATCAAGGCCTTATTAAAACATAACCCTAACTTCCTATTTATCCAAAATAAATCTAAGTTATAATAGAATTTCCTTATTTAACGAAACTACTCTATTCGACTTGAAAATCTTTTGAGCCAGCTCAAAATAACCATGAGTCGTCTCATACGAAGAAAGAAGAATCACTAATTTCAGGCATATTGTAAGACATCTCAAAGTTAGTTTGAGCCGTCTTAGTCTGGGACGGCTTAAGATTTTCATGAGCCGTCTCAATATATATACAAGACACCCTCACACCAATCTCCACCTTGGCTTGTATATTTTTTGTTCTCTCAAATTTAACCGCAAGTACACAGTTATTCGCAGTAGTACATATGGATCGTACCACAAAGAGGCATGAGAATTCTAATTAATTCTAAAACGAGTTAAAATAAAATATTGATTTTGTTAAATAAACTAAATAAAAGCATGTAATAAAATTGCAAGTTTAAAGTAAAGATGAGTTTCAAATAAATAAGCAAGCCTAGGGTTTCGAATTACCTTTACTATCATGGTGTTTTATATGATTTCTATTCTTTTCTAACTCCGACATTTTAATTCATTATCTATCAATTATATAAAAGCATAAGGTAAAATATTTTCGCCTTGAAAATCAAACAATTATTGAAGAATAAATCATACGTGATATCTCTACCTTATCAATCACACAAAATCATCTAGCAAACGAATTAAAACCTATAATTCTAATTACCCTAAAAATAATCTAGTTTTACCCTTCTACAAGATAACCGACAAGTTGTCAATTTATAGAGTAGATCATATTTTCGGAATACTCTAAATTACCCTAGATTAATTAGGTGGAATTTACTTTGATCAAAATACCTTCTTACCTTCCCTAATTAGTTTTTTATGTCATCAGTCTATCATTAAACTAATTAGATTATCAGTGATCTCACCTTTCCCTAAACAAGTTCAAGAGCGTCAATGTATCATTATCATGTTCAGTTTATTAGCATGGAATCAAAAAGATATAAATTTTAATCAAAGAAATTCATTATTGAAAACCATATAAATGAATTGAGAAGTGAAATCAAACAATCTAGAAAGCAAGTATAATTCTAAAGCCTTAAAAAATAGATTAGCTACTCATGATGGAAGAAGAATACATAATAAAATTAATAAACTTTATATCAAAAAGTAACTACAAAATAACTAGATTTCTCCCAAAAACCTAAAACAATTAAACCATGGAGAGATGAACCCTAAAGAGGCTATACAGCAGTATTTATAGGTTTTATGGAAAATCCAAGAGCGGTATATAGAAGATACACAAAGATACAAAAATCTCCTAAAATTTCATCTTCCGAAGCTTGGAAAACCGGTTAAATTTCAGCTAAAACTCAGTTTTGACTGGTTTTTGGTAATATTTTGTCTCCAGGTTTTTTCCGAAGTTTGTTATTTGACTTCAAGAATCTTGTTCAATGCTTTTTTTTATATCTTCCACTATTGTCACTGTTTAAGCTTAAACAAGTCCACATCCCACAAACGTAATCCGTCTTTTGCGTACTTTTCCCTTTTAGCCCTGTAATCTGCAATAATTGATAAAACATACCCAGAACAGCATAAAATAGAGAAAATTAAGATAAATATGGCTAGATAAATTGGCATTAAAATGCACCAATCAAATACCCCCACACTTATCTTTTGCTTGTCCTCAAGCAAAATCTAGGGTTTCACACTTTTAAAAAAACTATCTAACTAAAATCTACTCCTACCCCTATGCTCCTTTTCATACGCAAGAAATTTCATTTAGCATGTGCAACAAACCGTTAAATCTCTAGATATCCCTAGTTGGAGGAGTGTTGACTTTTGAGCGTTTTCAGCGGATACTGTCCATAAAATGCCAAAAAGGAAAATAAAAAGAAAAGAAAAGGGAAAGAAAAGAAAAACCAAAATGAAAGAAAGTGAAAAACTATATACCAAAGAAAAAAAATGAAAGAAAATGAAAAGTTTCGAATTTCCACTAGTTTTTCAACTTTCATGAATTTTCATCCTAACAGTCTCGTTCAACTCTAGAAATTACATCCTCCCTCGATAAAACTTCATCCTATTCTTCATTCTTATCTCTCCTTCAAATATCGATCCTATAACCCTACGTGTGTGTAAAATCATCTCTACACTTGAGAATTCAATTTAAGCTATAGTACCCTTGCTCTTTTTCCCCTTGTATTTTATTTTATATAAATGTAAGTGGACGTACTCACACACCTTTCAATGCGATCACTACTGCTTCCTAAGGCACTAGTTAACCGATTATTCAATGTCTGAGTTTAAGTTATGCTCATTATTTAATTATTCATTGCCTTGCAACTTACCTCGAATCTTCAGCAATGACTCCCAAATCAGTTGATTTAAGGCATTAGGTCATGAAGCACCCCTTCGACCGAAGATTTCCTTGCCCTTAATAACTAAAAGACTAGCCTTATCATTTTTATGCTCTTTTTTTGTACTTGGGTATTTAGGCAAAGATATTTCTAGGCATCCTCTACTATCTCAAGTTTCAAGATGCATGTCTGTGCAATTTGTAGGGTGTATATTCTCTAAATTTGAATTCAATCAAGGAATTATTTTCAAACTTAGTTTTATCCTCATATTCAATAATTTCCTTTATCTCATTCAACCTTTCGGATTCGAATTCATAATCACATATTACCAGTTTGATTCAAAAACATCCTATTTTTCAAATTTTCTTCTTTTTCTTCAAAAATGAAAAAGATAACTAAAAGAAAAAGTGAAAAAGAAAACCTAAAAATGAAAAGGTAAAATTAAAAGAAACATTGAAAAAGAAAACCTAAAAAAATGAAAAAGAAAACTGTACAACCCCCCTCCCCCCCCCCCACTTAAATCTGACAGTGCCCTCACCGTTCTCTACCACGGCCATGATTTCATCTTTAAAATACTTTCCATACTCCGGTAAACTAATAATTCGTATAAAAGTGCATTCCATATGCATTTCAGGAATCGCCATCACCACAGGAAAATTTACAGAAAATAGAGTGTGAACTCAGAAAGAGGAAAGAAAATTTTACCTCCCCCAGAAATCTGGAGGGCTTATTTTGTAGAAAATTGACCTAGGCCGAAAAAATCATAAATTCGGCCGATTTTTGTCTAATGCTTGTACTGAAAATTTTCTGGGCGCGGCCTCCTTCCTCTAGGGTTTTCAATCCGGTCTTAGAAATGGGGAATGAGGCTCGGTTTTTCTTGGAAATGGGGAATGGGGTTCGGTTTTTGTATAAATAGAGAGTTGCGAATTTTGCACAAAAGTCCTTCAAAGTAAAAATTGGCAAATAAAACCGAAAAATAGAAAAACAAAAGTTAGTATATAAAATAGAATACATAATATATAATAGAGGACAAAAATTTAATCATAAATATTTTGGTTCATGGAGAACCATGAGCTTCTCCTCTTGATTGTCATTTATTTCTTAAAATTTTTTAACTAATGCGGTAGAATGTTCAAAAATAAGAATTAACCAATCAAATAATTTGTCTGTATACACATAAGATTGGTAAAATATGATATAACAATAAGGCTCAAAATAGATGATAAATGTTGTAGGTTCTATAATATAATCCTGTTTAAATTTGCATGAACTAAATTGAGGTGGTATATTTAAAACTTTAATATTTTGCAATTTAATCCCAGGAGCGTGTGATTGTATGACAGTATTTATGTGATGACTAATAGCATCAAACTTTGAGGGATTTAATTGAATGCATCTAAGATGTTCCTTTTTAACATGCAGAGCTCGAGAATGTGGTGCATTTTCTTCATCCAAACAAAAGAGTTCATTCTCAAAAAATTCCTGAAAGGTTGGCACAAAATAACTAATGTTATCAACTGTTCATTCATCTTTACCTACAATCATGAGTTCCTCCTCAAAGATTTCTTCAAAGCCGCCTTTTTCAAGACAGCCATCACAACAATTGAATACGTTCTCCCTAGATGTTTTCATGAGCTTCTCTATCACACCATCCTCCAAGTAAAACATCTCATCGTGACAAAATTCTTGAATTACATTGACTTCGCGAGGTTGATCATACATATCACTTTGTTGGCTTCTCAGGTTAAAAGTATTTAATTCAATATTCAAGTTCCCAAAAGAAAGCTGCATTGAACCATTGCGACATTTGATCAATGCATTTGAGATGGCTATGAATGATCGACCTAAGATCACCGGATTTTGGTTCCTAGAGTTTGATACGGGTTGTGTTTCTAGAACAAAAAAATCCACAGGGAATATAAATTCCCCTATCTTAAGTAATACATCATTTAACTCACCCTTTGGTGTCTTAACGGATCGGTTGGCCAACTGCAAGGTAACCTTAGTAGGTTGAATCCCACCCAATCCTAGTTGTTCATAGATCAAAAAAGAAAGAAGGTTCACACTAGCGCCTATATCAAGTAAAGCTCTATTAATGACCTTACCTCCTATAATGTAAGAGATGGTAAAAAACCGGAGTCCTTAAACTTTATGGGCAGTCCATTACGGAGGACGTCACTAAAATTGCCTGCTAGAAAAACCTTCTTAGGCACATTTGTTTACCTCTTTTTCGTGCATAGGTCTTTAAGAAACTTAGTGTAGGTTGGAACTTGGTCAATTGCATCTAGGAGATGTATGTTTACCTTGAATTTCTTAAACTTTTCCATCATCTTTGCCACTTTAGCATCATATTTCTTGGCCTTCAAACGTTTTGGATAGGGTGCTCTAAGCTCAAGAGACTTATCAGTAGAAATAGGCTGGGATGTAGAAGCAGAGATAGGAATAGATGTTGGCTGTGCAGTTCAATGTGAAGGTTGTTGCTCATCCTTCTTGAAGTGACTTAATGTTATAGAAACAAGATTTTTAGTGTACCTCAAAAATTCCCAGGTGTTGGATTTTGTTCTCTGGAGTTTTGGGATGCTTGGGAAACTTTTGGTTTAAATTATCGCATCGTTTAATATCTACATTTTGTGATGTGTTGATGTTTATATTGTGATGGTATAACCGGATTGTTGTGATGAATAGCCACTCATGTGATGTATATGTATGAGTATTTACTTGAGAAGGATTTGTATGAGTATCTTTTGGATTCATAACAGGTTGACTAGGCAAGATTCCTATCTCCCGTCCTCCCAATACTGTAGGTAGCTGACCAATCTGCCTTTCAATATTAGTCATTAGTTGTTTGAGTGGCGTAATTTCTTTTTGAAGAAATGTGGCCAGTTGCTTATCATTATTAAATTGCGTATTCTCATTCCCTCCCCTTGTTGTGTGTATTATGTGCTAGGTTGTGCAAGGTTGGCCGGCGGTCCGACTCTTTGATTTTTGAATTATTGGTGAGTGTTGCCTTGATTCCATGCTAGGTTTAGGTAGTTCCTCCAACCTTAATTATATGTTTGAGAATACAAATTATTATTATATTGTTGATATGCAGCTTTGGCGGTTTCTTGACTTTGAGGACAACGCACAAGGGGACATTCTTCAGAAAGATGAAAAGAGTCTTGACAATTTAAGCAGGGCAAGAGTTTACTGACTTGTTGAATAGGAGAAGGTTTAGTAGTTAGATTTTCTATTATGCGTCTAAGGGAAGCTAATTCAGCTTGCATACCAATAGAAGATTCAACGGTGTGTATTTCTCCTTTGGATGTGGTTGCACCCCTCTCGCTTGTGCTTTCCCATTACATGGTTTTATTGGATAATTCTTCTAGGAAGTTCTATGTATCATATTCTTGTTTCAACATGAAGTCACCTTAGCATATCCATTCTATCATTTATTTAGACTCCATACCATCGTATAGTATTTGGCCTAGCTCCCACTTTTCTATCCCCCATTTTGCGAAAAGTTCTAATTTCATTTTTGAATTTAATAGTTTTTAAATGGGAGTAAATTTATTTTAGAAAAGTTTTTGTAAATTCCTCCCAACTATGGATATTGTTTGCAGGTACACTATAAAACCAATATTTAGCTTTATCAGTCAAGGCAAATGGTATGAGTCTAAGCTTAATCGTGTCGGTGTTTAACTACTTTAATTTAAACATTTGGCAAAGATCCTCAAATTCCCTAATAAAGACGTAAGCGTCTTCTAATACCAAACAGTAGAATTTGGGAAGTGAATTAATAAAAACAGGTTTAATTTCATAATCACCAGCGGCATGCGGCAGAATTACGCTAGAAGGTAAAAAAGTACGCATAGGATAACACCTATCCTGTAGCGTAGGTGCAGCTGGTATCATGTCACCATCGTATCTAATTTGTCTAGACGAATTAATCAGTGATTTTCACCTCGACCCAAACTGTGCATACACCACAAAAGAAAGAATATAAAATTATATTCTACTTTTAAATTAACTAAATTATGTGGAAAAGTAAATATAGAAATAAAAGCTACGATTAAACTAAAAAATAAAACAGGAAAAATAAACAAATAAAACTAGAAATGGGCAGTGGTTCTGAAAATAGGATGAAATTCTGAACAACAAAAAAAAATCTGGACTTCAAATGCCATGGAAAACCGGCCCAAATTCGGTTCTGGCCGAATTTTTGATCAATCTGGCCGAACAATTTTTATGGTATGCTCTGCATGCTCCAAATATCCTGAGACTTCTCCTAGTTTCTTGAAATAAAAAAGGAAAAGTACAAAATAAAATAAAACAAAATAATGAAAATTAACTCGAATTAAAATTAACTAGAATTGCTACCGGTCTTCCCGGCAACGGCGCCAAAAACGTGATGGGCATTTTATTGTTCTCTCAAATTTAACCATAAGTGCACAGTTATTTGCAGTAGTACTTATGGATCATACCACAGAGAGGCATGAGAATTCTAATTAATATTAAAACGAGTTAAAATAAAATATTGATTTTGTTAACTAAACTAAATAAAAGCATGTAACAAAATTTCAAGTTTAAATTAAAGTCAGGTTTCAAATAATTAAGAAAGCCTAGGGTTTCGAATTACCTTTTCTATCATTGTGTTTTATATGATTTCTATCTTTTTCTAACTCCGACGTTTTAATTCATTAACTATCAATTATATAAAAGATAAGCTAAAATATTGTCGCAATGAAATATCAAAAAATTATGGAAGAATAAATCATACGTGATATCTCTACCCTATCAATCACACTAAATCATGTAGCAAACAAATTAAAAACTATAATTCTAATTACCATAAAATAATCTAATTTTACCCTTCTACAAACTAACCTACAAGTTGTCAATTTATGGACTAGATCGTATTTTCAGAATAATCTAAATGACCTTAATTTAATTAGCACTAGTAAAATAGGGGGTTGCCCCTACGGATATTGGAATCCGTAGGGGCAGATTTAACTTGGCCCTACGGATTAATCCGTAGGGCTAAAAGATTGCCCCTACGGGCCCAGACGTCCAAGAATAAAAATATTAATTCTTAATTTGGTGTTTGCCCCTACGGAGCCGCAAACAAAGAACCTACGGGTATATCCGTAGGGGCAACTAAATATCAAATTACTAAAGCTCAGATCTCGATCGCCTACGCTCACAATTTCTTTCTCTCTCGATCTCGATCACGCACGAAAACAACTCCTCGTCGCCACCGTCGTCCTCCTCGTCGCCACCAGCGTTCTCGTCGCTACCGCCGTTCAGGTCGTCGCCAGCGCCGTTCGGGTCGTCGCCACCGCCGGTCAGGTGAGTAAATCTTGAGGTAAATTAAAGAATTTTTTGATTAACATACGTGCTGGGTCTGGGGTCGGGGGGTTGCGCGTGCGCGAGTTGAGGTTCGGCAGCGGTCGCGGTCGGGGTCGAGGTCGGGGTCGGGGTTGGGGTTAGGGTTAGGGTTGGGGTTCGCTGCTGCTGGGGCTGGGGCTGGGGTTAGGGTTTGCCTTAGGGTTGGTGTTGGGGTTTAGCTGGCCGCGCTGGGGTTAGGGTTAGGGTTAGGTTGGGCTGGGCTGGGCTGGGGCTGGGGGCTGGGGGCTGGGGGCTGGGGCTGGGGCTGGGCTGGGCTGGGCTGGGGCTGGGGGCTGCCCCTGGGGCTGGGTGGGGCTGGGGCTAGGGTTAGGTTGGGGTTAGGGTTAGGTGGATTGATGACAACAAAATACATGGATGGATCGATGAATTTAGTGATGTTATGTATCCCGCCAACATAGGAAATTCAAACGTATACTCCGTTTTCTCATCTTAAAACTAGCAACCAAAATGTGACTAAAAAATCTTTCTAAATATATTTGAAACACATTTATTAGTTGGGTTGAATATTTGTGATTCCATTATATTATATTGTAAGATGCAGAAATTGTATCCTAAAACTACTTGATCCAATCATCCAACAAATACATTCATAAGATACTTATTAATTTTCCTGTATCTTGTATTGAATCGTAAGATTGAATTGCATGTCGTAAGATATTTGACAACACTAGGATGTCTTTCATAAAACAGAAAGTAAATTGGTGTAGGGAGAAAGCTGCTTGATGGGTGGTGACTGGGTCCATTCTTTCTTCATAATCCCCTTCAACTCTATGCCTTTCAATTATTGTGGGAAAATTAGATATTACTTGAGTGATCATGATATCATTTTTTTTGAATATTTCTTCCGAGAATTTATGCATGGTCTTGACATTGAACTTTATCATACTCCTTAATATTACTTTAGTGATTGATAATATTCAATAAGCTTATGTTGTTGACCCAAATTAAGTAAGGGGGTTAGTCAACTGGAATTGGTGTTTGGAACTTTGAAGTATATCTTTAATGGGATAAGTTTATTTGGTGCCAGTCAAATAAAATGAGAAGTAGAACCTTTTATTGTTAGTTATGAATGAATCTAATATTGGAAGTTGATGGTTTCAGTTAGAACTTTTTTGGTATATGATAGATTTCCGCCTACCAAAATCGTTCCATCCAAAAAGTGAATACAATGGAACTTCTGTTCTCCTTGCCCATCCACTTTTTCTCTCTGGAAATTTGTAGTCTATATAACTATCTAAAATGTATTTGCTAATACAATTATTTTAACCTGACATACTAAAATATTATTATATTGTTTATGTTATCAATAAGTTATTAGCAGTATTCTCTTGATTGGTAAAAGGGGCATGGGCGTTCGCTCTATACATTCTTAATGGGATAGAAGCCTACCCCCCACAGCTGGAACACACACATACAACAAGAATACACAACAAACGCATAATTAGAGAGCGATTCGAGATGTTCGGGTTAAAACCAATATATGATACTCGATGATAATATGAAACCTTCATATCCTTATCGAAACTCATATATGAAACTAAAAGCGCCACTTAGTCCCCGTCTATCGGTTAACATACGGGCGATGCTCGTCGTGAACTAGAACTATACGAAGGTTGTTAAATATCGGACAGTATAGCTCGATACTAACAACCGTCGTATAGTCTACGCGACGAGAAAATTCAATCGTATGGTAACCCATAGATTTGTCCCGTGTGGACAAGTTAAGAATGTATAAAGCAAACTCCTTCATTCACTTGTGTTTTCATCCGTTTCGAGATATTTCGTCGGTACCTTTCCGCTGGTTCTCCGTGTACAAAGATAGATTAGATGTTCATTTCAATGTTGTTTCACAGCTTTGAAATGATTATCTATTCTATTACAGTGTACTCGGAGAACAGCGGGGAGGTGCTGCCGAAATTTACTCGAAACGGTTAAAAGCACAAGTGATGGCGTTCGCTCTATACATTCTTAATGGGATAGAAGCCTACCCCCGACAGCTGGAACACACACATACAAATGCATAACTAGAGAGCGATTCGAGATGTTCGGGTTAAAACCAATATATGATACTCGATGATAATATGAAACCTTCATATCCACATCGAAACTCATATATGAAACTAAAAGCGCCACTTAGTCCCCGTCTATCGGTTAACATACGTGCGATGCTCGTCGTGACCTAGAACTATACGAAGGTTGTTAAATATCGGACAATATAGCTCGATACTAACAACCGTCGTATAGTCTACGCGACGAGAAAATTCAATCGTATGGTAACCCATAGATTTGTCCCGTGTGGACAAGTTAAGAATGTATAAAGAAAACGCCTTCATTCACTTGTGTTTTCATCCGTTTCGATATATTTCGTCGGTACCTTTCCGCTGGTTCTCCGTGTACAAAGATAGATTAGATGTTCATTTCAACATTGTTTCACAGCTTTGAAATGATTATCTATTCTATTACAGTGTACTCGGATAACAGCGGGGAGGTGCTGCCGAAATTTACTCGAAACGGTTGAAAGCACAAGTGATGGGCGTTCGCTCTATACATTCTTAATGGGATAGAAGCCTACCCCCAACAGCCAGAACACACACATACAAATGCATAACTAGATAGCGATTCGAGATGTTCGGGTTAAAACCAATATATGATAATATGAAACCTTCATATTCCCATCGATACCCATATATGAAACTAAAAGCGCCACTTAGTCCCCGTCTATCGGTTAACATAACGTGCGATAATTTATTCTTTTCAACGACAAACGCACACACAAAGCATATACACGGATTTTCTCCTTTGTCAGTAACTATCCCGTTCTTATATTTCTCAATATAGTCAGCATAACCTACAATTTATATGTTATTCAGTCTAACATGACCCATGAGTACGTCAGAGTTAAGGACTGGATGTATGTGGATTGGAAACAACGTATGCAACCTAAGTTTGTCGCAGGAGTTGCTGCTTTCCTTGAATTTGCACGAGCACATAATAAGATCATAATAGAGAAGATTCTCTGTCCGTGCGATAGATGTGGCAATAAGTACAGGCAGAAGGTAGAATTGGCAGAGCTTCATATTGTAAAACATGGGTTTACTAGACTTTATTCAACTTGGAAATATCACGGGGAAGGAGAAGAATGCAGTACTGCGGTAGAAGAAGAAGGAGAACACGATAATGCGGCAGGAGAAGAAGAAGAATTCGGTAATACGGCAGGATACGGAAATTTATTTCCATCAGAAGAAATGGAGGATATGGTAGAGGCTGCCCTAGGTGAATCTATTCGTACCGAAGATGACATTCCTTCCGGTCACGGACCGCGTGCGGATAAATATGAAAATTTCATGAATGATGCTAGGAAACCAATTTATGAGAATGCGAAGTATTCCACCCACTCATGGTTCGTCCAACTTTTCCAGATTAAGTGCCTAAATGGATGGAGCAACAAGTCATTCACAATGCTTTTTTCGTTCTTGAAAGATTCTATGCCTCCAGGAAATAATGTGCCCGAAAGCTGGTACGAAGCCCAGAAGATGATGTCTGATTTGGGTCTAAAGTGCGAGAAGATTCAAGCATGTCCTAAAAATTGCATGTTGTACCGGAAAGAGAATTCAGATTTGAAAGAGTGTCCAACATGCGGAGAGGCCAGGTATAAGCCGAAAGATTCTGATAAGAAGCCTGATATACCTGTGAAGATAGCACGATACTTTCCCATAACACAGAGGCTACAGAGGCTATTCAGGTGCAAGAAAACAGCCGAGGCAATGATTTGGCATCACCGTGCTCCTCCAAGCTAAAATGGAAAAATGAGCCATCCAAGAGATTTACTGGCATGGAAGGATTTCGATAGGAGGCACGCAATATTCAGTAGCGATCCTCGCAATGTCCGGCTCGGACTGGCTGCCGATGGCTTCTGCCCATTCAACTATATGGCTGGAAGTCACAGTACATGGCCCGTTGTAATGATAATTTATAATCTGTCGCCTTGGTTGGCTATGGACCAATCATACTTTATGATGCCTCTTCTTATCGACGGACCAAACTCACCGGGGAACAATATCGACGTCTATCTCCGACCTCTGATCGAGGAGCTGAAAACTTTGTTCATTGATGGTGTAGAGACATATGATTCAAACACAAATACAACCTTCATACTGCGTGCGGCTTTAATGTGGACAATTAATGACTTTCCTGCGTATGGAATGCTATCAGGTTGGTCCGTACATGGTCACAAAGCATTTCCTCATTGCCATGAACACACAACATCAAAATTTTTGAATTTTAGCAGGAAGGTTTGTTATTGCGGCCATCGACGTTTTCTGCCTCCAGACCACCCCTATAGGTTACACACGGTTCACTTTGATGGTCATCAGGAGCTTCTAGGGCCTCCATCCTCATTGTCCGGAGAGGACGTGACTGCTAAATGGGATGGTTACAATAACGTGACCTTCGGGATGGATCCGACGAGACAGGTCAAACCACAATATTGGAACAAGTTAAGCATTTTCTTCGAGCTTCCGTACTGGTCTACAAATTCAGTGCGTCATTGTCTGGACGTCATGCATATAGAGAAGGGAGTATCAGAGCACATACTTAACTTGCTTCTGTGTAAAGACGGGAAATCGAAAGACAACATGAATGCCTGGATGGATCTACAAGAGTGGGGAATAAGAAGTGAACTGCACCCTAAACCGGTAGCGGGTAAACCGGGAAAGTTTGTACTTCCCAATGCCGCTTATCATATGTCACAACCGGAGAAGAAAAGATTCCTGCAGGTGTTGCATGACTTGAAAGTCCCCACAGGTTTCTCAGGATCATTCAGCAAGAAAATAAAAATTGTGAAGGGCAAGATCGATGGGCTGAAAAGTCATGATCACCATGTTATCGTGGAGCACCTTCTTCCATTAGCCCTCAGGACTTCTCTCCCCGACTCGGTTGGTCTAGTAATCAACGACTTATGTTGTTTTTTTAGGGAGTTGTGTGCTAAAACACTGGAGGTTGCGACGATGGATAAACTAGAAAATTCTATTGCGTTGATACTTTGCAAGTTTGAGCGTATTTTCCCACCGTCATTCTTCGATATCATAATACACTTGACGGTTCATCTTGCAACTGAGGCGAAGATAGCCGGACCGGTACAATATCGATGGATGTATCCCGTCGAGAGGTACATTTAATTTTTCATTTCGCGCAATTTATAAATTTATTGTTGTCCTGTATGCCTGTGTTTATTTATTCAACATATTCTCATTAGGTACCTTTACACTCTTAAGAAGTATATACGCAATAAAAATCGACCAGAGGGTTCTATCATGCAAGGTTATCTTCTTGATGAAGCAACCACATTTTGTTCCCGCTATCTGGACGAGAACATTGAGACAAGGCTTAACCGACCACGAAGAATTCAAGACGGGCCATATGGTAAAGCCGAGTATAAGAGGGTAGACACTATGTTTATCAACAAGATATACCGGTTTATCTTGCTTAATTGCGCATGTCTTGAACAAATTAGAGAGTAAGTTCTTTTAGATTAATTGTTATATCTGTGTTTGTGTGTGTATGAAATGACATAATATTAATGTCACAATTATTTGTCGAAAACAGAACTCATTTTAACGAGGTACGTGAGGGGCATCCTGATTGGAACGAAAAGCGTTTGGAAAAATACCATCAGGATAATTTTTGTGATTGGGTCACAGAGCATGTAAGTTATTCGAATTACATTTATTGCTATCAGTTTTAATCTAAACTTGTATCGTTATGTATTTATCGTAAAATTTGTTTTATAAGATCCACGATCCGAACTTGTCTGCATCATTTGAGAGTGATTCAAGATGTTTAGCTCAATTTCCTAGTATGGAGGTTGCATATTACAAAGGATTTGGTGTCCTTGGATACAAATTCGAAGTTAAGGACATAGAAATATCTAGAACCACTCAGAATAGTGGGATTGCGACGGTAGGATCGGACGGTGTGATTTACTATGGGTACTTAAATTGTATACTCGGCATCCACTATCCCGGACGATCAGAACCCTTTTATATATTCCACTGTACTTGGTACGATCCGTGAACCGATACAGACAGGTGGAGAAGCAGTCTTGGGACTTGGAAAGATGAATATGGATTGACCAGTGTGAACACACTTCGATTTTACGGTCAGGACGATCCGTTTATCTTTCCGAACCAAGCGTTCCAAGTATACTACTCACAGTGTTTGAAGCATCCGGGGTGGAGTGTTGTATGCCGATGGAAACCTAGAGATGTCTACGATGTCCCACAATACGAGGACAGCGATGAGGACGAAGAAGAGAGAAGGCTTAAAGTGCTCCGACCGTCTGTTTCGAAGGACGGGTTGTCTTCGACCGATCATGAAGTTACGTGGGTTAGAAATGACATCGACGATGAAATCCAAGTAGATATGTATGATGCGTCCACGAAACGAAAAAGGTTATCAGTAATGTTATATTATTACTTCACATTTTACGCTCTAGATCATATATAGTCAATACTTTTAATGATTGTCTAATGCGTCCACGAACCGTTTATCTAGATTTGATGACGATGTCGGGAGCAGCGAGGGGCGGCAGGAGCTCCAGCCGCGGCAGAGGCAGAGGCAGAGGCAGAGCGGTTCTCCCGCCCGGAGAGCTCCGTAGGGAGCTTCAGAGGGCCGGTCTTGCACCCAGATCGGAGACCCCTTCGGATGCCTCCTTCTGTGTTGATTTGGCAAGACCTCCAGGTATACTGCACGCATATCCATTTTGAATGTAATATTACAGATATTCGTGCATGTTTATGTCAAAATTACTTATATTGTCAATGTTTGATTGTCTAGTTGTTGGTGATGCGTCCACATCTGGGACAGAGGCCACCCCCGCTCCTCCAGGTATGTTTATATATCATATAGTGTATGTATATTGATTTAGAATGCTATATCATAAATATACACATTCTTTTTGCTCTTACTTAGCAATTTTTATTATTGTCTAGCTGTAGGTGGTGACACCACCGCACCTGCGGGTATGTTTATATGTCCTATAGTGCATGCATATTGATTTAGAACGTTATATTATTGATCTACACATTCTTTTTGCAATTACTTATATAATCTATTTTTAATTGTCTAATTATAGGTGGTGCGTCCACACCTTCCACAGGGGCCACTCCTGCCGCTTCCATACCCTCCGCATCGTCTGCAGGTTAGTATGAATAAATTTAAAATATTTATTTATTTTACATATGCTCTATAGAATAAATATGAACTTCATGGAAATTTAGCGTCGATGTTTATTTTATAGTTGGAGGGGATGCGTCCGGGTCCGGGACCCCGGTTGTTCCTCACCGGAGGAACTATCGTCCCGCTCGTGCTGCTGCTCGGGCCCAGGCTCGTGCGCTAGTCACCGGAGGTATATATCACACTTGAATTTTTGTTTAACCTTGATTTCTTAATACAACTTTGTCTTATTATTGATTGTCTTGATATTTCATGCAGACGCAGGGCCTCTCCATCCCCAGAGGGGGACTCGAGGCCCGAATCAGTCCCATAGGCTGAGGCCTGATAGAGCTAGGTGGGAGGCAGCATTCCCCCTATTTTTTACCCTTGACTATCGCTATACCGGTCCTCATGCCGAGAGGTTCGGCCGGTATTTGGGGGACGAGAGCCGGATCGTGAAGAACTATCCACTTCACGTTGAGTGGGACGAGCAGCACCAGCGCTCATTCGCCCTCTTCTTTGATCAGGCTCGGGTATGTATTAATATATATTTTCATTTGATCTATCCAATATATTTATTATTAACACTTGCAATCTAATAACAATGTTTTTTTTTTGTATTTTCAATTGGATTACTATTTTCAGCCTGTAGCCGACCCTGATCACCCGGGGAGGGTGCTCGACCTTCATGCTCTGTACAATGGCCTGATGAAGAACATGCAGGCCAAGGTCCGATACAACAGGAATGAGCTGAAGGCCGACTGCTACTCCCTGTGGATAGCGACCCCCGAGGCAGAGAGAGCGGCCCTCCTATCTACTCCGGCGTTTGCGAGAGTCGACGTAGAGACATGGCCTCTATTGTGCGCTTATTTCGACTCCGAACGCAAACAAGTATGTATTTTAAATTTAATTCATTATTTATGATATAATTTATTTCTTTGTGTTTCTTAATTAGAAAACTAAATGTTAATGCGTTGTGCAGAAACAGGCCGCTCAGAATACGGAGAACAGGAAGTCGGCGAAGAGGGGTCGCCCCACTTACACAGGTGGCTCGAGGAACATTACTCGAGCCATGGAGTTATCGGTAAATTAAGAGTTATTCTCTAATATTCTGCAATATTAAGAGTTATTCTCTAATATTTCTAATATTAAGAGTTACTTTCTAATATTGCAGACATCTCGGACCGTGGCGTCAGGTGATACACCGAGCGTGCTGTCCGCATATCTTGCCGTCCACGGCACCTCGACAGATCCCGCCACGGGCGAGCATCGATGTCCCGACGTCGCTACCCAGGAGTACTGCGTAAGTGTTAATATTTTTTCTACCCAAATTTGAAATTTTAGTTTTGGAAGGTTCAAGTTTAAATTTTATACTTATACTTTACTGCTTAATGTGGGTGTAGGAGCGGGTGGTTGAGCAGGCCCAGGCCTCGGGGATCGATTTTACCGGACAGAATGATCCGAGGCTACTGACCCCAGTTCTGGACGCCGCACACGGAGGGCACCACGGAGGTTGGGAGAGAGGCCGGGGATTGGGCCCTAGCAGGGCCCATATGAGGTTGGACTCCACCCCGGCGGTTACTTCCTCCGTCTCCAGTGACCGGCATGTCCATCAGGAACTGGATAGCTTGAGGGCCACCGTTCAGGAGTTGAAGGAGATGCTGGTATGTATACTACTTTATAGTAAAATATCATTTCATATTATATACATATCAACATATCCATAATTAGTACGTAGCTTGAGCTTATTTGGTTTTAGACTTAAGTTTGATTAATCATACATATATATGTAATTAAAATAAACAACGCTTTTCCAAACTAGATATCCAAACAGGGTTTCGAAATAACTTAATAATGAAACGAATTCGAATAATACACAGTTCTTACACGCTTCTTACACACGTTATGTCCAGACGCGACAGGGTAGATCGGCCGAGCCTCCACATGCATCTCCTTCGGCTGCGGCTCCGCAAGCCACTACATCGGCTGCGGTTCCGCAGACAGCTCCTGTAGCTCCACCGCCCACTCAGACTCCCGCAGCCGCGGCTCCGCAAGCGACTACCTCGACGGCGGCTGCGCAGACCACATCGCCAGCTCCACATGCCGCTCAGACTCCCTTATTTGTAGCATTGCAGAGTGTATTGACCGAGGAGCAAGCACGCGTTATTCTAACGTTATTCAGAGGTGGAGCTGGACCGAACTAGGGTAGCTTTTTGGTTCTTATTTTTTGAAACATGTATTTATATCACATTGTACTACATTTTGAAACGATATTGATATTGGTTTGTATTTATATCATATTCAGTTTTTGGGTTTCTTTTGTATATTATATATATGCGTGAGATGTGATTATGAATACTGCAATATATGATTTGATTGATGTATATAGTATTGTGCACAGGGCGGGAAAAAATCAAGCAGCCAATTTTTAAAAAAAAAATACAGACAATATGTACCTACGGATTAAGCCGTAGGTACATAGGTTGCCCCTACGGAGTTATCCGTAGGGGCAAAATATCAGGTTTCCTGATATTTTGCCCCCTCATCTCAGTGCAGGGTGTTGGGAGTGCCCCTACGGATATGTCCGTAGGGGCCACTGTCTATCCCCTACGGATTTATCCGTAGGGGCAAAATATTAGGTTTCCTGATATTTTCCCCCCTGATCTCAGTGCAGGGTGTTGGGAGTGCCCCTACGGCTATGTCCGTAGGGGCAACTGCCTATCCCCTATGGGTTTATCCGTAGGGGTAGAACAAGGACCTACGGATGTATCCGTAGGTATATACAATATATTCAAAAAAAATTATTATATATATGATTTGATTACCCCTACGGAGTACTCCGTAGGGGCAATAACACCTACTGATATATCCGTAGGGGCAAGAATTTGCCCGTAGGGGCAAGTTCAGGGCCTCAACTTGCACCTGCGGCCTCTGCACCTACGGGGTATTTTTTCGCCCCTACGCATATATCTGTAGGGGCAGTGGGTTGCCCCTACGGATAAATCCGTAGGGGTAACCCTTATTTGTAGTAGTGTAGGTTGAATTTGCTTTTATCAAAATACCGTCTTACCTTTCCTAATCAGTTTTCTAGCTTGTCAATCTATTATTAAACTAATTAGATTATCAATGATGCCATCTTTCCCTAAACAAGTTCAAGAGTATCAATCTATCATTATCATGTTTAGTTTATTAGCATGGAATAAAAATGATATAAATTTTAATTAAAGAAATTCATCATTGAAAACCATATAAAAGAATAGAGAAGGGAAATCCAACAATCATCATAGCAACTATAATTCCAAAGCCCTAAAAAATAGATTATCTACTCATGATGGAAGAAAAGGACATAATAAAATTAATAAACTTCGTATCAAAAAATAACTACAAAATAACTTAATCTCTCCCAAGACCCTAAAACAATTAAACCATGGAGAGATGAAACCCAAAGAAGCCTATACAGCAGTATTTATAGGCTTTATGAAAAATCTAAAAGCGGTGTACAGAAGATACGCAAAGATACAAAAATCTCCGAAAATATCATCTCCTAAAGCTTTGGAAATCCGGCCAAATTCAGCCAAAACTCGGTTTTGTCCGGTTTTTGGTAAGATTTTGTCTCTAGGTTTTTTTTCCATAATTTGTTATTTGACTCTGAGAATCTTGTTCCACACGTTATTTTTGATATCTTCCACTATTGTCTCTGTTTAATCTTAAATAAGTTCACATCCGCCACACGTAATCCGTCTTTTACGTACTTTTCCCTTTTAGCCCTGTAATCTGCAATAATTGACAAAATATATCTGGAACAGCATAAAATAAGCAAAATTAAGATAAATATGGCTATATAAATGTGCATAAAATGCACCAATCATATATCCCTATAGCCTCCTTGAAAATTTGTTGCCTTCATCTTGTACCCTTTAGTTATTCTTTTGTTCTTCCTGTTTACCTTTCCGGCACAGTTCCAAACCTTGAAACGGCGAACTGTCACAGTTTTTTATCAGAACCGCGAAACTGATGCGACCGTCCTACCGGAGTTGCAAACCTTCCTCACATTTGAGTATCTGAATAGAAACCAAGGATGACTTGAATTTCTCCGTAGGAATAAACTTCGTTAGCATGTCCGTCGGATTCATCTTAGTATCAATTTTAATCAAATCGATCTCCTTTTCGGCCCACTCTCTCATCTTGTGATACCGCATGTCGATGTTCTTCGTTCGACTGTGGTATACCCAATTCTTCTCCAGGAGAATAACGCTTTGACTGTCACAAAATAAAGGAACCGACACCTTCTCGAATCCGAACTCGCTAACTAAACCCTTTAACTATAAGGCTTCCTTCGATACTTCTACTGCTGCCATGTATTCTGCCTCCGTCGTTGATAGTGCCACAATATCCTGAAGTGTTGACTTCCAACTGACTGGAAATTCTGCAACTGTATATATATAGACTGTATTTGATCTTCTCTTGTCCAAGTCACTGGCGTAATCAGCATTTACATATCGCTACAACTGGCTCGATTTATCTCCTGAATTGAGAAAGAGTAAACTGAGATCTTTACTTCCTTTCAGATACCGAAGTATCCACTTCATAGCTTTCCAATGGAGCTTTCCTGGATTTGACATGTACCGACTAACCAGACTTACCGCATAGGATATATCTGGACGTGTGCATACCATAGCATACATAATTAATCCCACCGCACTAGCATAGTTCTCGAGACATCTTTTCCTTCTCCTCTGATTTCAGACACTCCTTAGAGGATAACTTGAAATGACTGGTGATAGAGGTACCCATCCGTCTTTAGTCCTTCATGCTGAATCTCTCCAACACATTCTCAATATACTTTCTTTAGGATATCTATAGCTTTCTATCTTTTCTGTCTCGAAAAATCTCCATCCCAAGAATTTTTTTTGTTTCACCTAAATCTTTCATGTCAAATTCTGCACTCAAAGAAGTTTTGAGCGTCTTTATTTCCACCATGCTCTTAGCAGCAATTAACATGTCATTGACATATAGGAGTGAATATCTCGATGATCCATTTTTAAGTCGTTTCGAGTACAGGCTGTTATCATACTCACATCGAAAGTAGTTGGTCTTCATCATAAAAGAATCGTAGGACTTGTACAACTGCCTGGAAGACCGTTTCAACCCATATAGAGACCCCTTGAGTTCACGTACATGATCCTCCTTGATGGGATCCATAAATCCTTCAGGTTGCCTCATGACGATAGTCTCTTCCTACTAACCATGCAGAAAGGTCATTTTCCCATCCATTTGCTCCAACTCTAAACTCTAAACTGCTACATATGCCATCAAAACTCGAATAGATGTATGCTTGACTACAGACAAGAAAATCTCATTGTAGTCTATCCCCTCCTTTTGAGCATAACTTTTCACAACTAACCTTGCTTTATATTGCTCATCATCCTTTTTCCTGAATACCCACTTACAGTCAATAGTTGTTTTTCCTTTCAGTAGCCCAATCAACTTCCATGTGTCATTCTTTCAAAGTGACTCTATCTCCTCTGTCATCGCAACAACCCATCGATCCTTATCTTATTGCTTAATGTCTTCTTGATAATTACTGGGATCTTCATTCTAAGTGACTAAAGCAAATGCGAGCATATCTTTGAAACCGTACCTTACCGGTTCCTTATGTGGACGTACTGATCTCCTTAATGCCATCGTATGTAGTTCCTGCTGGGGTTGGTTCTCTATGTCTGTCTCTATATTCTGCCTGTCCACCTTTGCCTCAATAGGCTGAAATTGTGCTCCAGTGTCTGTATCTTTATGAGTGCTAGAAAAATCCACCTCCACCGGATCATCGTCACCTAATACTCCACCTGCCTCCTTATTTTATTCAACTACGTCTTTCAACATGGATGACTCATCAAAGATCACATCTCTGCAAGTGAATGCCCTTTTTTTTTCCAGATCCCATAACTTGTAGCTTTTTACTACAAGTTTGAATCCCAAGAAAACGCACTTTTTTCACTTTGACTCAAGCTTGGTCCTATCCTTCTGATTCATGAGTGAGTAAGCATGGCATCTAAACACTCGTAACGAATCGTAACTGACTGTCTCTCCTCTCCATACTTCTTTGGGGATCTTAAGATTTATGATTGTAGATGGAGACCTGTTAACGAAATAGCACGCATGACTTACCGCCTTTTCCCAGAAGTCCTTAGAAAGGCATGATTGCAACGGCATACTTTTGGCTCTCTCTTGTAATGTCCTGTTCATGTGCTCCGCTACCCTATTTCGCTCTGAAAGTCCTGGAACTGTCCATTACTTTTATATACCCTATTCTTTACAGTAGTCTTGAAACTCCTTAGAGATATATTCACCTCCATTATATGTTCGCAAGTACTACACCAATCTCCCATTTTCTTCTCTACGGCCATTTTCCATTTCTTAAATCTGGCAAACACATCTGACTTGTGTTTGATGAAATAGACCCATACCTTCTGTGAGAAGTCGTCAATGAAAATGAAATAGTATATGGCTTCTCCCTTTGATGGAACCGGTCATGGCCCCCATACATTTGAGTGGATATAGTTGAGAATTCCTTTGGTCTTGTACACGGCTTGCTTGAAACCAACTTTATGTTTCTTCCCTATCGTGCAATATTTGCAAAAGTCCGGCTTGCACGTGGTAATCCCTTTAAGAAACTCCCTTCTGTGCAACTCATAAAGACCTCTCTCACTCATATAGCCAAGACGTATATACTACAGCATTCTGGTATCCTTTACCTGTTTTTCTGTAACCACGGTTGCACCACCAGTAATTATGATGCCTTCCAAACGATACAAGTTCTTCATTCATTGTCCTTTCATAACCTCTAGGGCACCCCTAACAACCTTTAGCACTCCATCTTGACTTACGAACTTGCATCCTGTCGCATCCAATATTTCGAGAGAAATCAGATTCTTCTTTAATTATGGAACGTGTCTCACGTTCACAAGTGTTCGCACCATACCATCAAACATGTGAAGGTTGATGTTCCCTATACCTATGGCCTTGCACGCCATATTGTTCCCCAAGAGAAAACTGCTATCATTAAACTCTTTATAGGTGTCGAACAACTCATTTTTGGGATACATATGATATGAATATTTGGAGTCAGGTATTCAAGCATCAATATTTTCCTCCTTAAAAGGAACACATATGATATGAACATCCGGAGTCAAGTATTCAAGCATCGTCACCCATCGTAGACTTAGATAGTAAAACCAAAGAACAAAGGCTTTGAGACCATTTGTCGGTGGCATGCAGCGGAAAACCTGATGGATCCTAAGATCCCTTTGACAAATAATAATTAAAACAAAGAAAAATCAAATAGTAACATAAGAGATTTAACATGAAAAACCCAATCATGAAAAACCATAGGGAAATGGGAGAAAACTTTATTAGAAGTTTAGAGAAAACTTTACAAAAGATTACAAAACTCTCTCCTTCAAGAACTCCAGCGAAATCTACCTTCTTCACTCTTGAAGTTCTCCTTAATGGCCTACTTGATCTCATATGGAGCCGTCTTTTTGCCTCCCTTAAACCTTCTGATCAAACCCTTTTTTAAAACTTAACCCCAGCATCCTATTTATACCAAAAACAAATCTGAGTTATAATAGGATTACCTTATTTAATGAAACTGCTCTGTTCGACCCGAAAATCCTTTAAGCCATGTTCCCCTCCGAAAGGCGGCCGAGACATTTGGACGTCTTGCCTGAGATTCGGGGCAGATGCTATTTGGTTTTATCCGTCCACCTCTCCGAAGATGCCAAATTGATTTATGGCACCGTGTATCGGAGGTTTAGACGGATGCGGCCGATATAGCAGACTTCGTCAGATTCCCCCTCGCTTGAGGGGTTTTTGATTGTGGGGACGCTCTTCCCTGCAGGCGCAAGCCCATGCAGTTAATTACGCTACCGCATCGCGGTAGCAACTTTCTCCTTCTCCAGAATTTCACTTCGTGTCGTGTGTGTTTGTTTTGTTTGTGGTTGCCCGTGGATTGTATACGGAGACTGAGTAATGCCATCGCCCGTAGGACGTGGATTAGTCCAAATCCGTATTTTCTTAGATTTGGGTTTGGGGTTTTGGTTTAAGGATACCTTAGCCATATTTGAGGCTAAGATCAACTTAAACGTTTATTAAGGATACGTTAGTCCAATTTGAGACTAAGATCAACTTAACGGGATCGTTTAGATCCGACAAAAGAGCATTTGGGCTCTATTGTTCCAGTTTAGGGACATAGTGGTCCATTGCATGTATGGCCGTCGGGACCCATCACCTCTCTGACGACGTTGAAGGATTACAACGACAGATGTCAGAGGAGTTCAGAGATGTATCCTTGAGCCAAAGTTGATTGGGTGTTTTATAGTCCAATTTGGGACTAAAGTCTATTTGAGGGTTTAAAGATACGTTAGCCCTATTTGAGGCTAAGATCAACTTAAACATTTGTTAAGGATACGTTAGTCTAATTTGAGACTAAGATCAACTTAACGGGATCGTTTAGATCCGACAAAAGAGCATTTGGGCTCTATTGTTCCAGTTTAGGGACATGGTGGTCCATAAGTAGTTTAGGCACATTGCGGTCCATTGGTAGTTTAAGGATATTGCGGTCCATATTCCAGTTTAGGGACATGGTGGTCCATTGCCAGTTTAGGGACGTGGTGGTCCAAGTTCCAGTTTAGGGACGTGGTGGTCCATCTCCAGTTTAGGGACATGGTGGTCCACTATTAGTTTAAGGACGTTTCGGTCCAACATTAGTTTATGGACGTTTCGGTCCATCGCCAGTTTAAGGACGTGGTGGTCTTTCATTAGTTTAAGGACGTTTCGGTCCAATGTTAGTTTAAGGACGTTTTGGTCCACGAGTTTAAGGACCCCGCAGTCCATATCGATGTGTGGTCGTCGGGACCCGTCACCTCTCTGACGTCGTTGAAGGATTACAACGATGGGTGTCAGAGGAGTTCAGAGATGTACCCTCAAACCGGAGGTAAATTGATTTGAGAGAGCATTTGTGCTCAGTTCAATTTAATTTAAGGACTTACGGCCAGAATTGGGCTAAGTCCAGTTGAAAATGTTCAACATTTTATTTGCATTTGGCCTGTTAGGCCTTTACTGGGGCTCTGCTCCTGTTTAATAATGCATAACATTATTTATTTTGTCAGGGCTGTGCCCATTTATAGATGATGCAGAGCATCAGTCTTGTTTGGGCTCTGCCCCATTTATTGCATTTTCAATTTTTGTTTGGGCTCTGCCTTTTTATAAATGATGCAGAGCATCAATATTGTTTGGGCTCTGCCCCTTTTCATTGTATTGCAATTTAATTTGGCCTACTAGGCCCCTCTGATTTGGGTCTGGCCCTTCAGTAAAAGAAATGCATTGCATTTGTCAGGCGCTTTGCGCAATCACTGAGCGCAAGCGCTTGTGGTGAGGACACGTGTCATGCTCTGGTGAGTGCAAGCGCAACAGCGCAGTGCGCTGCGCTAGTGCGCTGCGCTGTTGCGCTGCTGACACGTGGCGCGCTCTGGTGAGTTGCGCCAATTCCAGAGAGCAAAGCTCTATCTCAAGAGCGCGTAGCGCAAGTTGTTCTGTAGCTGACACGTGGCACTCTTCCAAGAGCGCAACAGCGCAGTTTGGAAGTGCAAAGCACTAAGAATCTTTTAGATTCAAGAACAGAAGTGCAAAGTACTATTTGTTTTCTTTGATCTAATTAGATCAAAGATAAGATAAGTTTTTCTTGTTTTTCTTATCTCAAAGAACTAAAGGTTCATAAAAGTGCAAAGCACTATTTTATTATTATTATTTTTATTAAAGATCATTGATCTTGTTTTTAGATCTATGATCTGTTCATGAGAGAACTTTCTCTTTTTTTCTAAAGGTTTTTACCTTTTTGTTCTTGAGGAATTCTTGAGAGTTCTCTTTCCCTTCTTCTCTTTTTTTTAAAGAAAATGTTGATGCCTCTGAATTGAGGCCTAGGGTCCTTTTTATAGTGCGCATAAATTAGTTAAATTTGTTAAAGAGATCTTTTTCTGAGTGATTTGGGGAATTTTCCACACCGTTGGATCTTTGATCCAAGGGCTTCTGTTTTACAGAAGAAAATCTTCTTGTTTTAACAAGAACAGAAAGATTTCTTAAAATCTTTATTCTATTTGGCGCAAACGCATCTCCGTTGACACGTGTCGCGCAGCGCAACTGCGCTGCCACGTGGCGCAGAGCGCAGCGCCACTGCGCTAGCGCAACTGCGCTGCCACGTGGCGTGCAGCGCAGAGCGCAGCGCCACTGCGCTGCCACGTGGCGCGCAGCACAGAGCGCAAGTCAGCTGAAGCGTTGCTTTTTTAATTTAAGTTTGAATTTTAAACAGAACCTTGCTCTGATTGGGTGCGCTGCCTTGGGCGCTGCGCTCCTTGTACTGACGTGTCTGATTTTGACACGTGGCGCGTTGCGCGCAGCGCAAGGAATCTGAAGTGTTGCTTCATTTATTTTAATTTCAATTTTTCACTTTAATTTTCAAGAAAGTGCTTTGCTCTGATTAGAGAAAAACAGAAGTATTGCTTCTTTTCCCACCTTGGAATTTGAACAGAGCTTTGTTCTGATTGGGGTAAACAAATGCCCCCCACCGTTGTGCTTACGTGGTTCTAAAACGTGAGCGCAACGGTGACAGAATTTCAACCGTTGTGGTAATTTTTGGAAGTTGAAAGGGCATTTGATGCCTATAAATAGGACCTTTGGTCGTTTAGATGATTTTCATCTTCAAAATTTTACTTTCAGAACTCAGAGCCCTGCTCTTTATTTTCAAGAACTCCAAGAGTTAAACTCTTTAAAACTTTTTAGGTGCAAATTTAAATTAAATTAAATTAAATTAATTTTCATTGACAGAGCCTTGCTCTCAATAGATCCCTGATCTAAAGAAAACCCATTTAGGGTTTCACTTAGCAGAGCTTTGCTCTAAAAGGGGTCCAAAGAGAACTCAGGAGAACCCTGTTAAGGTTCCATTAATAGAGCTTTGCTCTATAAAAGATTTTTCTTGTATTTTCTCATTTCATTAGTGGAGCTTTGCTCCTTCCAAATCATACAAAAGAACTCTTAGGAGTTTTTCATTGATCTTGGAGTTTAAAGATGGCATTTTATTCCTCGGTACATTATATTGCTTTTCTTAATCAGTCTTTCTGACAATTTTGTTGATTCTCTTTCACAGAAACAATGGACGCCCATATGTATGCTCTTAATGAGATCATCTCTTACGGGGACATACGCCGACTTGGCCGCTCTCAAGATCGAGAGTTCACAAACGCGGAGTGTGCTGAAATCATGAGCCGCTTCGACGCGTACAACGGTCCTCTGCTTCCCCAGTGTTCCTCCCTTCTTAAGCTTATCGTGGGAGCAATCTGGGAAGCGCTTCCCCCGTTCTGTTCCGGTGTGCCACTTAGGGCGCTGGTTGCCGCTGAGGATAAGGTGCACTCGGTGTACCTGTTGAACTTTATCTCAAAAAGACGGCGAGACAGTCTTATTGATCTCTTTCACGAGATCTTTCAACAGTCTGCCATACTCGCTGCTTATCGGAGGGTGGAAGACATCAGGGGGGACCCTGACGCATGTGCTCGCGAAAGAAAGCACGCTAGGATGGTCCGCGAGGCTTGGAAGGTCATAGATAGGGTCGTTTTTGAATTCCTCAATCCATGCCCTGGATCTGAGGTTATTCCTTTGTAACTTTCGTTTATTGTTTTTATGACTGTAAGAACTTCGGGCAATATTAATGAATTTTTTTTTTATACCAGCTTGTCTTTATTATATATCTTTTGTCCTGAGTCTTTTTGCCCATGGATGAATGAATGTGTCTTGAACGCTTGATCAAATGTAAATCGGATGCTCTTTCTGTTGCTTTTCTTCTTTCTCAGTATGTCGTCACAATTAGTAGGTAATAGAGTAAGATAGCGAGGGTTTAGGCCGCAGGTTCAGATCTGCCGCCTAAGACTTTTCAAGTTTATGAGCCGTGTGGGTCTCATAGAGAATTTTCTCCCTACGGATCGAGAGGATCTCGTAGGTGTTTTTTTTTTGTTTTTTTTTTAGGAATCGTGAGGATTCCTAAGTGTGGTTTTCTCTTATAAGTCGTAAGGATCCTATAAGAGAACTTTCCCTCTTACGAGTCGAGAGGACCTGTAAGCGGTTGCTTCCCTCCTTGTCGAAATTCGACGTTGGAGAGTGAGACCCATGGATGGTATGCAAGAGACCGTTTTGGGCCAGCTTGCGGGGTCCCAGTGCTTAGGAAACAGGCTTCTTTTATGCCTACTACCTAAGGCTTTATCTCCCGAGTCGAGCCATCCCAACAATTTCTTCACAAGTTGAGACGAATTGACCGTTTCTCGCAAGAATATCTTAACGTCGCATTTAACCTCTGCTCTTTACGACAGAAGCCCGTTAAGGTTGGTGGTACTTAGGGTTTTGGCCATCGTACCGTCGCATAAGCTGATATAGTCCTCGATAGGCAATCGTGCTGTTCGAGTAGCCCTGCGACTGCCGTGTCTCTGATCCCTTCGGGGGCTGGACAAGACGTCTTCAAGCAATCTTCCTAGGCAGTTTGACCGTCGGAAGAGCAAGTGTTAGGGATTTGCCATGCCGCTTTTTACTTGAGGTTAGGCTCATTTTGGCGAGCCCCGATGAGTCATAACCACTCCGCGCTGGTGTGGGATGATCTCCGATAGTCTTTCAGGTTTTATGTGAGCTGCCGTCAAGAACCTGAAGCTAGAAATTTGGCTTTCGCTTCGTTTTGCTGGCATCGCGTCTGCTGTATCGAGACGAATGTCACGGTTGTTTTTAGTTTGCTGATGAACCGTCGAGGTTTGGAACTAGGGATTTTGCCATGGCTCCGTTTATTTGATTGTCGCGTCCGAATCCCGCTGGAGGAAGAACGCTGGGGTGACAACTCGTCTGCTGTATCGAAACGAACGTCGGGGTAGAGCTGGGATTTTGCCGTGGCTCCGTTTTTTTGATGATGTTGCGTCTACTGTGTCGAGACGAACGTCGAGATGGTGACCATTCCACACTGGTGTGAGACGATCTCCAGTTGTCTTTCTGGCTTTATATGGGTTGCCGTCAAGACCTTGAAGCTAGGAATTTAGTCTTTGCTTCGTTTTCTTTGTCATGTTCGAAGCTTGTTGGAGGAAGAACGTTATTGTTGACATTGCGTCTACTGTATCGAGACGAATGTCACGGTTGTCTCTAGGTTGTTGTTGAACCGTCGAGATTTGGCTTCGCTTTTTGGCGGAGCCTATTGGGAAGGTATGTTTCCCTTTTTGTTTGTGCCCCTGGATTGTATACAGTAATCGATGTGATCTAACCTGTAGGGCCAAAGTTTTATCATCATTTTTTTTTCTTTCCGCGATGCTCTATCATTTCAGCTTTTATATCGCGAAGGTCGCGATTGCCCAATCATTTCGGCTATTTTTCGCGGTGCCCAATCATTTCGGCTATTTATTTTATTTTTACTCGCTACTTTTTATTGCGAGTTGCCCAATCATTTCGGCTATTTTGCATGCATACATTTTACTTGCTGCTCTTTGTTTATTGCAAGTTGCCCCATCATTTCAGCTATTTATTTTATTTTTACTCGCTACTTTTATTGCGAGTTGCCCAATCATTTCGGCTATTTTGCATGCATACATTTTACTTGCTGCTCTTTTTTTTATTGCAAGTTGCCTCATCATTTCGGCTATTTCGTATGCATGTGCGGCCTACTGGCCTTTCGTCGTAAACCTGAAATTAGACACCGATCTCGGCATCAGCATCGCTACAACTGGGATATTGCCAGGAGCGAATCATCATTTGCCTCTGTCGTTGTCGAACAAAGGAGGCTTAGCGAACAGGGTTAGGGTCCTGTCGACTAAGGCTTTTGACTTCATGAGCTGTAAGGGTCTCACAAAGGTATCTCTCCCTACGAGTCGTGAGGATCTCGCAGGTGTGCTTTCTCCTTAGGAATCGTGAGGATTCATAAGTGTATGTTCCTCTGTAAGTCGTAAGGATCCTATAAGAGGGGTTTTTTTTTCTTATCAGTTGAAAGGACTTTATAAGGGTTGTTCGTCATGCGAACATATCCCCAGTCTCGGATGAGACTTGGTTAGGGAAATGCTTATTCGCGCCCGTGGATTGTATACAAGAGTCAGTATTGAGCCACTTGTAGGGCAATATCAGAAGTTGTGGGGGGTTGCTTAAGCCCAGGTTTAGGTCTCTGTGACTTAAGACTTTCAAATCTTATGAGCCGTGAGGGTCCCACAAGAGAGTTCTCCTTACGAGTCGTAAGGATCTCGCAAATGTATTTTCTCCCTAGGAATCGTGAGGATCCCTAAGTGTGTTGCTCCCTTGTGAGTCGTAAGGATCTCACGCAGGTGGTTTCTCCTTACAAGGTCGAGAGGATCTTGTAAGTGTCCTTTAACGAGGTTGCGCCCTTTCGGGTTTTCACAAACACTCGCCGGTAGTCCTACTGTTTTTACTCACGGAGCCCTTTCGGGTTTTCATCCGTGCCCTTTTTGGTTATGGACATACCCCTTTTTTTTATTCTTTTTATTTTTATTTACCTTTTTTTTTTACGAGGTCGCGCCCTTTCGGGTTTTCACGAACACTCGCCGGTAGCCCTGCTGTTTTTACTCACGGAGCCCTTTTGGGTTTTCATCCGTGCCCATTTTGCTTGTGGACATACCTTTTTTTTTAACACGCTGGCCTGAGGATGCCGCGGATTGATAGTACTTTAATGACGTTTCGGTCATTTGCAAGTTTTAGGACATTGCGGTTCGTCATTAGTTTAAGGACGTTTCGGTCCGATGTTGCCGTATTTGAGGCGAATATCTAGTTTATTGACTTTTCGGTCTATGAGGCTTTCTCTATGACTGAGCATGATGCCCCCGGCGTATCCATCTTTCTCAGAGCGTGTGGTTGTGGCGGGCTCACCTTCCAGTTTTCGGAGATGACGAACTTGCCCTGTTGGTATTGATCTTCAACCCAGTTTTTGAAGACGTAGCAATTCTCGATCAGATGACCTACCGTTTGATGGTAAGGGCAATAATTAGGATTATTAACATCGCCTGGCCATAACGGACGTTTTGGACTCGGCAGATTGATGAGTCTGTCGCACACTGCCAGTTCGAACAGTCCCCTTGTTTTATCTTGCGGAAACGAGTAAGGACGTTTCAACTTTTCATGGAGGGGTTGCCGCTTGGTGCTTTGGCGAGCAACCGGTCTAGGGTCACTTGATTGTTGTTGAACGCTGGCGACGAAGGCCGTTTTTCCTTTTCCTTTATCCTTTTTGTTCGCTCCGTTGTTTGCGGTGCTGAGATTTTTTCTAAGTAGCGTGCGATTGCACGGCTGAACGTTCTCGCAGCTCCTCAATTCCATTATTTTTGAAATAAATTCCCCGAGAGAAGGGTTGGGGTAGCTTCTTCGTCAGAGTCGCTTCCAAAGGTGATAACTTGTGATCCCTTGGAGTCGGCTTTATGACAATCGTCGGCGGCTCTTTTGCGCTCATCTATCGCATTTTTTCGGCATCTACGAGCTTCACATTTTGCTCTGTCAAAGTGTTGCTTTTGAGCGACATACCCTTGCCACCAACAGTTAAAGGATTCGCAGTCTTCGGTAGGATGTATGATCTTCTGATGATATAAACAGAAGTTAGGGTGTATCTCTACCTCAGCGAGAGTATTTTCTTCAGGGGGCGGTAGCTTCATTCCTACTGATAGAGCTTTGGCGAACCTTTTCCTCGTCTTGAATTTGTTTTTACCTGCAATGTATGGCTTTTGATTGGACGGGAATGCCTTGGCTCTTTCCAGTATGGCCATTTCACGCTCTTGATTGGTTTTTGCTTTCAGACGAATTTCATTTAGGAAGACATCGATCAACTCGTCTGATGGCTGTAGAGTCTCCGGCTCAGGGTTCGCCATTGGTTTCTCGGCGCAAGAAGCCTCTTCATCATCTGCCAGTGAATGAGAAATCACATGACAAGTCACTACGTAGTCTTCGGATTCATCTGATGAGTTTTCTCCGTCGTCTTCATCCTTGACTAAAGAACAAGCTGCCCCCGGCGTGTCCGTCTTCTTTGGAGAATGCGGCTGTGGTGGGTTTACCTTCCAGTTTTCAGACAGCGCGAACTTGCCTCGTAGGTACTGATCCTCGATCCATCCCTTAAAGACGAAACAATCCTCGATCGGGTGACTTACCGTTTGGTGGTAAGGGCAATAATTGGGATTATTAAGATCGCCTGGCTGCGACAGACACTTTGGACTCGGCAGATTGATGAGTCTGTTGCGCACTGCCAGCTCGAACAATCTTCTCTTTTTATTTTGAGGAAACGAGTAAGGACGTCCTAGCCTCTCTTCGAGGGATGGGCGTGGACGCACGTTGTTTTGGCGAACGACCGGTTTTGAATTGCTCGGCTGTTGTTGAGCATTGGCGACGACGATCGCTTTCCCTTTTCCTTTCTCATTTCGAGAATCGGGTTTTGGAGGAGACGGTCCATGGCCCATCTGGTCCATTTGGGCTAATTTGTCGATCAAGGCCTGGAAGGTGGTCGGCCTGAAGAACATCATGAATTGCGAGATGGTTTCTTGCGGATCAAGAGTACCCACAAACATGCCTCCCGCAGGTGCCTCTTCTATACGTTGTTCGCATTTCGACCATAGGTTCCGCCATCGTGTTGCGTATTGGACCCACGTTTCGCCGGGCCTTATCCTGGCGTTAATCAGTGCTGTTATCGGGGTGCGTCCATTAGCACTCGCGAATCTTTGCGTAAACAGTAGCTCCATCTCTGCAAATGTTTTGACAGAGTGGTTAGGTAGCTCCGAATACTATTCAAAGGCTGTTTCTGCTAAGCTGCCAACAAATTGGCGAAGCAGCAGTTTGTCGTCGCCTCCAGTGTTGCCGCATAAGGCCCTGAATTGGGCAACATACTGGTGTGGACTCCCTGTCCCTTTATATACGTGTAACTTAGGGATCGTATATCCCGGCGGGTAACTGATTTGGTCGTACCAGCTCGGATACGGTCGTCCCGTTTTTACGACCTGACCGGCTACTTCGGTCGCCTGATGAACCCGAATCTGCTGAGCTATATATTCGTCCAGGTCAGCTTTGGAGATTGCCTCCTCTTTGGCTGTTGACAGAGCCGGTGGAGGATTTGACGTTTTTCCCCTATCGTCTTCGAGGACGATCGGGGGATCTTCAGCAGGAGGGTCTTGTTGAATCATCATACCCACTATGTCTTGGAACAGGAGGGCCATTTTCTGTATGCTGGCTGCTTGTTCCGCAGCCTCTTTATCCTTCTTCTCCAATATCCGGCGAAGAAACTCAGCGTCAGTTTCTTGTTCTTGACGCTCATCCGAGAACGTTTCAGAGCTTTCTTTTAGCCCAGTGAGTGCGGCCATCACGTTCATCATCTCCTGGAGCTTTTGCTGTTGCTCCTGGGCTCTCGTCACGGATCGGGTGAGCGGTCGGTGACCCGTCAAAGCGCGGCTTTCCTCCTTTCCGGAAGCCATATAAACTGTGTGCACTACCATGCCCCCAGACTTGGGGCGTTTGTGTCTGGTGTCTTTGTGATTTGCCAAAGACATAGGGGCTTTTTGCGGCCTCCTTTTTTGAGTGATTGGAGTTGAGGAGGCCGTTGTAGTGGGCACCCAAGTAGCTTTTGCTTTTTGTGGCTTGACAGGGTAATCCTTCTCCTGCCGCACCTTCATCTTTTCTTGTCGGCGGAGATAGTTTTTATCAATTACCGACTTTTGGACCTGTCGCCAGACCTTGTAAATTTTAGAGGACAGCCGTTGAGGGGGCTGCTCTAGCTTCTTCTCTGGAGTATTCTCCACAGGTGAAGGAGTTCGTTTCAACATCGCAGTAGGAGAGTTTCTGCACACCGTAATCAGCAATTCAAAGCTGTTCCTGATTGGAACAGCAGCATCGATCCCCACCATCGGAGATGGTGTTGTAAATCCAGAGGGGGGGTTGCCCCCAGCCTTTCTTACTCGACGCCAGTGGCGACGTCGAGCGTGTCTTGCGGATGGAGTCACCTCCGTTTTTGGATAAGCTTCTTTATGCCCCCTGCTCTGGGTAGGGGAAGCAGCTTTGGGGACTTCTCCTAGAGCAGCAACCGGAATGGCCAGCCTTGTAAAAACTGACTTTTTGGAAGAAGGAGCCTTTCCAATGATTTCGTCCGTTTGAGTCGGGATGGCTATCCGCTTTGGGATGGCAGATTCGGGTATCGCAGGTTTGCAGACATTCTGGCCCAGTCCGTTGAAAACTGAGGTATTGAAACTGGGCGACCCGTTGAGAGGGGTCGCGGCAGTGGTAAGCCGATTAAAGAACAACTTCTCCGGGGTTTCTTGCAACGTCATTGTGGCATTGAAGCTCAACGGTGGGAGCATGGTCCCGAAGAATAATCCAGTGGTAGCTTGAGTTACCTGCTCCACTGGTATTTTGAAAAGGGAGGCCGTTTGGGGCCCATAAGCCACTCCTCCAGCAAGGACCGAGCGAGAGTTGCTGTTGCAGGCAGTGCAGTTTAAAGCCATTGATCTTCTGTTTTCTGCATAGAGCAAGACACCAAATCTTAGCACCTCGAATCCACAGGCAACCACAGTAAACCGCAATTCGTTCGCGAACATGACACACGAAGTGTGAAGTGGAAAGTGGAAAAGGTCCCACCGGGCGTGCCAGAATGTGTTCCCCTCCGAAAGGCGGCCGAGACATTAGGACGTCTTGCCTGAGATTCGGGGCAGATGCTATTTGGTTTTATCCGTCCACCTCTCCGAAGATGCCAAATTGATTTATGGCACCGTGTATCGGAGGTTTAGACGGATGCGGCCGATATAGCAGACTTCATCAGATTCCCCCTCGCTTGAGGGGTTTTTTATTGTAGGGACGCTCTTCCTTGCAGGCGCAAGCCCCTGCAGTTAATTACGCTACCGCATCGCGGTAGCAACTTTCTCCTTCTCCAGAATTTCACTTCGTGTCGTGTGTGTTTGTTTTGTTTGTGGTTGCCCGTGGATTGTATACGGAGACTGAGTAATGCCGTCGCCCGTAGGACGTGGATTAGTCCAAATCCGTATTTTCTTAGATTTGGCTTTGGGGTTTTGGTTTAAGGATACGTTAGTCATATTTGAGGCTAAGATCAACTTAAACGTTTGTTAAGGATACATTAGTCCAATTTGAGACTAAGATCAACTTAACGGGATCGTTTAGATCCGACAAAAGAGCATTTGGGCTCTATTGTTCCAGTTTAGGGACATAGTGGTCCATTGCATGTATGGCCGTCGGGACCCATCACCTCTCTGACGACGTTGAAGGATTACAATGACAGATGTCAGAGGAGTTCAGAGATGTACCCTTGAGCCAAAGTTGATTGGGGGTTCTATAGTCCAATTTGGGACTAAAGTCTATTTGAGGGTTTAAAGATACGTTAGCCCTAATTGAGGCTAAGATAAACTTAAACATTTGTTAAGGATACGTTAGTCTAATTTGAGACTAAGATCAACTTAACGGGATCGTTTAGATCCGACAAAAGAGCATTTGGGCTCTATTGTTCCAGTTTAGGGACATGGTGGTCCATAGGTAGTTTAGGGATATTGCGGTCCATTGGTAGTTTAAGGACATTGCGGTCCATATTCCAGTTTAGGGACATGGTGGTCTATTGCCAGTTTAGGGACGTGGTGGTCCAAGTTCCAGTTTAGGGACGTGGTGGTCTATCTCCAGTTTAGGGACATGGTGGTCCACTATTAGTTTAAGGACGTTTCGGTCCAACATTAGTTTATGGACGTTTCGGTCCATCGCCAGTTTAAGGACGTGGTGGTCTTTCATTTGTTTAAGGACGTTTCGGTCCAATGTTAGTTTAAGGACGTTTTGGTCCACGAGTTTAAGGACCCCGCAGTCCATATCGATGTGTGGTCGTCGGGACCCGTCACCTCTCTGACGTCGTTGAAGGATTACAACGATGGGTGTCAGAGGAGTTCAGAGATGTACCCTCGAACCGGAGGTAAATTGATTTGAGAGAGAATTTGTGCTCAGTTCAATTTAATTTAAGGACTTACAGCCAGAATTGGGCTAAGTCTAGTTGAAAATGTTCAACATTTTATTTGCATTTGGCCTGTTAGGCCTTTACTGGGGCTCTGCTCCTGTTTAATATTGCATAGCATTATTTATTTTGTCAGGGCTGTGCCCATTTATAGATGATGCAGAGCATCAGTCTTGTTTGGGCTCTGCCCCGTTTATTGCATTTTCAATTTTTGTTTGGGCTCTGCCTTTTTATAAATGATGCAGAGCATCAATATTGTTTGGGCTCTGCCCCTTTTCATTGTATTGCAATTTAATTTAGCCTACTAGGCCCCTCTGATTTGGGCCCGGCCCTTCAGTAAAAGAAATACATTGCATTTGTCAGGCGCTTTGCGCAATCACTGAGCGCAAGCGCTTGTGGTGAGGTCACGTGTCATGCTCTGGTGAGCGCAAGCGCAACAGCGCAGTGCGCTACGCTAGTGCGCTACGCTGTTGCGCTGCTGACACGTGGCGCGCTTTGGTGAGTTGCGCCAATTCCAGAGAGCAAAGCTCTATTTCAAGAGCGCGTAGCGCAAGTTGTTCTGTAGCTGACACGTGGCGCTCTTCCAAGAGCGCAACAGCGTAGTTTGGAAGTGCAAAGCACTAAGAATCTTTTAGATTCAAGAACGGAAGTGCAAAGCACTATTTGTTTTCTTTGATCTAATTAGATCAAAGAAAAGATAGGTTTTTCTTGTTTTTCTTATCTCAAAGAACCAAAAGTTCATAAAAGTGCAAAGCACTATTTTATTATTATTTTTTTTATTAAAGATCATTGATCTTGTTTTTAGATCTATGATCTGTTCATGAGAGAACATTCTCTTTTTTTCTAAAGGTTTTTACCTTTTTGTTCTTGAGGAATTCTTTAGAGTTCTCTTTCCCTTCTTCTCGTTTTTTTTAAGAAAATGTTGATGCCTCTGAATTGAGGCCTAGGGTCCTTTTTATAGTGCCTATAAATTAGTTAAATTTGTTAAAAAGATCTTTTTCTGAGTGATTTGGGGAATTTTCCCCACCGTTGGATCTTTGATCCAAGGGCTTCTGTTTTACAGAAGAAAATCTTCTTGTTTTAACAAGAACAGAAAGATTTCTTAAAATCTTTATTCTGTTTGGCGCAAACACATCTGCGCTGACACGTGTCGCGCAGGGCGCAGTGCAGCGCAACTGCGCTGCCACGTGGCGCGCAGCGCAGAGCGCAGCGCCACTGCGCTGCCACGTGGCGCGCAGCGCAGAGCGCAAGTCAGCTGAAGCGTTGCTTCTTTAATTTAAGTTTGAATTTTAAACAGAGCCTTGCTCTGATGGGGTGCGCTGCCTTGGGCGCTGCGCTCCTTGTACTGACGTGTCTGATTTTGACACGTGGCGCGTTGCGCGCAGTGCAAGGAATCTGAAGCGTTGCTTCATTTATTTTAATTTCAATTTTTCGCTTTAATTTTCAAGACAGAGCTTTGCTCTGATTGGAGAAAAACAGAAGCATTGCTTTTTTTCCCACCTTGGAATTTGAACAGAGCTTTGCTCTGATTGGGGTAAACAAGCAAGCTCAAAATAATTATGAGCCGTCTCATACAAACAGAGAAGAATCGCTAATTCTAGGTATGTTGTGAGACGTCTTAAAATTACCTTGAGCCGTCTCGGAATAAGGTTTATCCAGCTCAAGATTGTCATGTGCTGTCTCAATATATATACAAGACTCACAACGGAGGAAATCATAATTTCCCATATTCTCAAAAACCTTCTATCTTTCCAACTTCTGTAGTGACTCCAAAGTTTAGCCAAGGTACTCGACGAACGTAAATTCCTAAAAGACCTCTAGAACCTATCCTAAATATTCATAGCCATCGGACACGTAAAAAATTAATGATCTACAGTTTCTGGTTAAGCCTCACAGATACCGCAGTGCATCAGGCCTACTCATTTCCTTTTTTCCTAGGTTGTCTCGGGGTCAGAATTACATCCTTAGAAGCCCATACTTTTAAGGGTATCGAGAGATTTCAAATATTTCAATTAACCTTCAAATCTATCCCACTATAATTAAGAATAGAATAGAAAGATTTAACAAAGAATGCCGGACTTGAAGACCATTTCCACATAGGGAAATCGTCATTTCCTCTCTTCAATGGTATCTAAACATCAAGATAATCAATCAACGATCATCACTTCCTTCTCTCCCTAACTGTTATACTCTTTTGAAAGCTTGGCCACCATTTGTCTCCCTTCCACTGGCTTATGAATGATGCCTATTTATTTTTTGCGAACTCAAAAAAAGTTGAAAATCTCTTATTCCGTGTTATTTCCTCTCACCAGTAATCCCTCCAAAAGTTAACTGAACTTACGTCCTCTATCGATTAAGCTATAATTCGGAAGAAAGATTACTTTACAGACATAATTACATTCCAAAAAATGGACACCGTTGCTACATTCTTATTGGGTGCACTAACCACAACAGACTTATTATAATAAGCTGCATTAATGATGACCATCCACCCTTTTTTTTTTATTACCGGCTACTCACCTCCACCATCATTTTACCAACAGTTACCTACTCATTTTTTTAAAAAAAATTTAACTCCTAATCCTTCATTCTTTTTTTGATCTAAATGCCTTTTTCCAATTTATCTAGATTATATTTATTTTTTTCTATCGACGCTCCCCTCCATAAGAAATTATGTCGAATCTGATCCATTCTCTTAATTACCCACTCCGGAAGCAGATAGAAAGACATGTAATATTATGGTATTGCTGATAAAACTGAGTTAAGTAAGGGCATCCTCCACACCAATTGAGATACACCGGTCCCTTCCATCCCTCCAACCTTCCTTGAACTCTATCTATCAATGGCATCCAGTTTCCTTTCTTTAACTTTCTAGGTCTCAATGGTAATCTAAAATAAGTAACAGGGAAAACTTCCACATCGCAATTGAATATTGTTGCTAAACGCTCCTCATATTCAACCTTTTCTCTCAAGCATATTACTGAGCTCTTATGGAAGTTGTTTTCCAATCTTGACCAGAGCTCAAACGAATATAAGGTTCATTTAAGCACCGCGACTTGCTTCTTGCATAACCTCCTAAATAACAATGTGTTATCAGCATACTGTAAGTTTATTGCCTACTGTAACATTTCAGAAAATAGAAAATATTATTTTTGGAATTTAAATAATAAAATAATAAATTTCACATATATTATACGAACGAAGATTTGAGTTTTCATAGATTGATATAACTATATACCTATATTTTTAGAATATAATTGGAATTTAAAAATGAAATATCATTATGGAAGTATTTATTTGATTTCGGCTTTTTTTATAAATTAATATATAATTATTTACATACAAATTTATGTTAAACTTGATTAGTATTTTTCTAATCATGCACTAAACCTAGCTTATCTTGTTAAACCATGTTTAACAACTCATGACATGTTATTATTTCATTGTGATTGTACTATGGTTTGTGTTTTGTTTTTTTTAAGAAAAGAAAAGAGAAAGGAAAAGTATAGAAAAGAAAAGTAAAATGAGGAGACAAGGGGACATCAAGGTATGATCATGAGAGAGGGAGGGAGAAAGATAGATATGGTTGCTCAAACATAAGCTTTTCTTCATTCATCATCATCATCTCTTCTTCCTCCTCTTCAACTCCTTCATCGCCTTTTCTACCATCCTCTCAGCCACCATAAACCACCACTCAAATCTCATCAAAACCTTCACAAAAATTGCTCCAAAGCTCAGTATAAGCTTCATGGTGGGATCAAGTTCTAGTTTTGAGCTCTCTTGGCCATCTTAGAATTTTCTTGGGTTGCTTCTTGAGGTAAAAATTTCCACCTTTAGATCAATTTTCAAGTATCATTACTATCACAATTAGTTTAAAGTTAAAATGTGCGTGTTTTCTAGATTTAGAATGTGTTTTCTAGATTTAGAATTTCTAAAGTGAGACTTAGTGAGTAGAACTTGTAGTAGTGGCTTATTAGAGGGTTTAGAGAGTGTTTACAACCCTATTAGTGATCAGATCCTTGATGTAATGGATTTTAGAATTTTCTGATATCTGTTTTGTGGAGATTTTGGTATTCAAATGGAATCTGGAGCAATTTGGGGTCTTTGCAAGATAAACAAACAATTACATTGATCTAGTTAAACCACCACAGAAGAACGAGACCCAAATTCCAAAGTTCAACCGCCGGTGGCGGTTATTGTAGCAGTTTCTGGCAGCCCAAATTTTGAATTGGGTGTTGGGATTTCGCCTGTAGCTCACACTCTTTATTACTTAGCCACTGTATTGTTAGTTTTGTCCAAGACTACTTTTGCTAAAATCTGAGAGTATTTTGAGTTGGTTTTGGTAATATTTTCCGATATTTGGAAACTTGACTTTTGATATTTGTGTTTTGGCTCATTCATTTAACGTTCTTACATAGACGTTGGAAGTAGTTTTGTTGTTTTAGAACGCATTGACCATAGGTTGTAACCTATGTACGCTATGCTCGTCGTATCGATTTTCGATTTGGATTTTTATGCGATACGATATGTTTTGACTTGTAGGTACAAGCGTGTGGACTTTCAGGACAACGAAGGAGGACAAGGCATCCGTCGGAATCGGCTAGGGTGGGGCGAATTAGCTGAGTAGATGTATATCTACGGGGAAGTAAAGTGGATGGCGTATAGCACCCCACAACCGTAGAATTCAGATGTGTGTGTGTATATGTATCTATGTATACATAGTTAGTAAGGTGTCTAGAATATCATACCCTAGTAGTGTACTTAATAGAAGATATTCCCTGGTTCTATTTTCTTACCATTAGGCTATACATATATACACACCTATATATGATATGAGGATAATCATGATATGATGATGATACAAGTCGATATGACATGATGATGATATGAGTCGATATGATTTGATATGATGATACGAGGCAATATATATATGATATGATATGACATGGCATGAAACGATATGACATGAGATAGTTTGATGAGATGAGATTAGATGATGTACGTGACTATAGATCCATACTATTTGATTGATGATATCGTACGATGGATTATACTGTACATGATATGATGAGGATGGATTGCCGACTTATAAATATCGATTCGAAAGATATTGATTAAAATATTTAAGTAGATATTATGATATATTTAGAGCCATACCTAGTTTCAAAACTAGCGAATCATCATGCACTTTTAAATGATAACTTCAAGGGACGCTACGACTTTTCAAATGGTATCTTTTTAAAAAACATCGTAGCCCTTATTTTCAAAAACAATGATTCGTACTATTTTAAACCATAACTGTATGGCTCATACGTAGTTGCATATTTTATTAATGTTCACGTTACGATTTCTTATTTTTGCATACGCTCGCATTATTTTCATTTACGATATATATATCTTACGTTTCGTACCCTTATCTTACATGAATTCGTTTGCTAGGACGCACTCACCATTACCAATGATGCACATGTTGCACGTACACATACTTGCCGGCTCACACACATATCCTCTTTAATTGCTATGCCGTGTACACATTAGAAATCACTATGTCACCATATCACCTTATAACCTGTTAGCATTTTAGTTACTGATCAGTACACGGTACCCCATACTATTATAGATATTGCACTTTTATTACCTTGCTACACGACACGCTCATATAAACACACTTGTTATGTATTACAGTGTTGTTCTGTTCCTGTGCATACTATTTCATTACTGCCATGCTTTTATGAGGTTCTGTTGAAATTTCTGGATTTGAGAAACCGCAGATATTATTTAAAAACTTGTGATTGTTTTAAAAACGTGGTTTCTCTTGATATGATATTTCGACGTCCGCTATGATATTTCTCGGTGTTGAGCTATGATGATTACCCGATTCGAGGAGTGAGGAGTCGCCGTCTGCAGGAACATAGTGAACCCGGTACAATATCTTGGGGCAAGAAGATCGTATAAAAAGACGGTGATCCTAGCAGGGAAACACTACCTAGCGATGACAGTATTGAACTCGGCGGATATTCAGAGGATACCAATCGGAGTGATATGAGACAGATGGATGTAAGGACCGATCTGATAAGATGATGCCTGAGATATGAGGGCCGATCTGATTAGACAGTGTTTGAGATATGAGGATTTACGTGTCGATACTGGACAAGGGTTTTATGACGATTTCGAGTGTCGATACTGGGCACTTAGGATTTTATGATGATTTGATGTGTCGTTAATGGACACACGTTGGATGATACATATTTATAATATGGATGACATGGTATCATATTTTGACATAAGCACGATATTATTATATTATTATACATATGTATACACGATTACCTTCGATACCACACGGTATGATAGTACTATTACTGTATGTCCTTGGAGATCGTTATACATTCGACTTCTACCTGACGATATCTTCTACTAACGAGTTGCTAACTCACCCCCGTTGTGCCGTAGTTTTCTTATAGGATTAACCGCTCGGATCAGTAAGGCTTGCTGGCACATTACTTCTTTTGAGTGGTTTGTTTGGTAGGTGGGTTACACTTTAGATCGTGACCACCAATTTTATATATTTATTCAGTTATAATTTAGTTAAAAGCTCCGACAACCAGACTATGTATATTTGGTAGACTTCGATACCCGTTGTATATTCTTTGGATTTAGAGTCGAGACATGTATATTCCTATATTGGATTTGATAATGTTTTGATTTTCTTTATTTTCTTTCTGTAATTGATCTTCGCCTTGGGTGTCGTATATTTCATTTTGCGTGGTTGTGTTTCTGCCGATTTGCGAAGAGCTAGTTCCCGCTTGGGGATGCCATATTATTACACTACTACAAATAAGGGTTGCCCCTACAGATAAATCCGTATGAGCAAACCACTGCCCCTACGGCTATATTTGTAGGGGCACAAAAATACACCGTAGGTGCACACGCTGCAGGTGCAAGTCTTAGAATTAAACATGCCCCTACGGAGTAATAATTGCCCCTACGGCTTAATGCATAGGTTCATATGTACCTACAGATTATACTGTAGGGACAAAATATTTATTTAATTTATCGGTTTATAAAATAAAATAGTTTCCCCTCCGGATAACTCCGTAGGGACAAATACATGCCCCTACGGCTTAATGCGTAGGTTCATATTTATGCCCCTACGAATAAATGTGTAGGGATAAATGTGTAGGGGCAAAATATCAGGTATCCTGATATTTTGTCCCTACGGATAAATGTGTAGGGTAAAGTTTATGCCCCTACGAATTAATCTGTAGGGACAAGGTTAGCACCTGTTACTGAGTCCATAGGGCATAATATCAGGTATCCTGATATTTTGTCCCTACGGATAAATATGTAGGTGCAAAGTTGGACCCTACGGATTAAACTGTAGGTGCAACATTTGTTATCAGGTTTTTTTTAAAGGGTTGTCTGTTTTTTCCTCATCATGTGCACAATAATATATACATCATATATGAAAGTAATCAACAAGCAGAATATATACCGCAGTATTTATAATCAACATCTCACGCATAATATATAAAAGAAATTAACAAGCAGAATACAATATCAATCTAAATCAATATGAACATGCAAACACCACCAATATCATCCAAAACAATATGTATCATATAAGTAAATACATGTTTAAAATATAAAAATCAAAAAGCTACCGTAGCTCGGTCCAGCTCCATCTCTGATAATCGTCGTAATCTGGTGCATCTGCTCCTCGGATAAACCCTGAGTCAACAACTCGAGCAATGTGGACTGTGCGGAAGTCTGAGCGGGCTGTGGAGCTGTAAGAGTGGTCTGCGCAACCGCAACCGAGGTAGTGGCTTGCGGAGCCGCAGCTGTGGGAGTCTAAGCGGGATGTGGAGCTGTAGGAGTGGTCTGCGCAACCGCAGCCAAGGTAGTGTCTTGCGGAGCCGCAGTCGAAGGAGATGCATTTGGACCCGCAGCTGAAGGATTTGCATGTAGAGCCTCAGTCGAAGTACCCTGTCGCGTCTGTTCAGTTTTGTGTGTAATAAACGAGTAAGAATTGTGTATTATTCGAATTCGTATCATTATCAGGTTATTGCGAAACCCCAATCTATGAATACTTAGGAATTTAGGCCTCGTTTGGATATCTAGTTTGGAAAACCGTAGTTTATTTTAATTAGACAGTTCTATATATATATGATTGATCAAAGCTAAGTCTACAACCAAATAAGCTCAGGCTACGTACTAATATTGCATATGTTGCTATCTATAATATGATATAATATTTTACTATTAAGTAGTATACATACCATCATCTTCTTCAACTCCTGGACGGCGGCCTTCAAGGTGTCAAGTTCTTGCTCTAGACGTCGCTCACGGGAGATAGAGGAAGTAACCGCCGGAGTGGAGTCCAACCTCATATGGGCCCTGCTAGGATCCAGTCCCCGGCATCTCTCCCAACCTCCGTGGTTCCCTCCGTGTGCGGTGTCTAGGACTAGGGTCAGCAGCATCGGATCGTTCTTTCCAGTAAAATCGATCCCCGATACCTTCGCATGCTCAACCACCTGCTCCTATACCCACATTAACCAATAAATTATAAGTATATCATTTAAATTTGAACTTTTCAAAAAAAAAATTTCAAATAAGGGTTGAATAAATATTAACACTTACGCAATACTCCTGGATAGCGGTGTCGGGTATCGAAGCTCTCCCATGGCGGGATCTGTTGAGGTGCCGTAGACGGCAAGATACGCGGACAGCACGCTCGGTGTACCCCCCTGCGCCAGGGTCGGAGCTCTCTGCAATTCGCAAAAAAATTACATATATTATACAATAAGTCTTAATATTACATTATATCATAGTAGATCTATTGTAATTTACCGATACCTCCATGGAACGAGTAATATTCCTCGAGCCACCTGTATAAGTGGGGCGAACCCTCTTCACCGACTTCCTATTCTCTTTATTTTGATCCGCCTGTTTCTACACAACACATTCAGATTTAGTTTTCTAATTAAGCAACACAAAAAAATAAATTATTTACTAAATAATGAATTACATTTAAAATACATACCTGTTTGCGCTGAGAGTTGAAATATTGGCACAATAGAGGCCATGTATCTATGTCGACTGTCGCAATGGCCGGAGTATATAGAAGGGCCTCTCTCTCTGCCTCAGGGGTCTCCATTCACAGGGAATGGCAGTCGATCTTCAGCTCATTTCTATTGTATCGGACCTTTAATTGCATGTTCTTCATCACGCCATGGTACAGAGCGTGAAGATCGAGCATCCTCCCAGGGTGATCAGGGTCGGGTACAGGCTGAAAATCGTAATCCAACTGCAAATACAAAAAAACAATGTTATTAAATTGCTGGTGTTAATAATAAATATATTGGATAAATCAAATGAAAATATATATTAATACCCGAGCCTGATCCCAAAAGAGGGCGAATGAGCGCCAGTGCTGGTCGCCCCACTCAACGTGAAGTGGATACTTCTTCACGAGGCGGCTCTCATCCCCTATATACCGGCCAAACCTCTCGGCATAATCGCCAGTATAGCAATAATCAGGGGTAAAGAAGAGGGCGAATGTTACCTCCCCCTAGCTCTGTCAGGCCTCAGCCTGTGGGACTGATTCAGGCCTCGAGTCCCCCTCTCGGGATGGGGATGCCCTGCGTCTACAAGAAATATCAAGACAATCACTATTAAGACAAAGGGGTATTAAGAAATCAAGGTTTAACGAAAATTGAAGTGTGATGTATACCTCCGGCGACAGAAGCACGAGCCTGGGCCCGGGAAGCAGCACGAGCGGGATGATAGTTCCTCCGGTGAGGAACAGCCGGTGACCCGGACGTGGATTTATCTCCAACTAGAAAATAAACATCGATAAAATTACATTAAGTTCATGTTTATTCTTAAAGGATATGTAAAATGAATAAATATTTTATATTTATTCATACAAACCTACAGACTGAGCGGAGGGTATGGAAGTGACGGGAGTGGCCCCTGCACCAGACGTGGACGCACCACCTATAATTAGACAATCAAATATTGACTATATAAGTAATTGCAAAAAGAATGTGTATATAAATAATATAACATCCTAAATCAACATGTATACACTATACGATATATAAACATATCCGCAGGTGCGGTGGTGAGCTCTGCCGAAGATGTAGAGGCACCACCTACAGCCCGAGAAGTAAATACGTAAGAGCAAAAAGAATGTATGTATATTTATGATATAGCATTCTAAATAAATATACATGCACTATATGATATATAAACATACTTGGAGGTGCGGGAGTGGCCTCTGTCCCTGATGTGGATGCATCACCAACAACTAAACAATCAAACATTGATAATGTAAGTAATTTTGACATGAATATGCATGAATATCTATAATATTACATTCAAAATGAATATGCGTGCAATATACCTGGAGGTGTGGCAAAGTCCACATGGAAGGAGGCATCTGAAGGGGTCTCCGATCGAGGTGCAAGACCGGCCCTCTGATGCTTTCTACGCAGCTCTCCAGGCGGCAGAACCGCTCTGCCTCTGCCTCTGCCGTGGGTGGAGCTCTTGCCACCCCTCGCTGCTGTTCATATCAGATTTTTGCATTTTCATACCGCCCAATTTTTATCACATTGCATATCGGTAGGTACTCTTGAGCCATGTTTGCTAGTCAATTGCAGGATACAGGTTCTCGGCTCTAAACGGTGAAATTCATGGAAAAACACGACAAAAATCTGGGTTCCTGCCAACCACAGATAAAACACGGATCTCCGCTCTTTATCCGTCTGTTGCCACACACCAGTTTAGGAGACAAAATGGCAAATCAAATGTCATTTTCATGCATAAGGCTCAATGGCAGCACAAGATCCAAGAAATCTACGTGGAGCTCGAGAAAATCATGACAAAAAGATCCATATCCAATCACCTTTTGATCAACAGAAATTTTGTAAAAATCGTGAAGCAATTCTGAGAAAAATCATATACCAGACTAATGGGCACATAAAACCAGGAATAACCACCAAAAAATGAAGACCCAATTCCTCTAAAGTGCCGCGGTTCCGCGGCAATAGCAGGCTTAGGCCGCGGAACCGCGGCCGTACTGTGGCGGCAGAAGGTGGGACTTCAGGGTTATTTTGGTCTTTCTATGTACAGGCAGAATATTGCCCTAGTTTTCCATTTCCCTGCCTATAAATAGCCCAGAACCTTGTGAAGCCAAGGGTGCATAATCTTGTATTTTTCTAGGTTTAGAATACTTGTTTCTTCTTCCTCTTCTCATCTCTTCTTCATTGAAAAACTTGTAGTGAGCTTTTGTGAGTGAAGAATGATGAATAAAGAAGTTCCTTTTGTTATTATATCTTGTCTTGTTCTTTAGTTAAATTATTATTGCTTGTAATTTTCATTTGTTAACTTAGTTGTTGTTATTTCTTGTTGTTTCTTTCTTTTCTCTTTTCCTTTATCCTTAAACAACCATGACGCTTACGCTTGATCCTTACCAAGGTGAGGTCGCAAATAGCTAGTTGTTATCTTCTAATCTCCTTCTTTCTATCTTCCTCGTTTGTTTTGTTTTCTTTTCGTTATGATGAGTGAGTAGTTCGATACTTGTTAGGGTAGGATAAGGGAAGTTTGAGAGAAGGAAATCTCTCTCACTCTTTCCTTGCCCAACATCTTAAAGCGACTCCCGTTAATTGAACCACAATCCGCTCCCTACGGCACCCTATCCTACATGATAGCGGTGATTCCGTAGTGAGACCGGTTGTGGTTGAATTAACCGGAGGTTATGGCTAAGAGCCAAGAACGGACGGACAAGCACCAAAAGGAAGAACTTAAGCGTTGGAAAGCCTAGCTTATACTCGCAAGTTCCTTCCTAGTCATGCTAATCCCCGTTGTTGCCGATTACCGTAACACCGATATTAAGAGTGGCAACGAAAGAAGTGAGCGACTCCTAACTCAAACTAACCTAATCCTAACCCTAACAAGCTCTCTTTACATATCATTTTAACACTTAGATAATCACAAACAAATCTGGAAACTTGGACTTAACTCGTTAAAACACATAGAAAAAGATTCCCATCTCCCTGCGGACGACCCGTACTCAACCGGCTAGCTACAAGCGAAACCGTCTTGATTGCGGTAATTAACTAAACTTGAACACGCAGAATCTCTACCAATCAAATGGCGCCGTTGCCGGGGAGACTGTAGTTTATTTCCTTGTGTAATTTCGGGTTAACTTGTGAATATAAATATAACCAAAACAAAAAAAAATACTTTGTAAAAAAATCTTTTTGTTATTTTTGATTAGTTTTTGTGCAAGTGTGCAGGATAATACGGAATTCGAGTTCAGTGCCAAAGACGTGGGATATTCGAAATTCAAGTTCAGTGCCAAAGACGTGGGAAGATAGACCCACATTTCGCTGCTACACCGCGACGGATCAAAACGAAGCAAACGGTCTACTGTAAAAATCTGGAGCAGGTACAGTGAGCAAATCAAGTTTCTGGAACTCCAGAAAAGAAGAGGACATCCAAGGAAGCACACACAAAAATTCCAGAGGCCCAATCCTACCTTACTGCCGTGGAACCGCGGCCATTTGGAGCCCTCATCAACTCAAAATCCCTTTGAGTGTTCCTTATCTCTTGATTGAAAGAATTAAAGTTAACCGCAATCAAGACGGTGTCGCTATGCAGCTAGCCGGTTGAGCACGGGTCGATCCATAGGGAGATGGTTGTATGTCCTTTCTTGTCTTAGACGAGTCAATAAAGAATTTGTGTATGTTTGTTCGATCTAACCTATGTGTATTATTTGCAAGTATAAAGTTGTTAAGAAAAAGATACGAGATTATAAGCTAAAGAAATCCGTACTCAAAACCTTTGAGCCGAGTCTTAACCAATTGAAGCTAGAGCAATCGGCAACAACGTGGATTAGGGGATTTAAGCGCGGTATTCGTGGAATACGGCTTATTTACCCTTGTCCTTCCGTTCTTGTCTCTTGCTTTCGCCTCCGGCCAAACCGAACGCAACCGGTCGCGGTTAGGAATCACCGTTACCTTGTTAGGGTAGGGTGCCTAACGGAGCGCTTGCGTATGGTTTGGGCGGAGTTCAATGAAAAATAACGGGAAAAGGAAATGAAAAAGAAGATATTAACTTACAATATCGTATTTCATCTTAACAATGATAATTACAACCATTCACAAAATGAACAAAAGAGAGCAAAAGAAAAGAACAAAGAAAAGAAAAGATTACAAGTAATTAAGTGCATGAATTAAATTGCAAATAAGTAAAGCAAGATAATAAAAAGCAAGTAATAAAAAGCGATAAAAAGAACAAGAAACTAGAACTCTAGACAAGCATGTGATCAATAACCAACCCTTAAACTTGCAAGCTCAATCAAGAGGTTGCAAGATCAAGGGAAGGGTAGAGAACGCATGTGAAATGAAGCGCTAATTCCATAAGAAAATACGACCCTTGAGATCAATAACTAACCCTTAACCATTCAAGCTCAATGAAGAGGTTGAATGATCAAGAGAAAGCAAGAATCTCAAGGGGAAGAAGAAACAAAAGAGAATGATACAAAAAGCCCTCATCTTCATTGATCTCCCACTCAAAAAGCTCTCACTACAATTTTCATGGAAAAAGAATGAAGAAGAAGAAGAAAAAGACTAAATCCTAAAAAGAAAGAAGAACAAAGAATGAACACCAAAAGCTTGGCAAGTTCTGGGGTATTTATAGGAGGTGAACTGAAAACCTAGGGCAACAATCTGCCATAAAATGAATGTACCAAAATGCCCCCAAAAAACGACAGAACGACGACCCCACATGGCCGCGGATCCGCGGCCATCTTGGTGAGTTGGGTGATCGTACTTGGTGGCATTCCCTGGTTTACTTTTTCCTCGTGTTTGAAAACTTCAAACTGCACAAAAGTCTTCCAGAATATCTGCAGATTTTTTAGTCCAAGATTGCTTTCTTTTCTTCACTTTTGACTTTATCTCCCTCGAGCTCCGCGCACCCATTGATTCTTGTGCAGCCCCCCTCGTGCTCTGTGCTTATCCTAGACACGAATGACCACTGTCATATGTCTTGTCTCTGGAACTGGTACTCGGCACTGGACGGATATGGATGACCGGAACCCGGCTTTTATCTGCTGTCAACAGATGTTCTGCTTTTGGCGTAACTGTGGAGATTTTATCTTGATTTGCAATATTTGTACTGGAAACCTGTATTCTGTAAATATGTAACAAACACGGATAAAAAGCACCTACCTATAAACACACGAGCGTAAGAATGGGCGGTATAAAATGCAATATTCTGTTATGAACAAATACCCCCAAACTTAACTTTTGCTCGTCCCGAGCAAAACCAATTAGTCACAAAAATAAAATCCTAACCGCACTTTCGCAGGGAACGCGATTGCACTGAGCACGTGCAACAAGCCGTTAAACCTCTAGGTGTCCCTAGTAGGAGGAGTGTTGTCTCCTGAGGGTTTTCAGCGGATACTACCCACAAAATCCCGTCAAGCTAGTGTCATAAGTTAACATCGATTCTACTCCTATAGTTTAGTATTTACGTTAGAAATTCTATCATCCTAAGTTTGAAATATCCAACCCTTATTTTTCACACCTCCTATCTATTTAACCTTAGGTCATATACGTTCCAAAAAAGTTTAGAAAGATGTTGGTTCTCCTGAGTTTTCCTTCTAAAGTGCAGCCTCAAATCAGGGATTTTTATCAACTTTACAGAAAACACAAGTCTTATTCTTTATTTCTATCTTTTATTCAAACATCGATTGTATACCCCTACGTGTGTGTATATTTGCACCCCTACACTCAAGAATTCAATTCAAGCTATAATACCCTTGCCCTAATACCGAATACTACTTCTTTTCATTAAGGATGGACGGATTTGCTCGCACACCTTTCATGCGACTATTAATGCTTCTTGAGGCACTAACGACCGATTACTGAATGTGTGAACTTTAAAGCGTAAATAGCAGTTTCCAGGTCTTGACTTTATTCTATTTTTTCTTTTTCTTTTTTCTTTTTCTTTTTCTTTTTCAAGACTGGATATATTTTTCAATATGCTCTTTTGGTGTTTAGCTTTAAATACCGTTTTTTCTTTCATACTAAGCTTTTAGGCAAGAGTATTTCTAGGTATCCTCTACTATCCCAAGTTTCAAGGTGCGTGTAAGTGCAGTTTGTAGGGTATATACTTTCTAAATTTAAACTCAAGAAAAGAAACTATTTTTCAGACTTATCCTCCAGTAAAGCTTCAATACTTTCCCTTCATCTTGACTTAACTCAAGAACTGAACTCAAGATTACCTATTTCTCAAAAAAACTGTAAGGACGTATACTTACCAAAGTTAGACAGAATGAGGGTTATTTTTAGGGTTTTCAAATCCTAAGCCTAGAATTTAGTTATTTCTATCATATCAACTAAACTTTCGGAATAAAGATCTAAGTTACCCTATTAGCTAACTTGACGACAAAGTTTTTATATTTTTGGAAAATTTTCGATTTTTGTAGGTTTTTAATAAGGTATGCAAATGCAAAATATACAAATGAATGCGAAGGAAGAAAGCTTACCGAGCACACCCCCAAACTTAAACTTGACAGTGCCCTCACTGTCAGGCTACACCAAGAGGGTCAAAAAATGTCGGCGCTCCCTAGAAACAAATTATATACAAAACAAAAAGGAAAAAAAAATATATATATATACAAAAAAGAGTCCCCCCCAAACTTAAGTAAAACAGTGTTTCCACTGTTAAGCGTTGAGGTTCAGGATTAGGGGGGAAAGAGAATAGTATCAAGCTATACAAGGCCTTACAAAGGCCAAAAGTGAGCACCAACCATTCAAAGATCTTATCATGATAAAGCAGTGGTTGGTCAAAGAAGGCGTAGAGAAAAGAAATGGAGAATACGCGAGACCGTATAGGGATAGAAGTGGGATACGGTCTCGGTATATGAGAAGAAGAAGAATGGCGGAAGGGAAAAAGAAGTGGAGTACGAACTCGATGGTGCAAATGGAGTAAATAGATTAGCACAATTTGTGATGACCGATGTGTGAAAAGCGATTGTGCCAATATATTTACCCGTCGAGAAATGGGGTCAAATCCCTCAAGAGTCATGAGAAACCATGGGTACGCCGAACTCGGTAAACCAGACATATGAAATGTAAGTGAGACGGGTTCTTGCAAGGTCGGAACGATGGAAAGGATGGAGGAAAGTGATCGAGGAGGGGTATCGGTTAAGGTTTCGGGAGGGTGCACACAGTCAATGAAAGGAACAGGATGAATTAGAAAATCCGACTCATCAATTAAAACTGGTTCATCCTCAAAGCTATCCTCAAAATTCTCCTCAAAATTTAGCACATCCATGCATTTCTCTTCAAAATTCAGACGCATATGGGGTTCGGGAAAAACAGTTAATGACTCGGGATGATGAATTGGAGAGAAAAACTCTGCCGGATCTACAGGTTCATCATCCAAAATATTCCCGGCGTCAATATCCTTAATCAAGTGAAAGTCAATTTTCTCCGACATCTCATCAAAAGCATGGATTTCAATCAATTCAGGTTCTAAGATGGAGGTGTAGAGGTCAAAAGGATTGTTTGTGGTTTCACTTGGCAAGGTCCCTTCACAATCTGGCAAATCAAACCCTACAAAGTCGCACAACTCATTAAACATTCTATCTTCAATTGATAATTCAGTTGGGACACTTGATAGACTTTCAACACAGGAGTTGTGGGATTCAATTTGAAACGGGTAGGTTTGATTTGGAAGGGGGTACAGCTCACTCAAATTCACAGCCTGTCCAACCGCCTCTTCATACATTGGAAAATTTGGAGCTAGTTGAAAACTAGCTACCGGGTCACTAGGTTGTATGAGGGCGGCCATGGACGCATCCAAATCCATCATCTGTTGGTACGACGCTACCCTAAAGTCTTCCAAAGACTGTTCCAGACTAGACATGGGTTGGGAAGGGGTTTCAGTAAAAGATTCAAAGTTGTTTGGATACTGAAAACTCCCAAATGGCGGTTCTGAAGCAATGTCTAGGGAAGGTGAAAAAGTAGGGTAGGATTGGTAGGAATTGAATGGCTGGATAGGAGCAGGATCAACATTTGGATAGGAAGGTGAATGGAATTGTCGATCCCAAGAATTTGAAGTGGTGAAAGGAGTGAAAGATCGGCTACGGGATTGTTCAATACGTTCAGCGATGGACAAAGGACGACTTGCAAAAGGGGTATCAACATAAGCGGGTGGGGGAGGTTGAAAAGGTTGATACAGAGTAGATTGCGAAGGGCAAGTGTTTGTCCTAGACGCGTCTATCCGATCTTTCAAAGAGATTTTGGGCATGGATGGATCGTTTGACGTTCGGCCAAAGCAAGAACCGTAAGAAGTAATGTCTGGTTGTGGGTACCAAAGTTCGGCAAGAGTTTTGCGAGGTGGGGTACCCATGATATGAAGAGAGAAAGAAAGAAAGGCAGAGAAAAGGAGGGGGAAAAGAATGTGATTTTATTTTATTTTTAAATTTTTTTTTTTTTAGATATTAACAAAAGAATGAAATATACACACAAAAAAGAATAGGGACAAAAACAATCATGACACGAAAATACCACACACCTAATCGTTCTAGGGTTCACCTAGGTCAACTATACCTGCTCCAGAACTTGATTGTCGAAGTAAAACTGTGTCGAGAAACGGGCTCAAGATACACTGATCACGAGGCCAGGTAAGTGCAGAGATAAGGGGAGGTTTTCCAACGCTTTCGCGAAGTTCCTTAATTAAATAACCCTTTCTCTTTTGGCGGTTTCGCCGTTAACATTTTCCTAGACACCCCGTAAACAATATACCGTTAAGCGAGGTTCTAAACACAGTTAACTTCTCCTAGTGAGCGCGAAGTCCTTAAGGCTTAAAGTCTAATTTCTTTTAAAATTTGTGCGGGTAAACGTTATGCTCAAGTTCGTGATTTGTGGGCCACGGAAAAGGTGATGAAATCCTTTACCGTATATTGTGGGGTTCGCTTGCCCTTAAGTCCGTATTAATGTATGCAATGCGCAATTCAAAAAATTCTATAAAGAATCAAACAATCGTTTTTTAGTTTTAAGCACGGCACTGCAACAAATACGGGTTAGTCAATTTTTTTTTTTTTTGCGTTTGCTAGCGAACTTGCAAAGAATCCTGCAAAGAATAGTATATTGGAAGCGTCGGATTTGAGAAGAAGGTGTTAGTAAAATATGTACCGTTAAGTTTTGGGTTAGGAAACCCCCGTTGAATCAAATCCGGTAAGCTTGGAAAGTTCGCTTGCGCGGGTCAAACTACCCGGATCTTTGGCACTGTACTTCGCAATCACCTTAGCCTTGAATGCACACTTTGCTCCCACAATCGCAGTTTGCAAATACGCAAAAATCTGCACACTTGCCCACAAAAATGATCAAAAAAAAACAAAAAGAATTTTTTTTTATATATATACACAAAAAGAATATTAACCCGAATAACAAAAAAGAAAATACGCTACCGTCTCCCCGGCAACGGCGCCATTTGATTGAAAGAATTAAAGTTAACCGCAATCAAGACGGTGTCGCTATGCAGCTAGCCGGTTGAGCACGGGTCGATCCACAGGGAGATGGTTGTATGTCCTTTCTTGTCTTAGACGAGTCAATAAAGAATTTGTGTATGTTTGTTCGATCTAACCTATGTGTATTATTTGCAAGTATAAAGTTGTTAAGAAAAAGATACGAGATTATAAGCTAAAGAAATCCGTACTCAAAACCTTTGAGCCGAGTCTTAACCAATTGAAGCTAAAGCAATCGGCAACAACGTGGATTAGGGGATTTAAGCGCGGTATTCGTGGAATACGGCTTATTTACCCTTGTCCTTCCGTTCTTGTCTCTTGCTTTCGCCACCGGCCAAACCGAACGCAACCGGTCTAGGTTAGGAATCACCGTTACCTTGTTAGGGTAGGGTGCCTAACGGAGCGCTTGCGTATGGTTTGGGCGGAGTTCAATGGAAAATAACGGGAAAAGGAAATGAGAAAGAAGATATTAACTTACAATACCGTATTTCATCTTAACAATGATAATTACAACTATTCACAAAATGAACAAAAGAGAGCAAAAGAAAAGAACAAAGAAAAGAAAAGATTACAAGTAATTAAGTGCATGAATTAAATTGCAAATAAGTAAAGCAAGATAATAAAAAGCAAGTAATAAAAAGCGATAAAAAGAACAAGAAACTAGAACTCTAGACAAGCATGTGATCAATAGCCAACCCTTAAACTTGCAAGCTCAATCAAGAGGTTGCAAGATCAAGGGAAGGGTAGAGAACGCATGTAAAATGAAGCGCTAATTCCATAAGAAAATACGACCCTTGAGATCAATAACTAACCCTTAACCATTCAAGCTCAATGAAGAGGTTGAATGATCAAGAGAAAGCAAGAATCTCAAGGGGAAGAAGAAACAAAAGTGAATGATACAAAAAGCCCTCATCTTCATTGATCTCCCACTCAAAAAGCTCTCACTACAATTTTCATGGAAAAAGAATGAAGAAGAAGAAGAAAAAGACTAAATCCTAAAAAGAAAGAAGAACAAAGAATGAACACCAAAAGCTTGGCAAGTTCTGGGGTATTTATAGGAAGTGAACTGAAAACCTAGGGCAACAATCTGCCATAAAATGAATGTACCAAAATGCCCCCAAAAAACGACAGAACGACGACCCCACATGGCCGCGGATCCGCGGCCAATACCCCCTATTGGCCGCGGATCCGCGGCCATCTTGGTGAGTTGGGTGATCGTACTTGGTGGCATTCCCTGGTTTACTTTTTCCTCGTGTTTGAAAACTTCAAACTGCACAAAAGTCTTCCAGAATATCTGCAGATTTCTTAGTCCAAGATTGCTTTCTTTTCTTCACTTTTGACTTTATCTCCCTCGAGCTCCGTGCACCCATTGATTCTTGTGCAGCCCCCCTCATGCTCTGTGCTTATCCTAGACACGAATGACCACTGTCATATGTCTTGTCTCTGGAACTGGTACTCGGCACTGGACGGATATGGATGACCGGAACCCGGTTTTTATCTGCTGTCAACAGATGTTCTGCTTTTGGCGTAACTGTGGAGATTTTATCTTGATTTGCAATATTTGTACTGGAAACCTGTATTCTGTAAATATGTAACAAACACGGATAAAAAGCACCTACCTATAAACACACGAGCGTAAGAATGGGCGGTATAAAATGCAATATTCTGTTATGAACATCTCTCTCCCACTCCTCTGGACTCCAATAAACTGTGTTTTCTGCAGCATTCTTTGCGCAAACTCTCTTCCCCGTTCCAATAAACTGTTTTTGTGCAGGATTCTTTGCGCCGCGCTAAAAATAAAAATTGTTTGCAGTTGATTTGTTACCGCTTTGCATTCATTAATACGGACTTAAGGGGCTTGAAACCAATTCAGATTGGGTGGGGATTTCATCACCCTTCCCAGGACCCCAGAAATCACAAAAAGCATATGCATTGACCATTGTTAAATTAAAAAATACTAGACTCAGCCCTAAGGACTTCGCGCTCAATAGGACAGAGGACTAGTTACAGGCATCGGCCGTTTATCCTATCTGACTTTTGCGGTGCCTAGGCAAGTGTGACGAAGGCAAGTGGTTATTTAATTAAGGAACTTCGCGAAAGCGTTGGACAACCTCCCACTTACCTGGCACTTATCTGGCCGCATTTGACAGAGAAGAGGCGGTTTGAGGTCCTATTTCTAGCCCTCTGGAATAGTTAGGAGCTGTCTAGCAGACCTAGGTGACCCTAGATCTAGGTGTGATTGCGCATATCTTGTTTGTGATTGCTTAAAGCCATAAGTCCGTACATATTTCTGTAAAGCTCTTTCTAAAAATAAAAAAAGAAAAGAAAAAGATCAAAAACTTTTATAAAAACTTGCCCTTTGTCGCCAAAATCCATTTTTCACCCACCACCCATCGCCTTTCTCCATTGACGTTTTCTTACCCTCACTTTCTCTGCTTTGACTATACTAAACTCGTTTAGTGTATGTCCGCTTGGACTCGGGACACTAGCGCCCGCCTAGTCCGCGTTACGTTAGTCGCTACCGACTACGCGATCGACTCAGACGTCGAAACTCCATCCACACCTCTTTCACCCTTACCTTTGCCGGCCAACTCCGACGTTGACCGGAATTCTGTTCATACATCTTCACCTTCACCATCACCAACCTCTTCTTCCGCGATGTCAGGATTTAATCCGAATATCTCTTTGACTACCCTTGGATTGGCTCCACCTCCTACGGAGACCAATAACCCACCACCACCGCCTGTTGTAGCGCCGCAGCGAATCGCGCTCCAGGATCGTTTCTATCCCACCCGTTCTGCACTTCCCACCTGCCTTTCTCTTCCACCGGCCAATGGGGATAGTTTTGAAATTAAGCCCCACTTCATCAACATGCTTCCACGATTTCATGGGCTTGAATCTGAAGATGCCTATATCTTCATCAATAAATTTCAAAACGTTTGTGCCATGATGAAAACTACCCAACTGTCGGACGATGCTATACGTCTACGGGTCATTCCGTTCACTTTATGCGATCTTGCTGAAAAATGGCTGTATAGCACCGCTTCCCATTCCATAACCAGTTGGGACGAGTTTGTAAAAGCGTTTCTAAAGAAATTTTATCCGAATCATAAAACCGCAAGGATTCGCAATGAAATCAACCAATTCTCTCAGCTTCCTTCTGAACCCTTCTGGAAGTGCTTTGACCGGTACAAAGACCTTCTTGTTCAGTGTCCTCACCACGGTATAGAGAAATGGCAACTTTGCCAAACCTTATACGAGGGCCTGAACCCAGCAACAAAGCAGTTGTTGGAAACCATCTGTCAGGGCCACTTCCTATCAAAATCTGACGAGGAAGCGTGGCAATTCTTTGACGACCTTACGGAGCAAACGCTACAATGGGAGAGCACCAGACCAACTTCTTCTTCTTCTACCTCCACTTCTACCGGTCAGTCTAGGGTAGGAGTTCACCAACTTGATGTCTCTATTGCGATGAAAGATGAAATAGCTGCAATAACGAGAAAGCTTGAAGCGATAGAGAGCAAATTTTCTTCTCCTACTCCTGCCCCTGTTCTTCCCCTTCGTACCATCTGCGCTTGTTGTTCCGATCCTTCTCACTTAACCGAAGAGTGTCCTTACAATCCACCATCGCAAGGACAGGATCAGGTTAATGCTGCATTTCAGCAAAGACCGAGGAATGATCCATACTCTTCCACCTACAATCCCGGTTGGAGGAACCACCCCAATTTCGCCTGGAATCAGAATCAGAATCAATTCCAAGGCAACAATTTCCAAAGGCCCCCTCCGCCGCAAAAACAAGCGCAACAAAAAACTCAACATCAATTTCAGCAGCCCTTCCAACCCCAACCTTTCCAAAATCAGACGAACAACTTTGCACCCAACAATTCTTTTCCACCAAACAACTTTGTTCCGTCAAACAACGATAAGGTTTCCTCGCTCGAACGAAGTCTGGAGGCGTTCGTCAAACAATCGACACAATCCACTGCCAACATCCAGTCTTCCATTCAGTCCTTAGTGCAACACACTGCCGCTCACGGGCAAAGCATCAAGACCATCGAGGCCCAGATTGCGCAGCTGAATGCAGCCTTAAGCGAGCGAGAGAAGGGGAAGCTCCCGTCCCAGCCACTCCCAAATCCCGGTCACCCACAGAATGTACATGTTGCTCTTGAACAACAGAACCATAATGTGAGTGCCGTGACCACATTGAGATCGGGAAGGATGTTGCAAAACAACATTGGCACACGGATCAACGATGACACCCCGGCCGCTGCTTCTTCTTCTTCTTCTTCTTCTTCTTCTTCTCCTGCTTCTTCGTCTTCTGAGCCTATTCTCCATTCTTCAAAAGGCTCTCCTTCTTCTTCTTCTTCTGCTCTGAACGGACCCGCTTCTCACTCCGCGAAAACACCTGTTCTGGGATCCGTTCCAACTCCACAATCTCCTCCACAAGCATTAGACTCAACCAATTTTAAAAACGTCCCATTTCCAAACCGGTTGAGGTCTAATAAACAAAATCCTCAAATGGAGAAGATTCTGGAGTTATTTAAGCAGGTTAACATTAACATTCCTCTTTTAGATGCCGTCCAACAAGTCCCGTCCTACGCGAAAATCTTAAAGGACTTATGCATGAAAAAGAGGAAGTCTCAGGTACCCAAGAAAGTTTTCTTGGCTAGTGCTGTGAGTGATGCCCTTACCCAATCTTTACCACAAAAACGGAAGGACCCTGGCTGTCCTACGATTTCTATTACCATTGGGGATAAGAACATCAACCGCGCACTATTAGATCTTGGTGCCAGTGTTAATCTACTTCCGTACTCAGTATACGAGCAATTAGGCATAGGAGAGCTGAAACCCACGCACTGCACTCTCCAAATGGCCGACCGATCGATCACCCATCCTAGGGGTGAGCTAGAGGATGTGTTAATCAAAGTCGGGGACTTCATATTCCCCGTCGAGTTCATTGTATTAGACACACAGCCTGTAGCTAACCCCCGGAATCAAATTCCGGTGATACTCGGTCGCCCATTCCTTGCAACCTCAAATGCTGTGATCAATTGTCGCAATGGTTCGATGAACCTCTCTTCTGGAAACATGACGATTGAACTCAACATTTTTAGGTTGGGGAATCAGCCCTCCGAACCTAATGCTCATATACTGGACGTTTGCTCGATCTAGGAGATCACCCCTGAAGAGTGTGAATTCGAGGAGTTTCTGTTTGATCACAATAATCTTGACGCCACTAGTGCGTTCCTCCTCGAACCTGCTGCTGTTTCTGCGCCCGACAACGACTACGAGTGTTTCACGTTCTCGAACGATCTTAGCCGCGCACAACCCGAGTTTGAATCTTTCGAATTTCCGGATGAGTTACCTGAACCATCCAACTCGGTCGCTTACACTCGTTTTGAACCTTTGCTGGAGTCCTTTGAGTTCGAGACCTCGGCACCAATCTTGCCTTCAATCGTTTCACCTCCATCGCTCGAACTCAAGCCTTTGCCGTCTCACCTTAAGTATGCTTACTTAGGTGACAACGAGACCCTCCCTGTCATCATTTCGGCTTCTCTAGCTCCAGAGCAAGAGAAAGCCCTTCTCGCGGTCTTGCACAGCAACAGGCAAGCTTTTGGCTGGTCCATGGCAAACATCAAGGGGATTAGTCCCCTGATCGTTGAACATCATATTCATCTGATGGATGAAGCCAAACCAGCCCGGGATCCACAAAGGCATCTCAATCCAGTCATGAAAGAGGCTGTGAAGAAGGAGATCGTAAAATGTCTAGATAGTGGTATCATTTACCCTATCTCTGATAGCCAGTGGGTTAGCCCCATTCACGTTGTCCCCAAGAAATCAGGTATAACGGTCATCACTAACGAAGCGAATGAGTTAATCCCTACTCGCACCCAAACTGGGTGGCGAGTATGCATCGATTACAGAAAACTCAACGCCGCAACGCGGAAAGACCACTTTCCGCTACCTTTCATTGACCAAATGCTTGAACGATTGGCCGGACACGAGTACTACTGCTTTCTTGATGGCTACTCCGGCTATAATAAAATTCCCATCGCCGAAAAAGACCAGGACAAGACCACTTTCACTTGTCCTTTCGGCACGTTTGCATATCGACACATGCCCTTTGGGTTATGCAATGCGCCCACTACCTTCCAGCGGTGTATGATGGGAATCTTCTCAGACATGGTGGAAAAATTTCTGGAGATTTTCATGGATGATTTCTCTATCTTCGGCGATTCCTTCAACGAGTGTTTGCTGCATCTTGACGCTGTCCTTACCCGATGTAAGGACAAGAATCTCACTTTGAATTGGGAGAAGTGCCACTTCATGGTGCGCGAAGGTATTGTCTTAGGACATATCATCTCGCAAAATGGCATAGAGGTTGACAAAGCAAAGATTGAGGTCATTTCCAATCTACCTCCTCCCCGATGCGTCAGAGATATCCGAGCCTTCCTTGGCCATGCCGGTTTCTATAGACGGTTCATCAAGGACTTTAGCAAGATTGCTAGGCCCTTGACTCTTTTACTGGCCAAGGATACGCCATTCGACTTCAACTCAAGCTGTGTGACTGCATTCGAGTCATTGAAACGCTCACTCACTTCTGCTCCCGTTCTTTCTTCACCTGACTGGACGCACCCATTTGAGATTATGTGCGATGCATCCGACTTTGCCATTGGTGTTGTCCTTGGACAACACATCAACAAGATGCCGCACGTAATCTATTATGCGAGCCGAACCCTGAACGACGCTGTTCCCCTCCGAACGGCGGCGCACAAGACTGCGATGTCTTGGTACTGAGATTCGGGGCAGATGCTAATTGGTGCTATCCGTTCACCTCTCCGAAGATGCCAAGTTGATTTATGGCACCATATATCGAAGGTTTAAATAGATGCGGCCGATGTAGCAGACTTCGTCAGATTCCCCCTCGTTTGAGGGGTTTTTGATTGTGGGGACGCTCTTCCCTGCAGGCGCAAGCCCCTGCAGTTAATTACGCTACCGCATCGCGGTAACAACTTTCTCCTTCTCCAGATGGTCACTTCGTGTCGTGGGTGTTTGTTTTATTTGTGGTTGCCCGTGGATTGTATACGGAGACTGAGTTATGTCGTCGCCCGTAGGACGTGGACTAATCCAAATCCGTATTTATCTTAGATTTGGGTTTGGGGGTTTGGTTTGAGGATACGTTAGCCATATTTGAGGCTAAGATCAACTCAAACGTTTGTTAAGGATACGTTAGTCTAACTTGAGACTAAGATCAGCTTAACGGGATCGTTTAGATCCGACAAAAGAGCATTTGGGCTCTATTGTTCCAGTTTAGGGACATAGTGGTCCATTGAATATGTGGCCGTCGGGACCCATCACCTCTCTGACGACGTTGAAGGATTACAACGACAGATATCAGAGGAGTTCAGAGATGTACCCTTGAACCGAAGTTGATTTGGGAGGATTCATAGTCCAGTCTGTTTGAAGGTTTAAGGATACGTTAGCCATATTTGAGGCTAAGATCAACTTAAACGGGATCGTTTAGATCCAACAAAAGAGCGTTTGGGCTCTATTGTTCCAGTTTAGGGACATAGTGGTCCATCGCTAGTTTAAGGACATTGCGGTCCATGGGTAGTTTAAGGACATTGCGGTCCATTGTTAGTTTTAAGACATCTCGGTCAAGGTTAAGGACGTCGTAGTCCATGGGTTTAAGGACCCCACAGTCCATTGTTAGTTTTAAGACGTCTCGGTCAAGGTTAAGGACCTCATAGTCCATGGGTTTAAGGACCCCACAGTCCATATCAATGTGTGGTCATCGGGACCCGTCACCTCTTTGAAGACATTGAGGGATTACAATGCCAAGTATCAAAGGAGTGAAGAGATGTACCCTAGAACCGAAGTGGATTAAATAGTCCTGGGCCCAATTTGGGATCAAGACCAATTAATTATGTTATGAGCCCATTAGCCCAGTTAATTACGAATTGAGGACTTATGGCCAGCTTGGGCTAAGTCCAATCAGGAGAGGCTTTGCCTCTATCCATTTAGCCAATTGGACTAATGTCTAGTGTTAAACACTAAAGACCAACCAGTGTTGAACACTGGGAATGAGATTGACAAGTTAGTGTTTAACACTAAAAGATAATTGGTGTTAAACACCAGCAACAGGGCTTTCAAATTAGTGTTAAACACTAAAACAGATCAGTATCAAGCACTGGCAACGGAGATCTCAAATTAGTGTTAAACACTAAGGTAGTCAGTGTTGAACACTGCGAATAAAGTTTTTTGATTAGTGTTGAACACTAAGGCCCAACAGTGTTTTAACACTGGATTCGGGAGTTTCAATTTAGTGTTAAACACTTAAGGCAAGAGGGGTCACGTGGCAACACGTGAGAGCGCCCTCCCTTCATTTGTTTTGCTGAGATTATCGCATCTTTCAGAGCATCACGTGCCATCACGTGACGGGCATTCGAATGCTTATATGTTAAAGCTTCTGTCAAGGGTCACGTGGGTCACGTGGGGCACTGCCTCAAAGGGGCTTTCTGTAGGTCTTTTGGGGGGGTCACGTGGTGGCACGTGACCCTGCCTCTATGTATGTTGTTTAGAGGATCTGTTAATCTTTTCCAGGAATTAAATTCCTCGTAGGGTTGAACCTTGACAATAATTTCAGAGGAATTAAATTCCTACTTCCTTTTGAAGATTTATATCCTGGAGTAGAGTTGGACTCTGAATTTTCTGTAGGAATTAAATTCCTCATATATGTGAAGAACTGAATAGGGTTAAACCCTAATAAAAGCTTTTAAGGAATTAAACTCCCATTCTCTGTTAAATTACGATTAAGGGAATTAAATTCCCGCTGTTTCAACAAAACTAAGTTCTTAACTAGGGTTAAACCCTGTTTCTCTTTGTTCTGAAGGAATTAAATTCCCGTGACACAGGGTCAAACCCTAATTTTATTTTAAAGGAATTAAATTCCTATAATTTTGTGAGAATTAAATTCTCGTGCTTCCGTTCCCTCTCTATGTTTTGGATCTGTATGGCAGGATCTCGACCCATTGAGAATTAAATTCTCAACTTCAAGGGGAGATGTGCACTTTGCAGCTCCTCTATCAAAGAGAGAAGAAATATGTTCTTCTGTTTTATATATCAGAGTTAAACTCTGTTGAGAATTAAATTCTCTTTCTTTCAAAAAGCCTTCCCTTTCTTACCTAGGGTTTTCTTTTGCAGAAGATCCAAATTCCTCAAAATATCAAGGCTCTCTCCCTTTTCTTCCCTCTGCGTATATATCTCTCTCCCTCTGTGTCTCTTGGCTCCTATTTATAGGAGAAGCAGCCGAATCAATTAGTTTTTGACGAATCTTCATCGAGAGATTTGATTTGCATCCGTCATTCGTTTTTGACCTTTGGATTATTAGGTGAATTTTATTCACCATTGGATTTCGAATCCAGGGATTCTCTTTTGTTATTTCGGTTAGATTTAAAGGGGAAATCTTTCCAAACCCCAGATTTTCCCATGGATAGATGATATTTAATCACCTCTGAATCTTCAATTCGATTGGTTCAAGATAATCGCTTTCCTTTGGAAAGATTTGAATCTCTTTCAGAATTTAATTCTGTTAACAAAATGGGCTTTGAAAGCCGGTCACGTGTTACCACGTGACCCTTGGTCACGTGTGGGCACGTGACCCATGGTCACGTGTGGGCACGTGACCCTCTTTGGAATGAGCCCTCTTCTTTCCTTTTGCGCTCTTTCTTCTGGTTGCTGCTTAACCATCACGTGCCACCACGTGACCCCTGGTCACGTGTGAGCACGTGACCCTTGGTCACGCGTGAGCACGTGACCCTTGGTCACGCGTGAGCACGTGACCCTTGTCTGGACTCTTTTTCTTGATTTAACTGGAGAACAATTCTGATGTTTTGAGCGTCAAGTGCCAACACGTGACCCCTGGTCATGTGGGAGCACGTGACCTCTTTGAAGCTTTTTCCTTGATTTGATCAGGGAACCGATGTGCCTTTGAATCCGCTTTAAAATGTCACGTGACAACACGTGACCCTGGTCACGTGGGAGCACGTGACCCTTTCTGAAGCCCTTTTCTTTGATGTAGTCAGGAAGCTGAATCTGCCTTGATGATGCTTTTAGATGTCACGTGCCAACACGTGACTGCTGGTCACGTGTAAGCACGTGACCCTTTTCTGAAGCCTTTTCCGTAAGCTTTCCTGATTTTAAATCAGGAAATAAATGCCCCCACAGCGTTGTTCTCACGTGTCTGCACGTGAGTGCAACGCTGTCACTTTTGTGACCGCTGGACCTGCTTTGGGGGAGTAGGGTAGACGAAACGTCCTTTTAGAAGCGCCTTCACTTTTTCATGTCCTTCCTTTCAAACCTTTCTTTTAAGAATTTGATTCTCGTTCTCAGAACTTAGTTCTCTGTTGTGTCTGTGCAGTGCCGCCTCATTTTCCATCAAAGGCTAGTGCTCACGTGTTGCGTATGCAGGGATCTGCTTGATGGGGACGTTTCATTTCCCTAACCTAATTCCAACGCGTCGTTGGATTTCATTTTCAACGCTCTCCCCTTCTTTTCGGGCTTTGAGAATAGTCCCACCATGCACAACATTTTTTGTGCATAGCATTAAATGCTCCCCTTTATAACCTGAACCTTATGCCTTACTTCTTTTCTTCACAGAGAAACCCATTCATACCTTGAGGTGGTCATCTTTAAGAACCCGATCAATCTCCATGGCTTGCGATCGTCCCCATGCTCGTTGGCAACCATGGGAGGTTCCCCTTGAGGAGATAATTCCTCGCTTCGCTGCGCGGCTGGCGGATCCCCTTCTCACCGACGCTCAATGTGACACGGTGATGTACGAGCTACTGACCCGTCGGGGCTCTCCTCTTCCCATGGGCTCCATTTGGCTCCGGATGATCCTCCAGTCTGTGCTTGCCGATATACCCCCTCATCCGGCGGAGATGACTTCGGCGATCCTTGACGCGGCGGAGGACAAGCTTGAGTGCTTTCATGAGGCTTGTCTAATCACTCAAGCTCTGAAGGATCACTCAGTTCATTTACTGAGTCAGATAAGAGCTTGTCGGGCCGTTATGTCTGCTTTCGCTGATGAGCACGGCTCCAACCGGTGGGGAGCGACTCCTCGCGAAAACCGCCGTTTTGACGTGCTGGAAAAGGCGGAGAGGGAGTTGGAGAATTTTGTGTTTTTCTTTGTTAACCCTTGTATTTCTGATCCCTTGTTTGGTAATCTTTTCCCACCGATGTAGTATGTTTGAATCAATGTACTCCTTTAATCATTGGTGGTTTGCATCCTTTCTGTTGAATTTTCATGCTTGTCAGATAGTCGTACGTGTGTCTTGCTTGCGTAAATGAGCTGTCTGTTTTTCTTTAATTACGAGCACCATCGTTACGTTGCATGCACATCAGTGCCTCCGGCAACATTTCCTTTTAAACATTCGTACAGTTGCAAATGCGTGCTTGATAGGATACAGATCAGAAACTTGCCACGTTATCTCCCGTATCGGGTGGTTTGTGCTGGCTTTAGATCGAGTATTGTTGTCGAAGGGAGGTTTATAAATGAAGACATATTCTTCTCTTCAATGGTGTGTCCCCTTTCTATTGAATGTATTCTGCGGATATTCTATCTTGATCTCCTTGCAGGACAGCGATGGCTCAGGATTCAGGGTTAAGATCTGCCTCCTAAGACTTTTGTATTTTATGAGCCACAAGGGTCTCATAAAGAGCTTTTCTCCCTACAGGTCGAAAGGATCCCATAGGTGTAAGTCCTTCTTAAGAATCGTGAAGGTTCTTAAGTGGATTTTCCCTTGAAAGTCGTAAGGATCTCACAAGAGAGTTTTTCTTCCCCGCAGGTCGTGAGGACCTGCAAGTGTTGGATGTGGTCGCCCTTATCCGTGTTTCACGGGGTCAGGGGTCGCTCAAGGTATCGTAGTTTAAAGACATCACGGTCAAGGTTAAGGACCTCATAGTCCATGGATTTAGGGACTCCACAGTCCGATGTTAGTTTTAAGACATCACGGTCAAGGTTAAGGACCTCATAGTCTGTGGATTTAAGGACTCCACAGTCCGATGTTAGTTTTAAGACATCACGGTCAAGGTTAAGGACCTCATAGTCCGTGGATTTATGGACTCCACAGTCCGATGTGTGGTTGCAGGGACCCGTCACCTCTTTGAAGACGTTGAGGAATTACAACGCCAGGCATCAAAGGAGTGAAGAGATGTACCCTTAAACCAAGGAAAAATCTGTAAGGAATCGGGGTGGTTGATCGTTAGTTTTAAGACATCACGGTCGAGGTTAAGGACGTCATAGTCCGTGGATTTTAAGGACTCCACAGTCCGGTATTTGCTCTGGATGCTTCACACGGGTTCACTGCCGTGCTCGGTGAGGACCAGGCTCCGCTCTGGGTGTTTTCCGCGGGGTCAAAGAGTGACGTTATCCGCGTTCCACGTAACCAGGAAATTTGCACTAGATGCTTCACACGGGTTCACTGCCGTGCTCGGCGAGGACTAGGCTCCGCTCTGGACGTTTTCCACGGGGTCAAAGAGTGAAGTTATCCGTGTTCCACGTAACCAGGAATTTTGCACTAGGTGCTTCACACGGGTTCACTGCCGTGCTCGGCAAGGACTAGGCTCCGCTCTGGATGCTTCACACGGGTTCACTGCCGTGCTCTGCGAGGACCAGGATCCGCTCTTGACGTTTTCCATGGGGTCAAAGAGTGACGTTATCCGCGTTCCACGTAACCAGGAATTTTGCACTAGATGCTTCACACGGGTTAACTGCCGTGCTCGGCGAGGACTAGGCTCCGCTCTGGATGCTTCACATGAGTTCACTGCCGTGCTCTGCGAGGACCAGGATCCGTTCTGGACGTTTTCCACGGGGTCAAAGAGTGACGTTATCCGCGTTCCACGTAACCAGGAATTTTGCACTAGATGCTTCACACGGGTTCACTGCCGTGCTCGGCAAGGACTAGGCTCCGCTCTGGATGCTTCACACGGGTTCACCGCCGTGCTCTGCGAGGACCAGGATCCGCTCTGGACGTTTTCCATGGGGTCAAAGAGTGACGTTCTCCGCGTTCCACGAAACCAGGAATTTTGCACTAGATGCTTCACACGGGTTCACTGTCGTGCTCGGCGAGGACTAGGCTCCGCTCTGGGCGTTTTCCGCGGGGTCAAAGAGTGACGTTATCCGCGTTCCACGTAACCAGGAATTTTGCACTAGATGCTTCACACGGGTTCACTGCCGTGTTCGGCGAGGACTAGGCTCCGCTCTGGGTGCTTCACACGGGTTCACTGCCGTGCTCTGCGAGGACCAGGATCCGCTCTGGACGTTTTCCACGGGGTCAAAGAGTGACGTTATCCGCGTTCCACGTAACCAGGAATTTTGCACTAGATGCTTCACACGGGTTCACTGCCGCGCTCGGTGAGGACTAAGCTCCGCTCTGGATGCTTCACACGGGGTCAAAGAGTGACATTATCCGCGTTCCACGTAACCAGGAATTTTGCACTAGATGCTTCACACGGGTTCACTGCCGTGCTCGGCGAGGACTAGGCTCCGCTCTGGATGCTTCACACGGGGTCAAAGAGTGACATTATCCGCGTTCCACGTGACCAGGAATTTTGCACTAGATGCTTCATACGGGTTCACTGCCGTGCTCGGCGAGGACTAGGCTCCGCTCTGGATGCTTCACACGGGTTCACTGCCGTGCTCTACGAGGACCAGGATCCGCTCTGGACGTGTTCGATGGGGTCAAAGAGTGACGTTATCCGCGTTCCATGTAACCAGGAATTTTGCACTAGATGCTTCACACGGGTTCACTGCCGTGCTTGGCGAGGACTAGGCTCCGCTCTGGATGCTTCACACGGGGTCAAAGAGTGACATTATCCGCGTTCCACGTAACCAGGAATTTTGCCGATTGTATCCGCATTTCACGGGATGGAGGTTTGACTGTTGGCGATATGTATACCGCCGAGCCATGGAACTGGGAGTTGCCGCTGTTTCGTTTAGCTTGAAGTTGTGTCCGTCGTTACGAGACGAGTGTTGAGACGATCTCCAGGTCTCCTTTGGCACGTCGAGATTTGGCTTCTTCTTCTTTGGTGAAACCTGGGGGGGGGGGGGAAGAGTGCGACTCTTTCTTTGTTTGCGCCCCTGGATTGTATACAGGGATTGATGTAGCATCACCTGGAGGGCAAAAAGTTTCATTCTTTCATCATTTTTTTATTCTTTCCGCGATGCTCTATCATTTCAGCATTTTATATCGCGAAAATCACGATTGCCCAATCATTTCGGCTATTTTTCGCGGTGCCCAATCATTTCGGCTATTTACTTTATTTTTACTCGCTGCTTTTTATTGCGAGTTGCCCAATCATTTCGGCTACTTTTCATGCATACATTTTTTTTACTTGCTGATTTTTATTGCAAGTTGCCCCATCATTTCGGCTATTTCGTATGCACGTATGGCTTGCTGTTTTTTTTTATATATCGCGAGTGTGGAACTTGGGATCTGATACCAATCTTAGCATCAGCATCGCTGCGACTGGAATATTGCCAGGAGCGAATCATCATTTGCCATGAAAGAACTTGGGATTTGATACCGGTTTAGGCATCAGCATCGCTGCAACTGGAATATTGCCAGGAGCGAATCAGCATTTGCCTCTGTCGATGTTGAACAAAGGTGGCTTAGCAAACAGGGTTAAGGTCCTGTCGACTAAGGCTTTTGACTTCATGAGCCGTAAGGGTCTCACAAAGGTATTTCTCCCTACAAGTCGTGAGGATCTTATAGGTGTATTTTCTCCCTAGGAATCGTGAGGGTTCCTAAGTGCATTGTTCCTCTGTAAGTCGTAAGGATCCTACGGGAGGGTTTTCTCCTTGTAAGTCGAGAGGATTTACAAGGGTTGTTTACCATGCAAACATATCCCTAGTCTCGGATGGGACTTAGTTAGGGAAATGTTTATTCGCGCCCGTGGATTGTATACAAGGGTCAATATTGGACTACTTGTAGGGCATTGTCGAAGGTTGTGGGGGATTGCTTAAGCACAGGTTTAGGTCTCTGTAACTTAAGACTTTCAAATCTTACGTGCCGTGAGGGTCCCATAAGAGAGTTCTCCTTGCGAATCGTGAGGATCTCGTAAGTGTATTTTCTCCTTAGGAATCATGAGGATCCCTAAGTGTGTTGCTCCTTTGTGAATCGTAAGGATCTCACGCAGGTGGTTTCTCCTTACAAGGTCGAGAGGACCCTATAAGTGACTTTTGACGAGGTTGCGCCCTTTCGGGTTTTCACAAACACTCGCCGGTAGTCCTGCTGTTTTTACTCACGGAGCCCTTTTGGGTTTTCATCTGTGCCCTTTTTGCTTATGGACATACCGTTTTTTCATCATTTTTTTTTTATATTTCTCTTTGTCTCCTTTTTTTTACTTCGTCAGCCTAAGGATGCTGCGGTAGTAGTTTAGGGACGTTTCGGTCCGTCGTTAGTTTAAGGACATTTCGGTCCGCTGTTAGTTTAAGGACATTTCGGTCCGCTGTTAGTTTAAGGACATTTCGGTCCGTCGTTAGTTTAAGGACGTTTCGGTCCGTCGTTATGGGAAGGCCGGCTGCTGTTTGTAAAGTCTGAGCCTAGGAAGATAGCGAGCGGACATAGTCGTCGTCATCTATCATTGACCTAGGCTGTAGCTCATTAAGCATAGTATTTCTTTAAGAAGCGGCCGTTTATTGGCCTGAAAGGCCTTTCACCGTGCATGTCCACGAGTAGATAGGCTCCACCCTGGTAGACCTTGTCTATGATGTACGGGTCTTCATAGTTTGGCTTAAATTTTCCCCGCTTGGCACGATTGGGGATCATAGGTCTTTTGACCACTAGTACGAGTTCGCCTTGGCGGAATGTCCTCGGCCTGGCCAATCTTTCGTACGAGCGCGTCATCTTTGCTTTGTAGGCTTCTAGATGTTGTTGCGCTATGAGCCGGGTTTCGTCGAGGGCATCAAGCTCCTCAAGCCGAAGGTGAGCATTTTCTTCGTCCGTCAGCTCGTGGTGGACTGCCACTCGTAGAGAGGGTAACTCTATCTCGAGGGGGAGCACTGCTTCCGTCCCAAATACCAACGCGTACGGCGTTGTGTTTGTGGCCATCTTGAATGTAGTTCGATAAGCCCAAAGGGCTTCTTGCAGCCTTTCGTGCCAGTCTCTCTTATTCCGGGAAACGGTCTTTTTTATGATCTTCGTCAAGGTCTTATTGAAGGCCTCGGCCAGACCGTTAGCTCGTGGGTTGTAAACTGAAGAATATCTCCAGTCTATATTGTGCTGCTGCGCGAAGCGGCTAATCTTATGGCTTCTGTAGGCTGGCCCGTTATCGGAGATAATCCGCCGTGGGGTTCCAAACCGATAGATGACGTGCGTCTTGAAGAAATGGAGGATATTCTCCGTCTTCACTTCCCTCAGTGGTACTGCTTCTGCCCATTTGGAGAAGTAATCAGTTGTCGCCAGGATAAAACGATGTCCCTGGGATGATGCTGGCTCGATGGGGCCGACTATGTCAGTCCCCCACATTTCGAATGGCCAGCTAGCCACCGTTGGGTGTAGCGGATTCGGATGTTGGTGGATAAAGTCTCCATGAATCTGGAACGAGTGGCATTGCTTCGCATACTCGAGGCAGTCCTGGATCATCGTGGGCCAGTAGTAACCCATCCGTTTAATTTTTAACTTCATCTTTGGGCCTGCTTGGTGAGAACCGCAAAGTCCGTCGTGAACTTCCTGAGTGACTCTTTCTGCTTCGTCAGGTCCCAAGCATCTCAGCCATAGAGAATCAAACGATCTCTTGTATAGAGTATCGTTGACGAAAGCGAAAGATAGAGCTCATTTCATGAGCTGATGTCTTGAGGACGCTTCTTTGGGCATTCGGTGGGACTTAAAGTAATCTATGAAGACTTCCCTCCAGTCCTCGGCCTTCTCATGGTCTTTTATTTGTAGGGTCGTCCGCTCAGTCGCTCCCTTTTCTTTATATAATTCCGGAGGTATTTCTGCCGGGGCGAGCACTCGACGGCTTTGAACCACGATTCTGACGTCATCGAGGTTTTCATCAGCCAGTTCTTTAGCAAGTTTGGCCAACGCGTCTGCTTTGCTGTTTTCCGCGCGCGGTATGTTCTCCAAAGTATAGGAGGGAATTTGGGTCAATAGTTGTTGCACCTTTTCGCCGTACTTCACCAACTCCAGCTTGCACGTTTGGTAGTCACCATTTACTTGACTAATGACCAATTGGGAATCCCCGTATATAAGGAGATTTTCGATTCGCATGTCGATGGCGATCTCGAGGCCTGCTATCAGAGCTTCATATTCGGCTTCATTGTTTGTCCTCGGCTCTGTTAAAGAGAAGGCAAAGCACATTATCCCTCCTTGTGGAGTTGCAAAGACGAGGCCTATCCCCGATTTGATCGTTGGGATACCTTGTTTCTGTTTCTTTACGGAGGACGCTCCATCGAAATAGAGTTCCCATCGGGTGCTTCCGCCGCTAATCGCATCAAATGCATGCTCGTCCGGCAAATCACAGTTCAGAGGAGAATCGGCCGGTATCGGGTGCTCAGCGAGGAAGTCGGCAATGGCCTGGCCTTTCACTGCCTTAAGAGGTTGATACGTTATTGAGAACTCCATCAGGATCAGGGCCCATTTAGCGAGTCGTCCCGTCAATATGGCTTTTGACATCAAGTACTTAAGGGGATCCACTTTTGAAATGAGACGGACTTCATGTGCCAACGCATAGTGCCTGAGCTTTGTTATCGCGAAGATTAACGCCAAGCAATGTTTTTCAATGGGAGAGTAGTTGCTTTCTGCCCCCAGTAGAACTCGACTTAAGTAGTAGAGTGCTCTCTCTTTCCCCTGATCGTTCTCTTGTGCCCATAATGCGCCTAAAGAACCTTCGAGGGCGGTTGTATAAAGAATGAGAGGTTTTTCTTTAACCGGCGCAGCCAACACCGGAGGGTTCTGCAGGTACTGCTTGATTTCGTTTAGTGCACCTTGGCATTTGTGATCCCAAACGAATGGAGTTCCCTTCTTCATCAGGTGGCTGTAAGGACGGCATTTGCCTGAAAGATTGGCGATAAACCGCCTGATGTATGCGAGCTTCCCTTGGAGAGACCGCAACTGTTTGAGGGTCCTTGGCGGAGGCATTTCCATGATCGCTTTAATCTTTGACGGATCTATTTCAATACCTCGGTGTCGAACGATGAATCCCAGGAATTTACCCGAGGAGACTCCAAACGCGCATTTGAGGGGATTCATTTTCAAATTATATTGCCGAAGGCGTTGAAATACGGTCTCCAGATGCTTTAAATGCTCTTCGTATGACATGCTCTTTACTACGAGGTCATCGATATAGCACTCGACGATGTCATGTATGAGGTCGTCGAAGATCTTTGTCATGGCCCTTTGATAGGTAGCGCCAGCGTTCTTTAGACCAAAGGGCATAACCCTGTAGCAGAATATACCCAAAGGGGTCCGGAAAGCGGTGTGCTTCTGGTCTTCGGGATGCATTTTTATCTGATTGTATCCTGATGAGCCGTCCATAAAGGAGAAAACCTCATGAGTGGACGTGTTATCTATCATTAGCTCGGTTACCGGTACTGGGAAATCGTCCTTCGGGCAAGCTTTATTGAGATCCCTGAAATCCACGCATATGCGTACCGTCCCATTCTTCTTCATTGCTGGGACGATATTGGCAATCCAGTCGGGATATTGGACTTCTTGGATAAACCCAGAATCGATCAGCTTCTTGACTTCGGCGTTGATGCTCATTTCAAGCTCGAGTCGCATCCTTCTCGGCGCCTGCTTGACTGGCTTGATATCCGGGGATATCGCTAACTTATGCACAGCAATCTCCGGATCTAATCCTGGCATCTCGGAGTAGTTCCACGCGAAGCAGTCTTTATGCCGTAGAAGCACGTTCTTTAACGCAGACACCCTTTCTTCAGATAGCAGCTCGCTGACAAATGTCGGTCGCGGGTCATCTGCCAATCCCAGCTCAATCTTCTTGAGGTTATCTGCAGTAGTATGTATACCATCTTCCAGTTCTTTCGGAGCGGGCGGAAATTCTGAGATTACCTCATCATCGTTGTTCTCCAAGCACCGGGGAAGGTCATCCATGTTCTCGGGCTCTTCTTTTAATATCGTAATCATATAACAGGTGCGAATCCGCTCCCAGGACTGAGGTGGATCCGGTCCTGTTCTTGTGGCTTTGGGTTCGTGCTTCTGTGGCGGCGTTACCCTCCAGCCGTCGGATAAAGCGAATCTGCCCTGTTGGTACTGGTCCTCGACCCAGTTCTTGAAGGTGAAGCAGTCTTCGGTAGGATGTCCTATGGCTTGGTGATAAGAGCAATAGCTCAGATGAGAAGCCTTGTTAGCTCGCTCAGGGTGTCTAGATCCTGGAAGCGCGATCATTTGATGTTTTAAAGCTAGCTTGAGTAACCTCTCCGTCTTGTCTCGGGGGAAGGAGTACGCTCGACTCGTCTTCTTCATGAGGGACAAATCCGAGCCGTGCAATACCCGATCACGTAACCCTCTAATCCTGCGTCGTTGTTGTCGGCTCCTCTTTCTGCTTCTTGATTTATTTCCGTCTCCGCATCGGGCCTTTCGTACAACGGGTTAACAAAGACGGACATCCTTGTCTTTTGCAGCCTGTTGAAATAGACGTTGCGTCCTGGCCTTCTCGTAGATGGCCATTTCGCGGTTGTGGTCTTCCCGAGCTTTCTGACCCACTTTCCTGATAGGCTTGCCCATTCGTTCTTCAAACGACGGACTCGGCGCTTCAATCGCGGGGTCTAGTTTTGATGGGGGGTTGGCATCTCCTGACAGGGCGTCCTCCTCTTCATCAAAGGTATATATAGCGTAGCTGCTGTGAGCCCGTTCCCGTTTTCCGGTTCTCGCGTATCCAAGCCCAAGTGTTTCCATTTTCCCGTTGGGCAATTTGCGTTGAGTTCCAGGGACATCCCAAATCTTGTTGTAGAACCGAGCCTGCAGGACAGTCTGTTTTAAGGGTACTCCTTGGCGCTTCAATAGCTTCTTTAAACCATTTGTATAGTATCTGGGCAGACGGATGGGTTGGAGCCTGTCAAGTGTAGCATCCGCGCCATGCCAGATCTCTTTCTCTACTTTCGATTCTGAGGATCGGTAGAATAGGATCACCTTCTCACCCCTTTGCCTGGGAGGGACGTAAAATGTTCGCAGGTCCTGCACATTATGAGCTTGAAGTGTGTCGAGATCCTTGTAGTGTTCTCGCGGTACCATGGTGATTTGCAAACCATGGTCATCGCCAGGGGGTGTTTGTATTGACAACCGATTGGAGAACACGGCATTAACTTGATCTTCTGAATCACTTCCGAAGACCAATATGGGGGCGGGCGTCCCCAGGTTGTTGCGTTGAGATGGCCCTGCATAAACTATCTCTTCCTCTTCTTCGGTATCGCTCCCGAAAACAGGGATGGTGGCGGCGGTTTTGTTTTCCGGGTTGCGAAACCTTTCTGTATCCTCGAAATCTGGCAAAAAGTACTTCGCATCTTCGTATTTGCGGACTTCGTTCACGGAAAATGGGTTTAACTCACCTGTTACGGTATACTCGAAACCATCCTTAAAGTACTTCATACACTGATGTTGTGTAGAAGGGATGATGTTGTATTCGTGTAACCAAGGACGACTGAGTAAGGCGTTGTAGCAGGTTTTGGCGTCAATGACATGGAATTTGATGTCTGTGACGAGAAGTCCAAAGCGTAATGTTAGTATCACAGATCCGAGAGTCCGTGACGATTGTGAATCGAAACCGGAGATAGTAATTTTGTCACGAGCGAGGTGTTGCGCACTCATGCAGATTTCCTTCAACACCCGAACATTAAGGAGATTGACGGAGGATCCATTATCCACCAGGATCTTGCCTATCTTGATATCATGGCAGTATCCGGAGACATATAAGGGACGGTTGTGGTCGCACATCCCGAGAAGGAGGTCTTCATCACCGAAAGTGATGTCGGCCGTATGCACTTCCTCCAGTTCATCCTTCATCCTTTCAGTGGCGAGGAAGGCTTGGAATTGCTCAGGTTCTTGTAACGCCTTAATCAGTGACTCTCGCGCTTCTTTTGATAGTAGGAGGGCATCGAGAATGCTAAGCTGAGAAGGTAGCTTCCTTAGGTGTGCCAGGATATTGTAGTCCACCTTACCCTTCCTGGGGGGGTCTTTGGTAGTCAGCTCTTTCATGACTTGGTCATCTAAAGTGATATCCTCAGTGACCTTTTCCTTTCCCTTATCTTTTCTACTCGCAGGCCCAAGATTCTTCTCTGGGAGTGTGCGATTGCGCAGCTGAATGTTCTCGCAGGCCTCCGATTTCTCCTTTTTCCCTAAAACAGATTCTTTAAAGAGAGGGCCCAGAGTCATTTCTTCATCAGAGTCGCTCCCAAAGGTGAGAACTTGCGACCCCTTGGCGTTAACCATGTAACAGTTGCCAGTAGTTCTGTTGTGCCCATCGACGGTACTTCTTTGCTCCCGACGGATCTTGCGTTTCACGCGCTTAAAATGTTGCCGATGAGCAACATATCCTTGCCACCATATCTTAAAGGCGTCGCACTCCTCCGTGGGGTGTGAAACTTTCCGATGATATGCGCAATAATCAGGGTGCTTCTCCACCCTATCGTGCGTGTTTCCTTCCGAGGGTGGTAGCTTCATTCCCATTGACATGGCTTTGGCAAACCTTTTCCTCGTCTTGAATATCTTCTTGTCTACTTCGGATGCCTTTCGCTCTGGCAGGGGTAGTTCAACTCTTTCGTTCAGTCGCCTGCGTTTGGCTTCTTCTGAAGCGGCCATCTCACGCTCCTGATCTGCTTTACTTTTTAGGCGAATCTCGTCTAGAAAAGCGTCGATCATTTCTTCTGTTGGCCATGCACGCTCTGGTTCAGGCTCTGCCTCCAGCTTCTTAGTGCCAGGAATTTTCCCATCATCGGTAAACGAGTGGGAGATTACGTTACATCTCACCACATATCCTTCGGATTCATCCAACGAGCTCTCTCCATCATCTTCCTCTTGAAAGATGTGGTTGAGGAACTCTTGCAGTGTGACAGGAGTTCGCGCCTTTTGATTGTATTCTTCCAGCGTGTCGATTTGCTTCTGCAAGGTCGTGTGCTCGTTTCCAAGCTTCACGAACTTCTTGGATTTCTTCTTCTTTTTCTTCGAAGATTTTGACGGTTGGGCGTGAGTATTTGGGCCCTTATCGCGAGTCTTCGTAGTTGGGGGGGCTTCAGCATCCCTTCGATAATTTGAGGTTCAAGAGGGTCCTCCCATTCGATCGCAAGGCACGCATGAAGGTCTCTCAGCATTCTTTTGGTTTTAGTTGACAGCACGACCTCCCATGGAGCTTCTTCAATAAAGGAACAGGTTGCCCCCGGTGTATCCGCTTTCTTAGGAGTATGCGGCTGTGGTGGGTTCACCTTCCACTTTTCGGACAGTATAAACTCCCCCTGGCGGTACTGATCTTCAATCCATCCTTTGAAGACGAAGCAATCTTCAATCGGATGACTTACCGTTTGATGGTAAGGGCAGTAGTTAGGGTTATTCACCTCGGTGGGTTGCGGCGGTTGCCTTGGATTTGGTAGGTTTATAAGTCTGTTGCGTATTGCCAGCTCGAATAACCGTTTCGTCTTGTCTCGTAGGAACGAGTAGGGACGTTTCATCTTCTCATTATAATACCGGCGTCTTTCTTCCAATTGATCTGCCGGTTTCGGGGCGTTAGGTTGTTGTTGGGCATTTGCGACAAAGGTTGCCCTTCCTTTACCCTTGTCATTCCGAGGTTTCGACTTCGGGGGAGGTGGTCTATGACCCATCTGGTCCATCTGAGCCAACTTGTCGATTAAAGCCTGGAATGTGGTTGGCTTAAAGAACATCATAAACTGGGAGATAGTTGCGTGGGGGTCTAGGGTTCCCACGAACATGCCCACTGCGGGTGCCTCCTCAATGCGTTGTTCGCATCTCGACCACAAATTGCGCCAGCGTATAGCATACTGGACCCAGGTTTCGCCTGGTTTTATCCTGGCGTTAATCAGCGCTATTATTGGAGTGCGTTCGCTGGCACTTGCGAATCGCTGAGTGAACAACAACTCCATTTCAGCGAACGTTTTGATAGAATCGTTCGGGAGTTCCGAATACCATTCGAACGCTGTTTCTGATAAGCTGCCCACGAACTGGCGGAGCAACAGTTTATCATCACCGCCGGTGTTACCGCAGAGGGCCCGGAACTGGGCGACATGTTGATGGGGATTGCCGGTCCCCTTATACACATGGAATTTTGGTATCGTATAGCCTTGCGGGTATTTGATTTGGTCGTACCAGCTTGGATACGGCCGTCCCGTCTTTACGACTTGACCAGCTGCCTCAGTCGCATGATGAACCCGGATTTGTTGGGCTATGTAGTCAACCAAGTCAGCCTTAAAGATTGCCTCCTCCTTGGCCGTTGAGAGGGCTGGTGGTGGATTTGACGTTTCTCCTCGGTCGTCTTCAAGAATGATTGGGGGGTCCTCGGCGGGTAAGTCCTGTTGGATCATCATTCCTATCATATCTTGGAAGAGAAGGCCCATACGTTGTATGTTGGCTGCTTGTTCAGCAGCCTCTTTGTCCTTTTTCTCCAGTATCCGGCCAAGGAATTCAGCGTCGGTTTCTTCCTCCTGGCATGCGTCTGAGGACGTTTCTGGGCTTTCTTTTGGCCCGGTAAGTGCGGCCATAGCATTCATCATTTCCTGAAGCTTTTGTTGCTGCTCCTGGGCTTTCGTCACGGATCGGGTTAGCGGTCGGTGGCCCGTAGAAGTGCGGCTTTCCTCCTTTCCAGAGGCTATGTAAACAGTGTGCACCACCATGCCCCCAGACTTAGGGCGTCTGGGCTCAGTGCTTTTAACCGTCGTTGCATGCTGGGGGGTCTTTTCTGGCCTCCTCCTTTTATGAGCCATGGAGGTTGAGGGGGCCGTTGAGGTGGGCGTCCAGACAGCCTTTTGGGGTTTAGCCTGGTGACCAGCTTCCAGTTGGATTTTCGGCTTCTTGTGCTGGCGGGAGAAGTTTGGATCGATGATCGAGTCTCGGGCCTGCCGCCAAACCTTATAGATTTTGGAAGACAACCGTTGAGGAGATCGGGGCTGTTCTGGTTTTATTTCCACAACCCTTTTTAATGGGGGAGGAGAGCTTTTCAGCACTGCAGTAGGAGAATTCCTTCGCACCTTATTTAGCATTTCGAAGCTGTTCCCAGTTGGAACAGCAGCATTAACTTCTGCCATCGGGGCTGATGGAGTCAACCCGGAGGGGGAGTTGCCCCCAGCCTTCCTTACTCGGTGCCAATGACGACGTCGAGCGTGTCGAGCGGACGGCGTAGGGTCAGCGGTAAGAATAGTTTCGTTTTGCCCCCTGTGCGGGTGGGGGGTCGCTGTTGGTGTTAGCCTGTCAAAGACCGATGTCCTTTGGGCAGTAGGAGCGGGAGCTGAAGCCGTCAATCTTGTAAAGACCGACTTTTTGGCCGGAGAAGCCGCCTTGGCGACTTCGGGGACAGGAGCGGCCACTTTCTTAGAAGCAGCTTCCTCTGAGATTGTAGGCCCCATGATGAGTTCGCAGGATTTCTGGCCCAATCTAGAGAAGACCGAGGCGTTGACGTTGGGCGACTCGTTGAGAGGAGCCGGGGCAGGGGTAAGATGATCAAAGACCGACTTCTTGAGAGCTTCCTTTGTCAGCACCGGCGCCGTCAAGCTTGTTGGCGGGAGTATAGTCCCAAAGAACAATCCGGTAGTGGCCTGAGTCACCTGATCTACCGGCATTGTGAATAACGAAGCAGCTTGGGGTCCGTAGGCTATACCACCAGGCAAGGTAAAGCGTTGGTCGCAATTGCAGTCTGAGCGTTTGGAGGATTTCGCAGAAGTAGAAGCCATCGATCCTTTGCTTTCTGCAATAAGCAAGATGCCAATTCTTAGTATCTTGAAACCCAAGGGCCACCATTAGCGAACCACGATTGGTTCGCGAATCACGACACACGAAGTGTGGAGTAGAAAGTGGAAAAGGTCCCACCGGGCGTGCCAGAATCTGTTCCCCTCAGAACGGCGGCGCACAAGACTGCGATGTCTTGGCACTGAGATTCGGGGCAGATGCTAATTGGTGCTATCCGTTCACCTCTCCGAAGATGCCAAGTTGATTTATGGCACCATATATCGAAGGTTTAAACAGACTTCGTCAGATTCCCCCTCGTTTGAGGGGTTTTTGATTGTGAGGACGCTCTTCCCTGCAGGCGCAAGCCCCTGCAGTTAATTACGCTACCGCATCGCGGTAACAACTTTCTCCTTCTCCAGATGGTCACTTCGTGTCGTGGGTGTTTGTTTTATTTGTGGTTGCCCGTGGATTGTATACGGAGACTGAGTTATGTCATCGCCCGTAGGACGTGGACTAGTCCAAATCCGTATTTATCTTAGATTTGGGTTTGGGGGTTTGGTTTGAGGATACGTTAGCCATATTTGAGGCTAAGATCAACTCAAACGTTTGTTAAGGATACGTTAATCTAACTTGAGACTAAGATCAGCTTAACGGGATCGTTTAGATCCGACAAAAGAGCATTTGGGCTCTATTGTTCCAGTTTAGGGACATAGTGGTCCATTGAATATGTGGCCGTCGGGACCCGTCACCTCTCTGACGACGTTGAAGGATTACAACGACAGATATCAGAGGAGTTCAGAGATGTACCCTTGAACCGAAGTTGATTTGGAGGGATTCATAGTCCAGTCTATTTGAAGGTTTAAGGATACGTTAGCCATATTTGAGGCTAAGATCAACTTAAACGGGATCGTTTAGATCCGACAAAAGAGCGTTTGGGCTCTATTGTTCCAGTTTAGGGACATAGTGGTCCATCGCTAGTATAAGGACATTGCGGTCCATGGGTAGTTTAAGGACATTGCGGTCCATTGTTAGTTTTAAGACATCTCGGTCAAGGTTAAGGACGTCGTAGTCCATGGGTTTAAGGACCCCACAGTCCATTGTTAGTTTTAAGACGTCTCGGTCAAGGTTAAGGACCTCATAGTCCATGGGTTTAAGGACCCCACAGTCCATATCAATGTGTGGTCATCGGGACCCGTCACCTCTTTGAAGACATTGAGGGATTACAATGCCAAGTATCAAAGGAGTGAAGAGATGTACCCTAGAACCGGAGTGGATTAAATAGTCCTGGGCCCAATTTGGGATCAAGACCAATTAATTATGTTATGAGCCCATTAGCCCAGTTAATTACGAATTGAGGACTTATGGCCAGCTTGGGCTAAGTCCAATCAGGAGAGACTTTGCCTCTATCCATTTAGCCAATTGGACCAATGTCTAGTGTTAAACACTAAAGACCAACCAGTGTTGAACACTGGGAATGAGATTGACAAGTTAGTGTTTAACACTAAAAGATAATTGGTGTTAAACACCAGCAACAGGGCTTTCAAATTAGTGTTAAACACTAAAACAGATCAGTATCAAGCACTGGCAACGGAGATCTCAAATTAGTGTTAAACACTAAGGTAGTCAGTGTTGAACACTGCGAATAAAGTTTTTTGATTAGTGTTGAACACTAAGGCCCAACAGTGTTTTAACACTGGATTCGGGAGTTTCAATTTAGTGTTAAACACTTAAGGCAAGAGGGGTCACGTGGCAACACGTGAGAGCGCCCTCCCTTCATTTGTTCTGCTGAGATTATCGCATCTTTCAGAGCATCACGTGCCATCACGTGACGGGCATTCGAATGTTTATATGTTAAAGCTTCTGTCAAGGGTCACGTGGGTCACGTGGGGCACTGCCTCAAAGGGGCTTTCTGTAGGTCTTTTGGGGGGGTCACGTGGTGGCACGTGACCCTGCCTCTATGTATGTTGTTTAGAGGATCTGTTAATCTTTTCCAGGAATTAAATTCCTCGTAGGGTTGAACCTTGACAATAATTTCAGAGGAATTAAATTCCTACTTCCTTTTGAAGATTTATATTCTGGAGTAGAGTTGGACTCTGAATTTTCTGTAGGAATTAAATTCCTCATATATGTGAAGAACTGAATAGGGTTAAACCCTAATAAAAGCTTTTAAGGAATTAAACTCCCATTCTCTGTTAAATTATGATTAAGGGAATTAAATTCCCGCTGTTTCAACAAAACTAGGTTCTTAACTAGGGTTAAACCCCGTTTTCTCTTTGTTCTGAAGGAATTAAATTCCCATGACACAGGGTCAAACCCTAATTTTATTTTAAAGGAATTAAATTCCTATAATTCTGTGAGAATTAAATTCTCGTGCTTCCGTTCCCTCTCTATGTTTTGGATCTGCATGGCAGGATCTCGACCCATTGAGAATTAAATTCTCAACTTCAAGGGGAGATGTGCACTTTGCAGCTCCTCTATCAAAGAGAGAAGAAATATGTTCTTCTGTTTTATATATCAGAGTTAAACTCTGTTGAGAATTAAATTCTCTTTCTTTCAAAAAGCCTTCCCTTTCTTACCTAGGGTTTTCTTTTGCAGAAGATCCAAATTCCTCAAAATATCAAGGCTCTCTCCCTTTTCTTCCCTCTGCGTATATATCTCTCTCCCTCTGTGTCTCTTGGCTCCTATTTATAGGAGAAGCAGCCGAATCAATTAGTTTTTGACGAATCTTCATTGAGAGATTTGATTTGCATCCAGCATTCGTTTTTGACCTTTGGATTATTAGGTGAATTTTATTCACCATTGGATTTCGAATCCAGGGATTCTCTTTTGTTATTTCGGTTAGATTTAAAGGGGAAATCTTTCCAAACCCCAGATTTTCCCATGGATAGATGATATTTAATCACCTCTGAATCTTCAATTTGATTGGTTCCAGATAATCGCTTTCCTTTGGAAAGATTTGAATCTCTTTCAGAATTTAATTCTGTTAACAAAATGGGCTTTGAAAGCCAGTCACGTGTTACCACGTGACCCTTGGTCACGTGTGGGCACGTGACCCTCTTTGGAATGAGCCCTCTTCTTTCCTTTTGCGCTCTGTCTTCTGGTTGCTGCTTAACCGTCACGTGCCACCACGTGACCCCTGGTCACGTATGAGCACGTGACCCTTGGTCACGCGTGAGCACGTGACCCTTGTCTGGACTCTTTTTCTTGATTTAACTGGAGAACAATTCTGATGTTTTGAGCGTCACGTGCCAACACGTGACCCCTGGTCACGTGGGAGCACGTGACCTCTTTGAAGCTTTTTCCTTGATGTGATCAGGGAACCGATGTGCCTTTGAATCGTTTTAAAATGTCACGTGACAACACGTGACCCTGGTCACGTGGGAGCACGTGACCCTTTCTGAAGCCCTTTTCTTTGATGTAGTCAGGAAGCTGAATCTGCCTTGATGATGCTTTTAGATGTCACGTGCCAACACGTGACTGCTGGTCACGTGTAAGCACGTGACCCTTTTCTAAAGCCTTTTCCGTAAGCTTTCCTGATTTTAAATCAGGAAACAGACGCCCAACTCAATTATACAACAACTGAGAAGGAATTTTTAGCTGTTGTATTTTCTTTAGAGAAGTTCAGGCCCTACCTCATCGGCTCTCCAGTCATTGTCTACACAGACCATTCTGCTCTGCGCCATCTTTTTTTGAAGAAAGATGCAAAATCTCGGCTAATACGTTGGATCCTCTTGCTTCAAGAGTTTGACCTTGTCATTAAGGACAAACGAGGATGTGAAAACGTAGTTACCGACCATCTTTCACGACTTCCTTCTTCGCATTCGCTTCCTATTCCGATCAACGACGTTTTCCCGGATGAACAGCTCTTGACAGTATCCTGCGAACCCTGGTTCGAAGATATTGTGAACTATTTGGCCACGGGATTACTACCAACTGAATGGTCAAGTCAGGACAGATTTCGCCTCTTATCCCAAGTAAAACACTTTTACTGGGACGAACCCTATTTGTTCAAGTACTGTCCCGACCAGATTATTCGTCGGTGTGTCCCTGACGAGGAATTCAAGAGTGTGCTGTCATTTTGCCACGATCAAGCGTGTGGCGGGCATTTTGGCCCCAGAAAGACAGCTGAGAAGATCTTGCAATGTGGTTTCTACTGGCCACAACTCTTCAAAGACGCTCATGACTATTGCAAGACTTGCTCCCGGTGCCAACACTTGGGCCGGATATCCCAGAGGAACGAGATGCCGCTCCAACCAATCTTGGTTATGGAGATTTTCGATGTTTGGGGGATAGATTTCATGGGGCCGTTTCCCAGCTCTTTCGGGAACTTGTACATCCTTCTCGCTGTTGATTACGTCTCTAAATGGTTCGAGGCTGTGCCCAGCCGGACTAACGACAACAAGGTTGTCGTTAGGTTTCTTAAAGAAAACATTTTCTCCCGTTTTGGGCACCCCCGAGCGATCATTAGCGACAATGGAAGTCATTTCTGCAACAAAACTTTCGAGGCCTTGATGCGAAAATATTCCATTAATCATAAGCTCTCTACGCCCTACCACCCCCAAACCTGCGGGCAGGCCGAAATTTCAAATCGGAAAATCAAGCAGATACTGGAGAAGACGGTTTCCAAGAACCGAAAAGATTGGTCGCTGAAACTCACTGATGCCCTTTGGGCATTTCAAACCGCTTATAAGACCGATCTTGGCATGTCTCCCTATCGGCTTGTGTATGGAAAAGCCTGCCACCTACCTGTCGAAATAGAGCATCGCGCATTTTTGGCGATAAAGGAGCTGAATCTGTCTCTCGAAGATGCGGGCAGCCATCGGAAGCTGCAGTTGAACGAATTGAGCGAGCTTAGGGATGAGGCTTACGATAACGCGGTTGTCGTTAAGAATCGAACGAAGGTGTTTCACGATAAACACCTTTTGCGCAAAACTTTCGTACCTGGTCAATAGGTACTGCTTTACGACACCCGACTTCACTTCCATCCAGGAAAGCTCAGATCTCGCTGGAAAGGGCCGTATTTTGTGCGGAATATGTATCCGCATGGCGCTGTGGATTTGGAAAATCCAAAGGACGGTTCATTTTTCAAAGTGAACGGACACCGAATTAAACCGTACCTTAGCGCCGAACCAACAGAGGAGCTCCTGTTCTTACAGGAGCCGGTTTACCCTGCATGATCTTCCTCTGCCTACCACCAAACTTCGGTTATCCAGCCAAGAACAGTGGACACTATTCCAAATAAGTTTTGGAGTATGTATATACCATTTTGTACATTTTTGTGGATATTCTTTTCCTTTTTTGCTTTTCTTTTCTTTTCTTAAAAAAAAATAAAAAAAAAAAATGTGTATATAGCTAACCGACAATTTTGACCCTTCAAATGATCTCTTCATGCAATGACAGTGAGGACACTGTCCAGTTTAAGTTTGGGGGTACGCTCGGTACGCATTTCTTACCTTCGCATTCATATGTATATTCTGCATCTGCATATTAAATCCATTAAATCCATAAAAATCTGAAAATTTTCTAAAAACATAAAAACTTTTTTGTCAAGTTAGCTAGTGGGAGGACTCTGATTCAACATTTCGACGGTTTTGTTTGATAAAATAAAAATAACTAAATCTTATTTTTAGATTTTGAAAACCTGAGAAATAACTCTCCTTTGAAGTTAACTATAGCTGATATACGTCTTTACATCACACTACACGTGTCGTGAGTTTTGGAAATTAGATGACAAGTCTTTTCTGTCTAAAAACTTTTAAATGGATAAATGATTTTCTGAGGATCAAATAGGTTTGTTTTGAAATAAGTAATGTCAAGAATAGTTTATGAAGTGAAGTGAATATGAAGGAATGTTATTGATGCCTTAATTGGAACTAAGTCTGAAAAATAACCCATCCGAAACTTGATTGGAATGATTACACACCAAAACCCACTAAACACGTCTTTTATCCAAAAAAATAATTGAACTGCCGGTTATATCTCCGTTCGTATTGAATCATCATGATTTTCACGCCAAACTGTCTTTTGTTTTTGGACCTAGGTAATTTGAGTAATTAAGTCCGCTGGGGTGTTTCTACACCTAATACCCTAAAGCCAACTGGTTTGGGTGCATTGGCCCAAAGCTCGCTAAGAAGCCTAGAAAGTCCAGATTAAAACAAAGTCAAGCAAGTGTTCTCTCCGAGTTAAAATTCCTAACGGTTCTTTGTGTGAGAATAATCTTGATAAAAGACAGGCTTTTATAAAAAATTTAGCGGAGATATGAAGGTTTTATTCTATGATAAAGACTATTGCACGTTCACAAAGGTGTGTATGAAATGAAAACAAGAAAAAGGTGGAGTGAAATATAAGACTAGTTTCCTGTTAAGGAAGATAGAAATTCTAAAGTTGAAACTTGACTGGAAAACGAAACTTGAAAAATACTTAACTCTTTATAAAACTTATGTGATCCTTTCAAAATTTTTATCTGGGCTTTATTGTGTGACATGATGACGTAAATCGATCCTTCTGGAAACTTAACGACACTATTTGCACTGCACGTAAAGACATATAAAATCTGTAGTTAAATAAGAAGCGAGGTGTGAAAAATAAGGGTTTGATAATCTAGACTTGGGATCATAGAATTGTTATTTTCTGAAACAAAACTTTAGGGTTTGAATCTTAGTTATTTTACAAAACCAACTTGACCGGATTTTGTGGGTAGTATCCGCTGAAAACCCTCAGGAGACAACACTCCTCCTACTAGGGACACCTAGAGGTTTAACGGCTTGTTGCACATGCTCAGTGCAATCGCGTTCCCTGCGAAAGTGAGGTTAGGAAATTTTTTGAGAATAAATTGGCTTTGCTCGGGACGAGCAAATGATAAGTTTGGGGGTATTTGTTCATATCAGATTTTTGCATTTTCATACCGCCCAATTTTTATCACATTGCATATCGGTAGGTACTCTTGAGCCGTGTTTGCTAGTCAATTGCAGGATACAGGTTCTCGGCTCTAAACGGTGAAATTCATGGAAAAACACGACAAAAATCCGGGTTCCTGCCAACCACAGATAAAACACGGATCTCCGCTCTTTATCCGTCTGTTGCCACACACAGGTTTAGGAGAAAAAATGGCAAATCAAATGTCATTATCATGCACAAGGCTCAATGGCAGCACAAGATCCAAGAAATCTACGCGGAGCTCGAGAAAATCATGACAAAAAGATCCATATCCAATCACCTTTTGATCAACAGAAATTCTGGAAAAATCGTGAAGTAATTCTGAGAAAAATCATATACCAGACTAATGGGCATATAAAACCAGGAATAACCACCAAAAAATAAAGACCCAATTCCTCTATAGTGCCGCGGTTCCGCGGCAATAGCAGGCTTAGGCCGCGGAACCGCGGCTGTACTGTGGCGGCAGAAGGTGGGACTTCAGGGTTATTTTGGTCTTTCTATGTACAGGCAGAATTTTGCCCTAGTTTTCCATTTCCCTGCCTATAAATAGCCCAGAACCTTGTGAAGCCAAGGGTGCATAATCTTGTATTTTTCTAGGTTTAGAATACTTGTTTCTTCTTCCTCTTCTCATCTCTTCTCTATTGAAAAACTTGTAGTGAGCTTTTGTGAGTGAAGAATGATGAATAAAGAAGTTCCTTTTGTTATTATATCTTGTCTTGTTCTTTAGTTAAATTATTATTGCTTGTAATTTTCATTTGTTAACTTAGTTGTTGTTATTTCTTGTTGTTTCTTTCTTTTCTCTTTTCCTTTATCCTTAAACAACCATGACGCTTACGCTTGATCCTTGCCAAGGTGAGGTCGCAAATAGCTAGTTGTTATCTTCTAATCTCCTTCTTTCTATCTTCCTCTTTTGTTTTGTTTTCTTTTCGTTATGATGAGTGAGTAGTTCCATACTTGTTAGGGTAGGATAAGGGAAGTTTGAGAGAAGGAAATCTCTCTCACTCTTTCCTTGCCCAATATCTTAAAGCGACTCCCGTTAATTGAACCACAATCCGCTCCCTACAGCACCCTATCCTACATAATAGCCATGATTCCGTAGTGAGACCGGTTGTGGTTGAATTAACCGGAGGTTATGGCTAAGAGCCAAGAACGGACGGACAAGCACCAAAAGGAAGAACTTAAGCGTTGGAAAGCCTAGCTTATACTCGCAAGTTCCTTCCTAGTCGTGCTAATCCCCGTTGTTGCCGATTACCGTAACACCGATATTAAGAGTGGCAACGAAAGAAGTGAGCGACTCCTAACTCAAACTAACCTAATCCTAACCCTAACAAGCTCTCTTTACATATCATTTTAACACTTAGATAATCACAAACAAATCTGGAAACTTGGACTTAACTCGTTAAAGCACATAGAAAAAGATTCCCATCTCCCTGCGGACGACCCGTACTCAACCGGCTAGCTACAAGCGAAACCGTCTTGATTGCGGTAATTAACTAAACTTGAACACGCAAAATCTCTACCAATCAGCTGCTCCCATCATCGTCATCAAATCTAGATAAAACGGTTCGTGGACGCATTAGACAATCATTACAAACATTGACTATATATGTATAAATCGTAAAATGTGAAGCAATAATATAACCTTACTGATAACCTTTTTTGTTTCATGGACGCATCTACTTAGATTTCATCATCGATATCATTTCTAACCCACGTAATTTCATGATGAGCCGAAGACAACCCGTCTTTCGAAACAGATGGTCAGAGAACTCTAGGTCTTCTCTCTTCTTCATCCTCATCGTTGTCCTTGAATTCTGGGACATCGTAAACATCCCTGGGTTTCTAACGGCATACGACACTCCATATCGGATGCTTCAAACACTGTGAGTAGTATAGTTGGAATGCTTGGTTCAGAAAGATAAACGGATCGTCATGACCGTAAAATCGAAGTGTGTTCATATTGGTCAATTCATATTCATCTTTCCAAGTCCCGAGAATGCTTCTCCACTTATCCGTATCGGTTCGTGTATCGTACCAAGTACATTGAAATATATAAAACGGTTCTGATCGTCCGGGATATTGGATGCCAAGTATACAATTTAAGTATCCATAATAAATCACACTATCCGATCCTGCCGTCGCAATCCCACTATTCTGAGTGGTTCTAGATATTTCTATGTCCTTAACTTCGAATTTATATCCAAGGACACCGAATCCTTTATAATATGCAACCTCCATACTAGGAAACTGAGCTAAACATCTTGAATCACTCTCTAATGATGCAGACAAGTTCGGACCGTGGATCTATCAAAACAAATTTTACGACAAATACATAACGATATAAGTTTAGATTAAAACTGATAGCAATAACATGTTATTCGAATAACTTACATGATCTGCAACCCAATCGCAAAAATTATCTTGATGATATTTTTCCAATCGTTCATCGTTCCAATCAGGATGCCCTTCACGTACCTCGTTAAAATGAATTTTGTTCTCGACAATAAATTATGACATTAATATTATATCATTTCATATATACACAAACACAAATATAACAATTAATCCAAAAAACTTACTCTCTAATTTTTTTAAGACATGCGCTATTGAGGAGGATAAACCAGTATATCTTGTTGATAAACATAGTGTCTACCCTCTTATAATTGGTTTTACCATATGAACCGTCCTGAATTCTTCGAGGCCGGTAAAGTCTCGTCTCAATGTTCTGGTCTAGATAGCGGGAACAAAATATGGTTGCTTCATCTAAAAGATAACCTTGCATGATAGAACCCTCTGGTCGATTTCTATTGCGTATATACTTTTTAAGAGTGTAGAGATACCTAAACAAAAATATGTTAAATAAATAAATACAGGTATACAGGACAACAATAATTTTACGAATTGCGCGAAACGGAAAATTCCACGTACCTCTCGACGGGATACATCCATCGATATTGTACCGGTCCGGCTAACTTAGTCTCAGTTGCAAGATGAACCGTCAGGTATATTATGATATCGAAGAATGACGGTGGGAAAATACGCTCAAACTTGCAAAGTATCAACGCAATAGAATTTTCTAGTTTCTTCAACGTCACAACATCCAGTGTTTTAGCGCATAATTCTCTGAAAAAACAACATAAGTCATTGATTACTAGACCAAACGATTTGGGAAGGGAAGTCCTGAGGGCTAATGGGAGAAGGTGCTCCATAATAACATGGTGATCATGACATCTCAGCCCATCGATCTTGCCTTTCATAATTTTTATCTTCTTGCTGAATGATCCTGAGAAACCTGTGGGAACTTTCAAATCATACAACACCTGCAGGAATCTTTTCTTCTCCGGTTGGGACATATGATACGTGGCATTGGGAAGTACAAACTTGCCTGGTTTACCCTCTATCGGTTTAGGATGCAATTCACTTCTAATTTCTCAGTCCTGTAGATCCATCCGAGCATTGGGGTTGTCTTTCGATTTCCCGTCTTTACAAAAAAGTAAGTTGAGTACATGCTCGGATACTCCCTTCTCTATATATATGATATCCAGACAAGGACGCACTAAATTTGTTGACCAGTACGGAAGCTCAAAGAAAATGCTTAATTTGTTCCAGAATAGTGTTTTGACCTGTTTTGTCGGATCCATCCCAAAGGTCACATTATTGTAACCATCCCACTGAGCAGTCATTTCCTTACTGGAAAATGGGGCTGGAGGTCTAAGAAGCTCCTGATGACCATCAAAGTGAACAGCGTCTAACCTGTGTGGCAGGAAACATTGATGGCCGCAATAACAAGCTTTCTTGCTAAAATTCAAGAATTTCGATGTTGTATGTTGATGGCAATAAGAACATGCTTTGTGACCATGTACGGACCAACCTGATAGCATTCCATACGCAGGAAAGTCATTAATTGTCCACATTAAAGCCGCACACAGTATGAAAGTTGTATTTGTGTTTACATCGTAAGTCTCTACAACATCAATGAATAAAGATTTTAACTCCTCGATCAGAGGTCGGAGATAGACGTTGATATTGTTTCCCGGTGAGTTTGATCCATCGATAAGAAGAGGCATCATAAAGTATGATTGGTCCATAGCCAACCAAGGCGAAAGATTATAAACTATCATTACAGCGGGCCATGTGCTGTGGCTTCCAGCCATATAGTTGAATGGGCAAAAGCCATCACTAGCGAGTCCGAGCCTGACATTGCGAGGATCTCTACTGAATATTTCGTGCCTCCTATAGAAATCCTTCCATGCCGGTGAATCTCTTGGATGACTCATTTTTCCATCTTCACTTGGAGGAGCACGGTGATGCCAAATCATTGCCTCGGCTGTTTTCTTGCACCTGAATAGCCTCTGCAGCCTCTGTGTTATGGAAAAGTATCGTGCTATCTTGATAGGTATATCTGGCTTCTTATCAGAATCTTTCGGCTTATACCTGGCTTCTTCGCATTTTAGACACTCTTTCAAATATGATTCTCTTTCTGGTACTACACGTAATTTTTAGGACATACTTGAATCTTCTCACACTTCAGACCCAAATCAGACATCATCTTCTGGGCTCCGTACCAGCTGCTGGGCATGTTATTTCTCGGGGTCATAGAATCTTTCAAGATCGAAAGAAGCATTGTGAATGACTTGTTGCTCCATCCATTTAGGCACTTAATTTGGAAAAGTTGGATGAACCATAAGAGGGTGGAATATTTTACATTCTCATAAATTGGTTTTTTAGCATCATTCATGAAATTTTCATACTTATCCGCACACGGTCCTTGAACGGAAGGAATGTCATCTTCAGTACGAATAGATTCACCTAGGGCATCCTCTACCATATCCTACATTTCTTCTCATAAAATGAAATTACCGTCTTCTTTATCTGCCGCATTACTGTCTTCTCCTTCTTCTTCTGCCGCATTACCGCTTCTCCTTCTTCTTCTGTCGTATTACTGCGTTCTTATCCTTCCCCGTGATATATCCAAGTTGTACAAACTCTAGTAAAACCATGTTTAATGATATGAATCTCTACAAATTCTACTTTCTGCCAGTACTTATTCCCACATCTATTGCACGGGCAAAGAATCTTCTCTATCACGATCCTATTATATGTGCGTGTAAATTCAATAAAAGAAGCAACTCCTGCGACAAACTTAGGTTGCATATGTTGTTACCAATCCACATACATCCAGTCCTTAACTCTGACGTACTCATGGGCCATGTTAGACTGTATAACATATAAATTGTAGGTTATGATGACTATATTGAGAGATCTAAGAACGAGATGGTTACTGACAAAGGAGAAAATCCATAAATTGTATGTGTGTTTGTCATTGAAAAGAATAAATTATCGATAATCAAAATTAGATTTGAGGATACCCATGTATGAGTTGTATTATATGTGTGTTTCAATTTATAATTTCGCTTAAGTGTGGGGTTGTTAGTATGTATGTGCTGTGTGTGCGTTTGTTGTATATTCGTGTTGTGTGTGTGTGTTTCGGCTGTCGGGGGTAAGGCTTCTATCCCATTAAGAATGTATAAAGCAGACACCTATTCGCTTGTGCTTTCAACCGTTTCAAGTAAATTTCGGCAGCACCTCCTCGCTGTTCTCCGAGTACACTGTAATAGAATAGATAATTATTTCAAAACAGTGAAACAACGTTGAAATGAACATCTAATCTATCTTTGTACACGGAGAACCAGCGGAAAAGTAACGACGAAATAACTCGAAACAGATGAAAACACAAGTGAATACAGCTGTTTGATTTTTACATTCCAAACTTGTCCACACGGGACAAATCTATCGATTATCATACGATTGAATCTTCTCGTCACATAGACTACACGACAGTTGTTAGTACCGAGCTATACCATCCGATATTTAACAACCTTCACATATAGTTCTATGTCACGACGAATATCGAACGTATGTTAACCGATAGACGGTGACTAAGTGGCGCTTTAAGTTTCATATATGAGTATGATGAGAATAAGAAAGTTTCATATTATCATCGAGTATGATATATTTGTTTTAACTTGAACATTTAACATGAATAGGTTTTACGTTTATGTTTCGTTATTAAGGGTTCAAAATTTCAAGTTTAGGATAAATTTTTCTTGCGTTTACGGTAAAATTGTACGTTTACGTTATCATCGAGTATCCTACTGAATGAACTAGTGCACCCTAAACCCTAACCCTAAATAACCCAAATTAATCTAATTAACCACAATTAACCATAATCGTTACCCTAACAAAAGTTATCCCTAATTAACCCAAACTTAACCCAATTTACCCAAATTAACCTAATTAACCCTAATCAACCCAAACTTAACCCAATTTACCCAAATTAACCTAACTAACCCTAATCAACACCCTAACCCTTTCAAATTATCACTAATTAACCCAATAAACCAAATTAACCTAATTAACCTTAATCAACCCAAACATAACCCAATTTATCCAAATTAACTTAATTAACCCTAATCAACACCCTAACTCTTTCAAATTATCACTAAAATGAAATGAAAAAAGAGAACCGAACCCTAACCCTAACCCCCCAACCCCAACCGAACCCTAACCCCAACCCCAACCCCAACCCTAACCCTAACCGCCCCAACTCCAACCGAACCCTAACCCTAACCCCAACCCTAACCGAACCCTAACCTTAACCCCAACCCCAACCGAAACCGAACCATAATCTGAACCCCTCCAAACCCAAACCGAACCCTAACCCTAATCCTAACCCCAACGCCAACCGTAACCCTAACCCTATCCCTACCCTATACTGAACCCCGATATCTAACCCTAACCCTCACCCCTACCCGAACCCTGAACACTAAACCCTAGCCCTAACATCATCAAAATTATAAATAAAAGCATTATTAAAAGTAAAAATTTGAGATTTACTAACCTGTAGCGGGCGATGGAGGAGACGATAGATGAGACCGATGGTCGACGACGCAATCGGCGACGAGTCGCGGGCAGTGGCGACAAGGAAGTTTTGGGAACGTTCGACGGCGGTGGCGAGAGCGGGCGGAGAGCGGTGGCGACGAGGCGCGGGAATCGGCGACATGGCGCGGGAGAGTGAGAGAGAATTTTTAGGAACAACGAGGGCTTTTCTCTGTGCTTTTTTTATTTATTAATAACCCATATATATACCCCTATGGACTTATTCGTAGGGCCTTCGTTTGCGGCTCTGTAAGACCAAAGGGCAAATTACCTTTTAATATTTTTAAATTAAAATGTAGGACACCGTAGGGACAACAATGGAAACCTACGAAGTAATACGTAGGGACAATAAAATGTTGTCCCTACGGATGCCTTTATCCGTATGAGCAACCCCTTATTGTAGTAGTGTTATTGATTATGTACTTATTTTTATAAAAATTTATAAAGGAGTTGCCGCCTAAATTTCAAATGGCGAAAATGTTTTCGAACTTTAGTATATGAATCCTCTTATATTATAAATGACCCTTAGTTATATACTTTGAAAGAAAATGCTTGATTTTATTATACCTTTATTTCAAATCTTCAACTCCATTATTTTCTTAAAAAGCTTTAGATTTCTGGGTTTTCGTCTTACTTGGGTTATGGTGGGGTCGTATATATTTCATATGATCCAGGTGCCGGTCACGTGCCATTTTCGGGTCGTGACACCTGTGTCCTTGTGTCTCCAGGTCCCAGGACATCCAACAAACCTTTATTTCTACATATTTAGATCATGTGTGCTAAGCAATCAGCCAACAATGTTAAGATGAGAGGGGATAATGGATCTCTCTGTTGTAGTCCATGCTTGCATGGAAAATTGTTTATATCCTCGCCATTAATACAGATATTAGTAGACACAAATGTTAACCATAGCCTAATCCATGACCTCCACTTGGATGTGAAGCCTTTGAGCTCTAAACATTCTAGTATACACCTCCAATCTATCATATCATATGCTTTCTCAAAATCTAATTTCAGCATAAATCTCTCTTTCATTTTCCTTCTAGAGTCTTGAATGACCTCATTCGCTATATCTCTCCCATCCATAATGTATCATCAAGATGCCAATTCTGTTGGTGTGTCTCCGATGATATCCCAAATAACTCTACACACCCTATTCGTCATAACCTTGGAAATAATCTTGCATGAACAATTAACTAAGCTTATGGGCCAATAATCTTTAAGGAACATGACTTCACTTTTCTTTGGGATCATAACAAAAGTAGAGATGTTAAGCCTTTCTATGTTAAGTTCATTGTATTCCATTTGCTCTAAACAATCTCATTACATCGTCTTCAACAATCTCCCAAAAACTGCGGTAAAACATGATAGGCAATCCATCTGGTCCTATGTCTTATCAACTAACGATTCCCTAACTGCCACTTTAATTTCATCTTTTGAGAAAGTTGTACTCAATTATTCGCTCTTCTTCCCTTTCAATCTGTATCTATCATTCCAAAATTCTTCCTGTAGATGCTAATTAAACATCTTGTTCAAACCCATTAAGTTTTTGTAATAAACCAGTGTCACCTTCATTATTTCATCTCTGTTCGTAACGATGTCTCCATCATTTTCGAACATTTGAATGAAATTAGACCTCCATTTCACACTCGTTGTCCTGTGAAAATAATCTGTATTCTTATTGCTTTCTTTCAGCCAATTTTCCTTCACACTCCAATCCAATTTTTCTTTCACGTATAGTTCTTTCAGTTCCACCTTCCGCGAGTGAAAATAAATGTAACGACCACATCGTTTTGAAAATTAATATCTTTTCGTTTGAAAAATAAGCGTTTTCTGAAAATTTATTTTAAAAGAGATCTTTATTTTTTAAAGAAGGAAGGATTTATTCAAAGAGGTTTTGGGGGGAAAAAGAATTTTAATGTGAAGCAAATTGAGGATTTATTTTTTTAGGAAAAAGAATTTTAATGTGAAGCAAATTGAGGATTTATTTTTTTAAGTGATAGAGGATGTTTTAGAAACTTATTTCATATTTTTTCGGATTTAAAATGGATTTATAAGAATTATTTTGGTGTAAAAGGATTTTTTTAAAATTCGATTTTTATTAAAATCCGGCCCGGCCCATGAAACCGGACCCGAACCCGACCAAGCACGCTTGCAAAACAGCGACACCGCTGTTCAGTGCGCGCCACATGTGTGTTGCATGTGTTGCGGAGAAGGCAGCGCCAGGGTCGGTTGGAGGTATCCAGGGGCCTTTTCGTAAATTTGAAAAATCCAGGGTCGTATAAATAGACTGAAGTGTTTAGCTTGTTTTACCTTTCAAAAAATCCTATATTCCACCAAAAATCACAAAAAATCACAAATTCCCTATCTAGCTTGTATCAAAATTTCAAGTCCATTGGATTTACGGTTTGGGGGATATGGCTTCAACAATTCGTACTTGTTATACCGACTTGTACTTTTGTACGTTTACCTCTCATCCAGTTATGGTCGATCCTCCTTTGATGCATCCTTGACGCTAATCTTACTGAGTTGTTTCCATGTTTGATAAGTTGGGTTATCAATTAAAATTTATATCTAGTCTATTGAGAATGGTTTTTAAACTGTATCGGTTTCGGAAAGTTTACTTTTCCGTTTGATTGTTTTTCATAACCTTGTCAGCAAACATGTAGTCAAATTATTGCTAAATCATGCATGATCACTATCATAGTAGTTTAAGAATTCAAACCTATCATTTCAATACGTCTATTTGAACTATTTCAGGTTTATACCGATTGGACAAAATTTTGTCCGCATACCATCATTAAAATATAAACAATAAATTGTGATACCTGACACACAATACTAATCACTATAGTTCATATTTCAAGTTAAGAAACCTTATTCCATGTTCGATTTTCTAATATCTAAATGGAGAAGTGATCTACTATTAAGTCTTAATCTGCATGTTTAACCTAATCGATAAACTGAACTCATGATTATCATATTGATTGCTTATGACCTTTATTATGATTGAATCACATATTGCCATGTATTGGTTGAACACTAAAGTCGTAAATATCGAGAAGTTATATTCTATTGTATGGATGAGCTAAGTAAGATGTGGAATGAAGTATATACACGACGTATCTTTGGGTCCATGTTATTACCTCTAGACTCCGCACATGATGTCTCGACATTGCGAGCGGGATATTCAAGATCCTACTTTATATAGTTCCCGAATTTGCATTTGCATTGCATCACTAGAGCCCAGATCAGGCTCATACCATATATTGAAGACGGTTACAAGCCTGGGATATGGAGCAAAATACACCATGGAACAAAGTGACATTGAGGGTTCACTTGGTAGGAGGTAATCTAGGTAGTAATCATAAATTACCATGAAATATTACCATGCTTGTTTAGATGTAAAAGATATTCCCGGAAATATAGGATTATCATGGTAATTAAATGATCCCATTTCCCATTTTATAGTAATCCTATTCCCCAAAACATGTGTCTATCCTAGAGTACCACGAAATATTACCGCATAACATGAAATGAGCCATGACCATCCGCCGTCAGCTTCCCTTGCCACCCACCGGTCGGATGGCCCCGCCACCCATCGTCGTTATTCCTCTGACCGGCTCACCATCGATTGGCCGTTCGTCGCCGTTAGGACGCCGGTCATGCCGATTGTCTGCCGGTAGGCCAGCCGATGATTGGACGTTTGCCTCCGGTTGGCCATAGTTCTTCACTAGTCATCCATCGCCGGCCACTCGCCAGCCCGCCGTCGATCGGTCGTTCGTCGCCGACTGGCCGTTAGTCACTGCCTCGCCGCTATCTACGGCCATCCTCTGGCCTCATCGCCGGTCGACAGCCACATACATATATTACCAGGAATGATTAAAATATACCAAGCACATTAATATAAGATTCCTTGGAATTAGATGCCCGGTCATCCCATTCCCGTGAATGTTAGGGATTCCGGTAATCTTTCATTTCATGTACCAAGCACAACCCGAGGGAAAAGCGTATTCATGACGCTGACGTACACCTCTTGAATTCCAGTCGAGGCAACCACTTGAATCCCTAGGGAGTTACCTCTTGAATTCGTATAAGTGCTGGTAATCACCTGGAGACATTCGTAAGTGCGTGCATAAACCTGACATGCTAAGTCATGCATCGATCCGTGATATGAAATGATTGTTTACCATGATAAGTACCTATGACAAAGTCCATGACCAGTATCATAATAAGTATCGACATGCATTCATGACATGACGTGAAATGTTTGCTCACCATGATTACATGAATATACTGTTCTTGTTTAGTACACTTCTTGATTAAAACTATCTTGTTTCTATATATTACCTGTTTTATTGCCACGTATCCTGAAATCTTCCCGTTCACATAATAACTTTCCTTCATATATTTTACTACTATTTATTCTGATAATCATACCCAAGCTTAGCTCGCTGACAGATATTTCTGTTTGATTAAACTGTCTGTTAATGATGGCTTTTATGGATGATAAGGCAACCACGGCGCAACAAGAACCATCTGCAAAGGATCTGGCGTATGCACAGGCACAAGTGGAGCTCGACCTGACTCACCTTTAGTTCAGTTCATTTCGGTTGTCTTATGGAAACTCATGATGTAATATAACTATATGTTTTGGGGATGTTGTAAGATTACGATATTTTCATGACTTATCATGTGTATACGTGCGCGTGTGTCGATATATATATATATATATCATTGTTAGTTTGAGGATGTATTTTCTTGATGAAATTACTACCGCGTACCAGACGCTTAGAGTGTCTATATCGGGAAGGAGTGCTTCTCGGTATAGATACGTCGCGGGCCTCGTCACGTTCCCGCTATTGTGTATTTATTTAGGAAGTGGGGCGTGACAATACCCGTATTCTTCTTAAGATAGGTGTCTTCTTCCTCCTGCTTTTTCGTTTCTTCAATATAATGGACAAGCTTCTCCTTTCTTTTCCTCTCTGGCAAGCTTTGCTTCTTATCCCATTTCTGAAACACTCTCCTCAATCTTTGTAGTTTAGCCACCAAGTTACTCACAGCTTCTTTTTAGCCCTTTTACCATTTTCCCGTCAAAAAGCAGTAACGGTACATGGTTGGACGTTGTTTTAGCTTCCACCCTCGCATGCATAAGCATAAGTATGTCGACTCTCCCAATCCAAAGAGAATAAAATCCTATGAATTTTTTCTAGAAGCACTCTTTGACTGTGGTTAGAAAAAGTAAATTTCCTATCCTTAAACGGAATTTAAAGAAGGCTCGTCTTATTGATCGTTTGATTACAACAATCTATCCTTTAAATCATTCATTGTCCCTACCCTTTCTTCTGTAAATCCGACAACATTAAATCCCCCTACTACCCAAGGTAAACTCCATCTTCCCTTGATTTGACTTAATTCTTCCCAGCACTCCTCCCTTGATTCTCTCTTGTATGGACCATATGCCACAGTAATCATTTGCGTCCACCTATCATCATTCCGCCTAATCACCACCGTTATCGAGAAAGAACCTATTTTTCTATCCACTACGTTCAGCAAATCCTACGGTATATCGAGAAAAACACCTCCACGAGTTCCTTCCACCTTTTTAATTATCCACTTGACCTCCCTTCCAATTTCAAGACTGTTCAACACCCCATTCGAAGGATTTCACAACTATGTCTTCGATAAACCTATTATCAGGAACCCCTCTATCCTAATCACATCTCTAATCATTTGCCGCTCAGACGGAAAGCCTACCATACGCGCATTACAAAAAAAAACAATTCATAATAAAACATAAAAGAGAAGAGATCATACCCTTAACACCGGTCATTTAGACTGTGCTAACCTGAAAGGTTATCCTTATTCTACCCTAGCATCTCAACATCCTCCTTCTGAGGAGGAGCATCTTTGCTGCCTCTATCCTCTTCCAAACTTCTAGCAACTGACAGATTCCTATCAATATGTTCTTTAGAAGGGCCAATGTATATACCAATAGCCTCAAAGGATTCTACTAGTTAGATATATTGCCAAAGACTGAAAAAGAATTTAACTGTGTACTTGATGAGGTTGCTTTGGTTTTCCTGCCTTCAAATGTCTTCGTTATGCTCACTCTGTTTGCCCCGACAGTAAAACCCTTCTTAGCTTGAATTCATCCACTCTTCCTTCTCCCCGCCATTATGCTATCTTCTTGCATTGGTTCCTCATCTATTCTACTAGCAATATTGTTTGCGTTTTCTCCGTCATATTGGGGCAATTAGAATGTATTTATTAGCTGCACAGTAATCATATTAGTCCCATGCTTCTCTGATATGTCATCTCTCGTTGTAACCTTGCCGAATACCTCTTCTATCCCTCGTCGAATAATAGCATAAAAATCTGTCAAGAAGACATCTTCCAACTGTCATATCAATATAGCTTTAATTCTTTCATCCGTCCTCTCTGCCTCAACATCCTTAATAAGCGCCTTCTTTCCCTAAACATCGCTACTTGAGTGCCAAACACTTTCCCCTTACTCATATCTGAATCTTGTAATTCATTTTTCGAACAATAACTACTCCGTCTACTTGAGTTTGTTCCTACTTCCAAGGTTTCCTTCAAAGACTGTGCTGCGTTATCCCAATTTGCATCCTTCATCCACTTTAACTCTTCATGTGGTCCATCAAACATCGAGGCTTCATTCTCTAAACTATGACCGAAGCAGGCTTTGCCTTGCTCACACCTTTGCCTTTCTTAGCATTCCTCCTATATATATCCTTCTGTATATATCCTTAACCAAATCTTCTTGTCGTCCTCCATACTCAACCCGTGGCCCAAGACTTCCTGTTACAAAATCTTCTTGTCGTCCTCCATACTCAACCTGCATGCGCATGTATTCTCCCTTACAAGATCCATCTCCCTCACTTTATCCATCCTATCCCCTTGTAGCGCCTGCTCTGGCCTCCAACTTGCATTCTCAAACCCTATTGCTTTGAAAGTTCTTTGTCACCCTTTCTGGGAGCCTTATCATATTTGAAATTTACCGCTTCCACCTTCGTGATAGACTCTCCCCCCTCTACAGAATAAAGGAACTTTATTCCAGCTATATGCATCATTCTATCTTTCAGAATAATCCTTCCTTCACAACCAATACGAAACCGAGCCACATTGTTGAGAAGCATTGCCTCCGTCCCCTCATCAAGTTCCTAAAGCACCCTAAAACTTTTCACAAGTCCTTCATACGTACTCCAAGACCATACATGGCATGTCAGATTCTCCACCCTAAGATAGACCTTCGAACGATGTCGATAGAGGTTTGAGCACTCATACCCTGTCCGTTTATTAATTCCGAAAGCAACATGATTCGCATCGTCCTTAACACTAGGACATTTGGACATAATTTTAAGTGATGTTTCTAGAGAAAATGGGTAATATAGCCTAGCAGATGAGAAACCAAAGCCCATGAATGCTGATTGAAACTATCTGACAACCCCAAAGTTTTTCCATGATTAGTCGTGCCAGTGGCAGTCCGTTCTTAGCCTCGATCATTGTTGGAGTTAAAAAATTAACTCCTAAGAAGATAAAAATACTTATATAGTATTTAATAAATACTTATATAGTATTAAATACTTATATAATATTTAATCAAAGAAATGGGTCAAATAATCAAGAATTTGATCTAATCAGGCCTTAAGTTGATGCATATTACATAATCAACAAGTTAAAGACTTGTTTATCACAAGTGGAACCCTATATCTTAGGCAATTACCTTGAAACAATTCAAAAATGAATTGTTTTTAGGGTTTCGGACGGTTGGGACCCCCCTCCTGTTGTCGGGAGGTCCTTATTTTGGGTGTCCCGACCCACTTTGCAAAGCAATGTCAGGAACCCCTTTAAAATAAGCAGTTTGGCTTATTTTTAAGACGGAGTGTGGGGTTATCTCCCCCACTTACTATGAGAATATGGGGTGTAGTTCTATAGCTAACCCCTCTTAGAGAAGTATATATCTTCTAAAATCAATAAAAACATGGAGGATTTTCATCTTTTACAAAATTTTGGGAAAAATCGTTAAGTGTTTTCGCTTTTAAAAAGAAGAAGAAGAAGAAGAAAAAGATGGTTAAATAGATAAGAATGGAATCTCCATTTCTCTACTTTTTCATATTTTTTGTCCCCATCTTTATCTCTTTATCTCTCTCTGATATAGGAATAATATATGATCAATAGAAATTTCTGTAAGTTTCATCTCTTATGGAGAGTCTTGATAGCCAAGGTCATGGGTTCCCCACTAAATGAAGAAAAAGATGAAGACTTTATAACATGAATCTACATGTTCTTCGTAATTTGGACTGAACTAAGAACATGGGTCATCCCATGTTCTACATAAAAATAAAATAGGCTACCCTATTTCTCTTTCATATCTGAAATGAGATAACGATACTATTTATTTAAAAATAGATGCATGGATTTAAATCTCCATGATTATCTAATAAAATATATGTGAATAAGAAAATTCTATTCACATTTAAGATATGAAAATCATATTTTTATATTGGAATCAAGGGTTTAAAACACTGTATTCCTTACATGAAACATGGCTTAAAGTGATGTTCTAATTTTGAACACAATCCAAGTGTTCATATTGTACAGAACCATTGAAAATGATAAGATACATCATTTTCATTTTGTACAGAGAGTTTAGTCCAATGAGCTTTCATTTAGGAAAGTTCTATAAAATGAAACTTTCCATTTTTGGCCAGAAACATGCTTTAGGAAGCCTGGATATAGGCTTCCGACCGCTGTCGGAACCCCCTCCCAGCAGTCGGGACCGTCTCTCCCGGCCTCACGAGATCCTAAAAATGAACCCTGTGCACTGAAACATCTATAAACCTGAGGCCCCCACATAGGGTAGCCCCACTTTTATCAATTGTGCCATGAATGTGGCCTCCATATAAGGTAGTGCCCATTCATTAGTGTCAAATTTGACACTAAATTACCCCAAGTACATAGATCAAGCTCTTTAAATAGAGTTTTCATTGAATTTTGTATTCTTTTGCAATATTGATGTAATTTACATTCAAATAGTATACAAATATGAATAGAATGAATAAAATACAATGATATTCTTTTGTTTTACTCTTTCCATGCAAATGGATTATATCAGTGCATATGATCTCTCCTTAAATGATATGGTCTAAAGCAATCTAGTATGATATCTCATCTAGGTTTTCCTGAAACAATATGGTATAATTAATTAAAGGTGCTTGCGCCTATCGGAAATCTCGAACCCCTGGAACTTTTTGTCAAATTTTTAAAACCCAAAACTTTGTTTTGTTTAAACTCTATCTATTTTAAACGTTCACTCGTTAGAGGGGTCCTAAGAGGGTAAACAAAAATGGCCACTTCGCTAGGGACAATTGACTTCTCTTTAGGTTTTTTAAAATCATATCAATCTGTACGTTTCAACCTAGAATCTCTAGTTGACGGAACTCGGTAGAGATCATATATAATTTCACTATTAAAAGTCCACTAAGGCCAATGTTTCTCTTTTCCATCGTCTGGCATTACAAAACTTTTAAGACATAATCTTTAAATCATCGACATTTGGTGTTTCTATCGACCTGGGCCTGTCCTATCTTAAGCATTTCCATTATCATCATAGCCTTTCCTTTTTAGGATTAACTCATGGCATTCAACGATAACGACAACAACGCCATATCGCCTACTAATTTGGCTGCAACCTAAAACCATGTTTCTAATCACTAGGGTCAACCCTCAATTCAGTATGTCCCCTACTAGACTTGCAGAGCATGGTCCCGAAATATGCCCTTTTAGCAAAATCAAGGAATTCCCGGCACTGAAATCCATACAAGGAAAGAAATTACTTGCAAGGCAAAAGATTCAACACCAGGTAGAACAACCATCTGCGCCAGTCTAGCCCAGGCAGGCAGCAAAACCGGTCTTTCACAAGACCGTTGTAGATTTCCTTTCATCTTCTGAGAGGGTTACCCGACAAGTTCGGGACAGGAAGGTGTTCCTGACTGACACCACTACCATTTACAGGGGGAAACCTCTTGCGGTGCCGGCTCATTGCGTTAGAACAAAACTAAATTCTGTATTTGAAAGAATTTCCTTCGCCAAGGGGCCTCAGTAAGTTCCCTAAGAAAATGATGATGTCATCTTCAGGTCGGACTATTTTGTTTCTCCCTCATAATCAAAGAAGTAAGGGGCGTCTCACAATGCAAGAAAAAAAGGCCGCTAAGAAGGCCCATAATGAGAACTCTTAACCCATTCCTTGACACTGACAGATTTCTTTACTACCTGTCAGAAACTCTTTTGCTCCGCTTCAGCGGAAGCATGAGAAGCGTCGAAAGAATGACTTCACTGCTAAGTCATCTCGTAGCCGAGGAACTATAAATAAAAAGACGCACAAAGCGTACAAAGAGACGAGGACCCTCCAAAGGTCTATTTCCCTTAGGGTCTTCTATCGCAAGAAAAAGCATATCCTAACCCGTCTGGCCAGTGAAGTGCATGTACCCGCCCCCGAGGAGAAAATCTCAACGCCGGATTATACGGATATGGGAATGGTTCATTTCCAACGAAAGAACCAAATCCCTTCATCGACATCTCCTACCAATCCAGCGAGATATTCTCCGGCTAGTCCGATGCTAACCTCTCCTATCTGATCAGAGGTTCACACTTGCCGGATGGTTGGTCTAAGTAATCCGCAAGCCAGCCAATGTGATGGCCTGTCAGGGGGCACGAGGACTGTTGGGACTTCACCCGCGCGGGCAAACATGCATGTTTTGGAAAAGAGGTTGTTTTTAAGAAATAGTTGTGCACGCAATCTTGGTCTCGTTTTAAAATTTATAAACCGCAAGTGCACGACGCGCTATAGCGAGCCGGCAAGTATGGGTCGATCCGCAGGGAATTGGAGATTAGGTTTTGTCGCTAAAGGTTCGAGAAACAAAAGAATTAGGTTTGGTTGTCACAAAAAAATATAAAATACGATATTATATAAAACAAGTTAAAGAAGAATGATGGCCGTGGCTTTGGCTCGGATGGTTGAATCGCGGCGATTTCTTTGACGTTCCCTTGATCATGAGTTGTTCGTACTTGTGGCGATCCTGACGTGAAGCATGACTTGTCAATGCGGTTGCGTAGCACAAGTCTTCAAGTTGCCGATATTTGACGCAAACACGAAATGAGTCCGTTTTGTTCACTTACTGTTTGTAAGTCCAACCTTGATGTATCAACACTAAGCACAAAGGGTTAGCAAGCATACGAAAATATCAAAAGCACAAATTAGCAAGTGAGAGCAAGTAGTTTTAGTGTTAAGTTTGCTAAGTGCTTGTGATAGTATAGAGTATGTGAAACCAAGAGGGTTGTTAAGCCACTTGATCACAAAATACACTATCTAAACTTAGCAACCTCAACACTAAATTGATTCTAACCTTAAGCTTGCAAGATGGGGTTTTTGGAGAGAATAGGGTATGTGATGAGGTTACCAAGTAACCATGGAATCAACATACCTTATCAAACCAATCCAAGTTACAATCCTAAGTTTAGAATCACATTATAACACATTAAACATTAACAAGAGGAGGAGGAAGGCTAAGCCGTTCATCTCACATCCTCACCATCACCGCAACCAAGAGATTAGTTACACATAATAAAAAGGAAAAGAAAACACAAAAGAAATAAAGAAACAAAACAAATATTATTAACACTTGAATGAGTTGAGATACAAGATGTTGGTTATTTGTTCAACTTCTATAATGAAGCTCTCAAAAGAAAGCTTCATGAAGGAAGAAGAAGTAGAAACCAAGTTGAGCTCACACAACTCTCAAGCTAAAGCAAAAACAAAACTAAACTATGGAAGATGTGCATATATTTCTACATGCCCCCCTCTCTCAATCTATTCTGGTATTTATAGGCCTCATTCCAGAATAAACAAACAATATAAATAAGATGATGTGACCTCAATAAACAACCAGAAGAAAAATGGGGACATTTGGAGACAGGGGACCCGGTGATGCCGGTTTTGGGGAGGGTTTAGCCGGTCTAGTTATAGGCAAATGGGCTCGTATTTGTGTGGTGATCTCGAATGCACTCCATTATCTCTCTGGTGCTGTTTGATTTGTCTATATAAATCTGGTTTGCATTCAAGGATTTGGAGGAAAACTTGAAGTTTTATATCACATCAAAACTTTTAGCATTAATCACACATGCCCACTTGTGCTCACCACTTGCACAATTCATGATGCCTACTAGTGCCAAGGCAGCCCCACCATGGTCCAAGGATCAAAGAGCATGTGCACACTTGTATTGTGTTGGACCAAAATTGTGTACACAAATTTATTTGCAAAAGAGCTCTTTGAATCATGATCGGTTTTCTGTTCTGATTACAGTGTCGGCTCACAAATTTCATTACCGTGATTTTGAGTATGTTTCAGTATTTTGTCACGAATACCTGTAATCTGTATTTACTGAGTAGACACTGGTTAATAGTACCGATATATAAAAAAATAGATAATGAATAAGTGGTATTAAAATGCACTTTTCTGTGGTGAAAAAATATCCCCAAACTTATCTTTTGCTTGTCCCGAGCAAAACAAAAATCCTATCCTCACTTTCGCAGGAAACACGATTGCACTGAGCACGTGCAACAAGCCGTTAAACCTCTAGATGTCCCTAGTAGGAGGAGTGTTGTTTTCTGAAGGTTTTCAGCGAATTGCACCCACAAAATCCTGTCAAGTTAGCGTCGCAAAGAAACTGTTGATTCCAATCTTAAGGTTAAGGATCAAAGCTAGAAGTTCTATGTCATGACCCGAAGTTGGCACGTGACGGCCCTAATACTACGCAACGCCTAAAGACGTAACGCAGTAAAAGAAATCCAAAAACCCAGAAATCTAAACCATGAAAAAAAACGGAAAAGACAATATAAGTTTTTGAAATATTTGAAATCGCAACCCAAATTCTTTAAAATTCCAACTTTCTTTCTTTAAAATTTTGGCAACACCCCTTTTGTAAAAACTAGCCTAAAGACGGAAAACAATCACATCACAAATATACGACGCCGTAGCGAAGAAATAAGAGACAATAGGAAGGAAACTGTACATAAAAGACAACAAATCCACAAATAATATACAATAACGTCCTCACCAAGTCTCTAAGTCAACAACATAATAGTAGATGGAGAGTACAAGATACAATGAATATACAATACAAAATACAGATAACCACCAATACCCACCTAAGCAAAATAACACACTGTGAGCCGATGCGGTATCTGTAGCAAAAGATGATAGGTGAATAGCCTGCCTCGACTACTTTGGGGAAACACCCTGCAAAACAACTGTGGCACGACGGGGGTGAGTTGCCAACTCGTGAATAGTAGATAACATATGCAGCTAATCGCAGGAATGTACGTACAACATGAATCTAAGATAAGCAATCTACAGTAATAACAGGTCATGTGAATGCAGAATAATGGAAAGTACACTAGCAGGTACGATCTATAAGTGAAGTAATAATAACATGACAATAGTATGCAATAATCATGCGATAGGGATATGAGAATACAGATATGCAGTAATCATGAAGGGTACACTAACAGATACTCCTACTACATGGATCAGTGCATAAGTGGATAGGTATGAGGTATGGAGTAAAATATGTCATTCCCACGGAAATCTGACATCGTGGTAGGATCACAATCCATTAAGACGCTCAAATCCCAATTCCTCAAGTCAGCCCCCAAGTTGGGCTCTCATATCATATAAGTCTCACATCTCTTCAATGTACAACATCGAATAGATCTCCTATATCCCGAATGTACAAATCAGCAATCTCATTCATATGTCCAATCTCAATGAATCACCTGATATCCCAAGTCAAATCTCAAGTAAGAATCTAGAATCCTAAATATATATATATATTTGCAGGATTAAATATGATGGGGGTCAATACACATATATTAGCGTCCCACTCCACTAATATTGGTGTAAGGGTATATATAACAACGGCTAAATCCCCTGTTATACAAAGGTATTAAAAGAAATATCATGAAAACAATGTGCTAAGCATCGACACAGAAATCCTGGTAGGTACGTATCATACGCTATCCCGAAAGCACGAGTGCCTAGCTCTGACCCTCGCCTTTTGACGTATGCATACGTACATGACCCCCAACGGTATCTCCATGATCCCCGCCAAGTCATTGGTACTGTCACCGTATGGTATGGTTTCCAAGCCGGGCTCATCGGCTCATAGCACATCGACATCCTTTTCTTGCCTCGGGGTACCTCCGGGCCCCACCATATACCCTCTACGGCCTCGACGCCTCCTCGTAGGGGTATATATAAATCAGCACCGATAAAACACATGGTGGATGCGCAAATATCATATCAAGAAAACCGTGTTTTTCAATATATGCATAATTTCATGAACTCCCACGGTTCCTAAATCCAGAAAATATCATGTAAAATCTTGCGCAAATCCAGGAATAAATATGTGCGATATATCTGAAATGCGAGCATGTAAATGGAAATATGTAGCTGAAACCCGATGTATGAGAAATCAATAAGGTACAGCTAAGTATAGGTGTCTACCTATAAGTAATGATATGGTATACCCCACTGGGTATAAGTAAAATATGAGTAAGGTATACCTGTAGATGTATCGTAAAGGGTATGCGTACCTATCATTAATGGTACGATACTCTATAGGTATACAGGTATGGTAATTTCATATGTGATAAGCAGTACGAATCAATGTCATAAGGTCCCTGACCAAGCAATATAGTATCTAGAATGGTTTGTGTGTGACATGGTAATTATTGACGGTGTGTGTAGCATACAATCCGTGCTCGTGCAATATGAACCGTCAATAATGTGTGCAGTTTCCTACGGCTACTAGTCACAGTGCAACTATATCTAAGTAATAGGATAAAGGCGCAATTCTAACAATAACGTAGAATATGCGACAAGTATTAGAATTCTAGCCCAGACGCATAACGCCATGCGGGCGATTCCCCTGTAGATATTAAATCTACTCACCTACGCTCCACGCTAGGTGAATCCTACCACCTGTGTCTCTCTGTAGCAGTGTTCATAGTCCCCGCCTGCAAACCTGAAAATTAGACAAGGAATCATATAAATAAGCAAATATCTCGCAAAACGCGATATCGATACTAAACGAGAAACTCGCGTCGTGAACTAAACGCTCGTGTGCACGATATGCTAAAACGTGTGTATACGCGTCTAAAACTACCGCGACACGCCGCGACACGCTGGATCACAGAGCCCTCTAACGTATCGCACGTATCGCGCAAACACAACGAACACAAAATATGATATATTGCCCCAGATTTTCCTACAGGTCAAATCTTACAAAACTACACATGCCAAAACACTACAAAACCCAGCAGACTACCCTACCCAAAACCCCAGCACCCCACTCCCCTTCCTGGCCGCAAATTGTGGCAAGATTCATTAAATTGGCGGCCTGGGTTGGGAATGGAGGGCTCGTGTTCTGGTGGTGAGTTCTAGACCTAATGTGCATGCCCCAGTTTCCTCAATTTTGCCCTGAAGGCCCCGGGTCAAAAGCAGATTCCAGATGTCGCAAAACGACACAAGAAAAAAACAATATTTTGCACAATATGGAAAACCTATGGTATTTTTGTGAAACCTTAGTTGAATCTCAGTTGAAGTGACCTAACAACACTAAAATGAGCTAGGTTAACCAACTCAAACACATTCTAACCAAAATTCCACATAAAACACCATATTCAGCACAAAACTAGCTTCAAATGCAAACCGAAGCTAATCAATACACAACTTAAGCAAACTAGGAAATTGGGTTTCAGAATTATACCCTAAGAGAATCCTAGGAAGCAGGTAAAGAAGTGAATGGAGGAAACGAGGGCTTGCTACAGTTGCTGGGCTCCTGCTGCTGCTACTGCCAGAACTGCTGCTGATGCTGCTGCTGTTACTGCTGTTTGCTGCTGCTGCTGCTGCATTCAGCTGTTGCTACTGCTTGCTCGAGCTGTTGTTGAAGCCTCTGCTGCTGTTGGAGCTTCTCTTGCTGCTGCTGCTTTGCTTCTGGTGTTGCTGTGGTTTGCTGATGCTGCTTTTGTTGCTGTCTTCTGGTGTTGCTGTGGTTCTTGAGTTGCTACAGTTGCTTCAGTTGATGGTGTTTGTGTGTGTGTGTGTGTGTGTGTGAGAGAGAGAGAGAGGAGAGAATGAGAGAAAGAGAAAATGAGTGGAGAAATGAGAGAACAAAGCCAAGACCCCCCTCTCTCTCTTCTTTCATAAATGAGGCATGGCTCACACCATGTAGCCCAAGCTCCCCCTCTCCCTCAAGGTCAACAAGAAAGTCAAATTTAAAATCCTTAGATTAAATTCATTTCCTTTTAAAATAACCATACACTATTAAACCCAAAACACTTAATAATTAAAATTAGATTAAGGAAATGGTTAAACCACCATGTTGCTAATCATGGTTTAACCCTACTTAACACCCTAGTTATCATGCACAAGTGTGTGCAAGCCTAGGAAAAATCTCATAAAATATTCATTAAATAGGATAAAATAATTGAAAACCAAATTGGTAAACTATTTATTAAAAAAAAACATACATTAAAATATAATTAGCCACAAAACACATTCTAAGGTGTTACAATCTCCCCCCTTAAAAGAAATTCGTCCCCGAATTTAAAAATATACTGCTACGCGTACCTTCAAAGAGAAGATTACAACTCTCAATCTCGCTCGCAGCCTCCCAAGTGATTACCTCACTATACAGCTACGTCTAAGAAAACCCTTCACAGATGGCAAGACCCTTGACCGACATTTCTCCACCTGCCGATCCATTAACACAATTGGCTGGCGGTGAGCGAAACGATCGTGTCCAAGCCAAATGGTCTGGTGCCAAATTATGTGAGAAAGGTCATGAAGGTAATTGTAAAGTATCATCACAAGGAATACGGGGTGAAAATCCAATAATCTGGGCGGAAGTGCCAAATTAAAGGCAACGAAGCTAACTCGCTTATAAGATCTCAGAGGAACCTAAACCCTGGGATAAACTTCCCAAAATCCAACACGTCATTCTTCGGAAAAATCCGTAGGAATACATGATCTGTCCCTACGAACTCGAGTATACGACCAACACAGTCGGCATAAGACCTCTGTTTGCAACGGACAATTTTCATCCCGACCTAACACAACTGGATCATCTCCGAAGTCTCTAGACTAGCTGGGGTCCAAAAATCCTACTTACGCAGAGTCAGAAAACAACAGACTGGTGATCGACACAACCTAACCCCTAAACCTAAAGGTTGCCAATTGGAGTGTCTCCTGATAACAGCTATCGAAGAAGAACCCTAACCATTGCGAGTGACGATCCCCAACTGCCGACAACAACTAACACAAGCACACAACAAGACAGACACTTTAAAACGAAACCTGAAACTTCTCTTTACATCCCTGCCCACCCGTAACTATCTCACAAGTCACGTCAACGTTAGTGAAACTCGAATGAAAACAGAGAGTTGACTGATGCGCCTGTTCTAGGATTTCACGTCTCTACCCGATAACATCAGGTCCACAAACGCGTTCCTAATTTAGCACACCATTGTCACAAATCAAGTACTCCGAATCATTACCCATCCGTGTATGCTCAAGTATCTCTGACGAACGAGCATCGACGGGCAGTGTCTCGCGAACACGATTAAAGAAAGTGGTCGGGCGCGGACATGAGCAGGCCATCCTCTCCGTAGAGACGAACTTAAGCTGTACTCAACGATCGCACAAGAAATGTAAAACTGCAGAAGACTAACACAACAATCAAAATCCACTGCAGGAAGATGTACATTAAGCTCAGGTGGTCCATGAAAATCTGACACGACTCTCAAACAAATAGTGTCTCCAAATCTCCAACGCAAAACGACCGCGGCCATCTCCAGATCATAAGTGGAATATCCTTCTCGTACTTCCTCCAAATGTAGGGAAGCAAAAGCGATAACTCTATAGTGTCACCTCAGTACACACTCGAGCCCAACTCAAGAAACATTACAGTTAAACAACAAGGTCGCCCGAACCAGAAAGCAAAGAAAGAACTGATGCAGTTGTTAACAGAATCTTCAACTGCCGAAAGCTCTGCACACATAACTCAGTCCAAGAAAAGAAATCTCCATTCCGGTCAATTCAGTCGACGGTGCAGCACTACTCTAGCAATCCTGGATGAAATGGCGGTACGAACCTGCTAAGCCCAAAAAATCTGTGGACCTCCGTCCTGCTCACAAGTCTGGGCCTAAGCTGTACGGCCACGATCTTCCTCGGAACCATACGAAACCGTCTCCCGTGACTAAAAGACCTAGGAGTCAACACAAACAAGCCTGAAGGAACACTCCGAGAATCTAGCAAACCGCTGGGGCTCTCCCAGTATCTTCATAACAAATCCTCTAGTGCTGCTCCTATTCCTCAAGGCACATTAGGTAGACCAGAATGTCGTAAATAACACAACAATAACTGGTCGAGGAACGGCCTGTAGGAATCTGGTTCATCATATCTACGAATGCTGCCAGGGCATCAGTGAATCCAAAGACTCACCAAAACACACAAAGCCCGTAGCACGCATAAGGCAGTCTTCGGAATGCCATCACTCCGAACCCGTAATAATGATGACCTGATCCCAAACAAACTTGGAAAATGTCTCGCACTGTGGAGCTGATCGAAGAAATCGTCACGGTGAGGTAAAGGATACCTATCCGCACCGTAAGCCGGCTCAATTAACGATCCGTCGATACACAACCCTAAACTGCTGTCTTTCTTCTTGACAAACAAAAATAGGAGCTTCCTAATGCGAAACACTCAGACGCACCAAACTCCCTAATCGACAACTCTGCAGCTGATCCTTAAGCTCCCCAAGCTTCGCCGGCTCATCTGGAACAACGTCGAAAAACTATTGAACGATAGGAACCCGGTCCAACAATCCCAACTGTGGCTTCGGTATCACTAATGAACTCCAAGAATCCACGACCTCTGCTCAAAAGCCGACTAGCGAAAAAGGCTGAATTCAAGCTGGGAGAGGCGGCACAACTATCCACCTGCATAACAAGAACTGACTCGCCGGGAAATCAATTCCTGATTATTTCCTCACGGTAGACTGACCCCTCTGAGCGAACCTTCCACGTCCACGGCCTCTCTGAGTACGATCCTGACGCCGTGCTGAGGAACAATCCCTGACGAAGTGTTGAAGGCTTCCGCATCGAAAGCATCCACGTGCTGACTGCTGACCCTCTTGGGAATGAGAGCTGAACGACTGTCCTCGCCCTAAGCCTCTGCTACTCCCACGACGGCCACGAAATCTGTCTTGATGACTAAACCTCTGTCCCTGGGCTGGTACACTGGTACGAGTCCTCCACTGTCCTGGAACTCTCAGCGTCTCTGGAATATGTACCTCGTCAACTGGAGCTGCAACCACTGGTGCTATGTAGGTGACGGACTGCTGCATGCTGATCGCAAGGGACAACTGAGTAACAGGGTTGACAACCTCCTGTCGTAGCTTCCGAACGACATCAACCAATGAACTCATAGTCTGGCGGAAGTCCTGCGTCTCTGCCACAAGCCTATCAATACAATATTTCGAAGGCTGAACCGTCTGCACCTATGCAACTGGAGTGCCATCCTGGCCAGTACTCGTCTCACCCGAGCCAACTCTGACCTCGGCCCTCGCTGCATCACTCTGAGTCCCTATAGTCATCGGCGGCAAAGCTATAAATAAAGATAAGATTCGATAAGGATAAGGAAATCGAATCACAAGGATATGAATCATCAAGGAAGGAATTTCAAGCAATTTGTACTTAGGTCACTTAAGGCGAAGTACCGCATCGTGGATATGCTGCAGACATACACACACTACGTTACTTTGCTTAAGCTACCTACTCCATCATACTAAGGTCATCCTACACTCCAAAAGGTAAAACCTAGCGCTCTGATACCAACTTTGTCACGACCCGAAGTTAGCACGTGACGGCCCTAATACTACGCAACGCCTAAAGACGTAACGCAGTAAAAGAAAGCCAAAAACCCAGAAATCTAAACCATGAAAAAAAAGGAAAAGACAATATAAGTTTTTGAAACATTAGAAATCGCAACCCAAGTTCTTTAAAAGTCCAACTTTCTTTCTTTAAAATTTTGGCAACACCCCTTTTGTAAAAACTAGCCCAAAGACGGAAAACAATCACATCACAAATATACGACGCCGTAACGAAGAAATAAGAGACAATAGGAAGGAAACTGTACATAAAAGACAACAAATCCACAAATAATATACAATAACGTCCTCACCAAGTCTCTAAGTCAACAACATAATAGTAGATGGAGAGTACAAGATACAACGAATATACAATACAAATTACAGATAACCACCAATACCCACCTAAGCAAAATAACATACTGTGAGCCGATGCGGTATCTGTAGCAAAATATGATAGGTGAATAGCCTGCTTCGACTACTCTGGCGAAACACCCTGCAAAACAACTGTGGCACAACGGGGGTGAGTTGCCAACTCGTGAATAGTAGATAACATATGCAGGTAATCGCAGGAATGTACGTAGAGTATGAATCTAAGATAAGCAATTTACAGTAATAACAGGTCATGTGGATGCAGAATAATGGAAAGTACACTAGCAGGTACGATCAATAAGTGAAGTAATAATAACATGACAATAGTATGCAATAATCACGCGATAGGGATATAAGAATACAGATATGCAGTAATCATGAAGGGTACACTAACAGGTACTCTTACTACATGGATCAGTGCATAAGTGGATATGTATGAGGTATGGAGTAAAATATGTCATTCCCACGGAAAATCTGACATCGTGGTAGGATCACAATCCATCAAGACGCTCAAATCCCAATTCCTCAAGTCAGCCCCCAAGTTGGGCTCTCATATCATATAAGTCTCACATCTCCTCAATGTACAACATCGAATAGATCTCCTATATCCCGAATGTACAAATCAGCAATCTCATTCATATGTCCAATCTCAATGAATCACCTGATATCCCAAGTCAAATCTCAAGAAAGAATCTAGCATCCTAAATATATATATATATATATATATATATATATATATATATATATATATATATATATTTGCAGGATTAAATATGATGGGTTCAATACACATATATTAGCGTCCTACTCCACTAATATTGGTGTAAGGGTATATATTACAACGGCTAAATCCCCTGTTATATATACAAAGGTATTAAAAGAAATATCATGAAAACAATGTGCTAAGCATCGACACAGAAATCCTGGTAGGTACGTATCATACGCTATCTCGAAAGCACGAGTGCCTAGTTCTGACCCTCGCCTTTCGACGTATGCATACGTACATGACTCCCAACGGCATCTCCATGATCCCCGCCGAGTCATTGGTACTATCACCGGATGGTATGGTTCCCCAGCTGGGCTCATCGGCTCATAGAACATCGACATCCCTTTATTGCCCCGGGGTACCTCCGGGCCACACCATATACCTTCTACGGCCTCAACGCCTCCTCGTAGGTGTATATATAAATCAACACCGATAAAACCCATGGTGGATGCGCAAATATCATATCAAGGAAACCGGGTTTTTCAATGTATGCATAATTTCATGAACTCCCACGGTTCCTAAATCCAGAAAACATCATGTAAAATCCAAATAAAAATGCGCAAATCCAGGAATAAATATGTGCGATATATTTGAAATGCGAGCATGCAAATGGAAATATGTAGCTGAAACCAGATGTATGCGAAATCAATAAGGTACAGCTAAGTATAGGTGTCTACCTATAAGTAATGATATGGTATACCCTACTGGGTATAAGTAAAATAAGAGTAAGGTATACCTGTAGATGTATCATAAAGGGTATGTGTACCTATCACTAATGGTACGATACTCTATAGGTATACAGGTATGGTAATGTCATATGTGATAAGCAGTACGAATCAATGTCATAAAGTCCCTAACCGAGCAATATAGTATCTATAATGGTTTGTGTGTGACATGGCAATTATTGATGGCGTGTGTGTAGCATACAATCCGTGCTCGTGCAACATGAACCGTCAATAATGTGTGCAGTGTTCTACGGCTACTAGTCACAGTGCAACTATATCTAAGTAATAAGGTAAAGGCGCAATTCTAACAATGACGTAGAATATACGACAAGTATTAGATTTCTAGCCCAGACGCATAACGCCATGCGGGCGATTCCCTTGTAGATGTTAAATCTACTCACCTACGCTCCATGCTAGGTGAATCCTACCACCTGTGTCCTTCTGTAGCAGTGTTCGTAGTCCCCGCCTGCAAACCTGAAAATTAGACAAGGAATCATTTAAATAAGCAAATATCTCGCAAAACGCGATATCGACACTAAACGAGAAACTCGCGTCGCGAACTAAACGCGTGTGTGCACGATACGCTAAAACGTGTGTATACGCGTCTAAAACTACCACGACACGCCGCGACACGCTGGATCACAGAACCCTCTCACGTATCGCGCAAACACAACGAACACAAAATATGATATATTGCCCCAGATTTTCCTACAGGTCAAATCTTATAAAACTACACATGCCAAAACACTACAAAACCCAGCAGACTACCCTACCGAAAACCCCAGCACCCCACTCCCCTTCCTGGCCGCAAATTTCTGCCAGATGCATTAAATTGGCGGCCTGGGTTGGGAATGGAGGGCTCGTGTTCTGGTGGTGAGTTTTAGACCTAGTGTGCATGCCCCAGTTTCATCAATTTTGCCCTGAAGGCCCCGGGTCAAAAGCAGATTCCAGATGTCGCAAAACGACCCAAAAAAACAATATTTTGCACAATATGGAAAACCTATGGTATTTTTGTGAAACCTGGGTTGAATCTCAGTTGAGGTGACCTAACAACACTAAAATGAGCTAGGTTAACCAACTCAAACACATTCTAACCAAAATTCCACATAAAACACCATATTCAGCACAAAACTAGCTTCAAATGCAAACCGAAGCTAATCAATGCACAACTTAAGCAAACTAGGAAATTGGGTTTCAGAATTATACCCTAAGAGAATCCTAGGAAGCAGGTGAAGAAGTGAATGGAGGAAACGAGGGCTTGCTACAGTTGCTGGGCTCCTGCTGCTGCTACTGCCAGAACTGCTGCTGATGCTGTTGCTGTTACTGCTGTTTGCTGCTGCTGCTGATGCATTCAGCTGTTGCTACTGCTTGCTCGAGCTGCTGTTGAAGCCTCTGCTACTGCTGGAGCTTCTCTTGCTGCTGCTGCCTTGCTTCTGGTGTTGCTGTGGTTTGCTGATGCTGCTGTTGTTGCTGTCTTCTGGTGTTGCTGTGCTTCTTGAGTTGCTGTAGTTGCTTCAGCTGATGGTGGGTGTGTGTGTGTGTGTGTGTGTGTGTGTGTTTGTGAGAGAGAATGAGAGAAAGAGAAAATGATAGGAGAAATGGGAGAACAAAGCCAAGACCCCCCCTCTCTCTTCCCTCATAAATGAGGCATGGCTCACACCATGTAGCCCATGCTCCCTCTCTCTTTCAAGGTCAACAAGAAAGTCAAATTTAAAATCCTTAGATTAAATTCATTTCCTTTTAAAACAACCATACACTATTAAACCCAAAACACTTAATAATGAAAACTAGATTAAGGAAATGGTTAAACTACCATGTTGCTAATCATGGTTTAACCCCACTTAACACCCTAGTTATCATGCACAAGTGTGTGCAAGCCTAGAAAAAATCTAATAAAATATTCATTAAATAGGATAAAATAATTGAAAACCAATTTGGTAAACTTTTTATTAAAAAAAACCATACATTAAAAGATAATTAGCCACAAAACACATTCTAAGGTGTTACAATCTCCCCCCTTAAAAGAAATTCGTCCCCGAATTTAAAAATATACTGCTACGCATACCTTCAAAGAGAAGATTACAACTCTCAATCTCGCTCGCAGCCTCCCAACTGATTCCCTCACTATAGAGCTACGTCCAAGAAAACCCTTCACAGATGGCAAGACCCTTGACCGACATTTCTCCACCTGCCGAGCCATTAGCACAATTGGCTGCCGGTGAGTGAAACGATCGTGTCCAAGCCAAATGGTCTGGTGCCAAATTATGTGAGAAAGGTCATGAAGGTAATTGTAAAGTATCATCACAAGGAATACGGGATGAAAATCCAATAATCTGGGCGGAAGTGCCAAATTAAAGGCAACGAAGCTAACTCGCTTATAGGATCTCAGAGGAACCTAAACCCTGGGATAAACTTCCCAAAATCCAACACGTCATTCTTCGGAAAAATCCGTAGGAATACATGATCTGTCCCTACGAACTTGAGTATACGACCAACACCGTCGGCATAAGACCTCTGTTTGCAATGGACAATTTTCATCCTGACCTAACACAACTGGATCATTTCCGAAGTCTCTAGACTAGCTGGGGTCCAAAAATCCTACTTACGCAGAGTCAAAAAACAACAGACTGGTGATCGACACAACCTAACCTCTAAACCTAAAGGTTGCCAATTGGAGTGTCTCCTGATAACAGCTATCGAAGAAGAACCCTAACCATGGCGAGTGACGATCCCCAACTGCCGACAACAACTAACACAAGCACACAACAAGACAGACACTTTGAAACGAAACCTGAAACTTCTCTTTACATCCCTGCCCACCCGTAACTATCTCACAAGTCACATCAAAGTTGGTGGAACTCGAATGAAAACAGAGAGTTGACTGATGCGTCTGTTCTAGGATTTCACGTCTCTACCCGAAAACATCAGGTCCACAAATGCGTTCCTAATTTAGCACACCATTGTCACAAATCAAGAACTCCGAATCATTACCCATCCGAGTATGCTTAAGTATCTCTGACGAACGAGCATCGACGGGCAGTGTCTCGCGAACACGATTAAAGAAAGTGGTCGGGCGCGGACATGAGCAGGCCGTCCTCTCCGTAGAGACGAACTTAAGCTGTACTCAATGATCGCATAAGAACTGTAAATCTGCAGAAGACTAACACAACAATCAAAATCCACTGCAGGAAGATGTACATTAAGCTCAGGTGGTCCGTGAAAATCTGACACGACTCTCGAACAAATAGTGTCTCCAAATCTCCAACGCAAAACCACCGCGGCTATCTCCAGATCATGAGTGAAATATCCTTCTCGTACTTCCTCCAAATGTAGGGAAGCAAAAGCGATAACTCTATAGTGTCACCTCAGTACACACTCGAGCCCCACTCAAGAAATATTACAGTTAAACAACAAGGTCTCCCGAACCAGAAAGCAAAGAAAGAACTGATGCAGTTGTTAACAGAATCTTCAACTGCCGAAAGCTCTGCACACATGCCTCAGTCCAAGAAAAGAAATCTCCATTCCGGTCAATTCAGTCGACGGTGCAGCACTACTCTAGCAATCCTGCACGAAACGGCAGTACGAACCTGCTAAGTCCAAAAAATCTGCGGACCTCCGTCCTGCTCACAAGTCTGGGCCTAAGCTGTACGGCCACGATCTTCCTCGAAACCATACGAAACCGTCTCCCGTGACTAAAAGACCTAGGAGTCAACACAAACAAGCCTGAAGGAACACTCCGAGAATCTAGCAAACCGCTGGGGCTCTCCCAGTATCTGCATAACAAATCCTCAAGTGCTGCTCCTGTTCCTCAAGGCACATTAGGTAGACCAGAATGTCGTAAATAACACAACAATAACTAGTCGAGGAACGGCCTGTAGGAATCTGGTTCATCATATCTACGAATGCTGCCAGGGCATCAGCGAATCCAAAGACTCACCAAAACACACAAAGCCCGTAGCACGCATAAGGCAGTCTTCGGAATGCCATCACTCCGAACCCGCAATAAAGATGACCTGATCCCAAACAAACTTGAAAAATGTCTCGCACTGTGGAGCTGATCGAAGAAATCGTCACGGCGAGGTAAAGGATACCTATCCGCACCGTAAGCCGGCTCAATTAACGATCCGTCGATACACAACCCTAAACTGCTGTCTTTCTCCTTGATAAACAGAAATAGGAGCTTCCTAATGCGAAACACTCAGACGCACAAAACTCCCCAATCGACAACTCTGCTGCTGATCTTTAAGCTCCCTAAGCTTCGCCGGCTCATCTGGAACAACGTCGAAAAACTCTTTCACGATAGGAACCCGGTCCAACAAACCCAACTGTGGCTTTGGGATCACTAATGAATGCCAAGAATCCACGACCTCTCCTCAAAAGCCGACTAGCGAAAAAGGCTGAATTCAGGCTGTGAGAGGCGGCACAACTATCCACCTGCACAATAAGAACTGACTCGTCAGGAAAACAATTCCTGACTGTTCCTCACGGTAGACTGACCCCTCTGAGCGAACCTTCCACGTCTACGGCCTCTCTGAGTACGATCGTGACGCCGTGCTGAGGAACAATCCCTGACGAAGCGCTGAAGGTTTCCGCAGCGAAAGCATCCACGAGCTGACTGCTAACTTTATTGGGAATGAGAGCTGAACGACTGTCCTCGCCCTAAGCCTCTGCTACTCCCACGACGGCCACGAAATCTGTCTCGATGACTAAACCTATGTCCCTGGGCTGGTACACTGGTACGAGTCCTCATCTGTCCTGGAACTCTCAGCATCTCTGGAATATGTGCCTCGTCAACTAGAGCTGCAATCACTGGTGCTATGTAGGTGACGGACTGCTGCATGCTGATCGCAAGGGACAACTGAGTAACAAGGGTGACAACCTCCTGTCGTAGCTCCCAAATGACATCAACCAATGAACTTATAGTCTGGCGGAAGTCCTGTATCTCTGCCACAAGCCTATCAACACTATATGTCGAAGGCTGAACCGTCTGCACCTGTGCAACTGGAGTGCCATCCTGGTCAGTACTCGTCTCACCCGAGCCAACTCTGACCTCGACCCTCGCTGCATCACTCTGAGTCCCTATAGTCATGGGCGGCAAGGCTATAAATAAAGATAAGATTCGATAAGGATAAGGAAATCGAATCACAAGGATATGAATCATCAAGGAAGGAATTTCAAGCAATTTGTACTTAGGTCACTTAAGGCGAAGTACCGCATCGTGGATATGCTGCAGACATAAAAACACTACGTTACTTTGCTTAAGCTACCTACTCCATCATACTAAGGTCATCCTACACTTCAAAAGGTAAAACCTAGCGCTCTGATACCAACTTTTTCATGACCCGAAGTTGGCACGTGACGGCCCTAATACTACGCAACGCCTAAAGACGTAACGCAGTAAAAGAAAGCCAAAAACCCAGAAATCTAAACCATGAAAAAAACGGAAAAGACAATATAAGTTTTTGAAACATTTGAAATCGCAACCCAAATTCTTTAAAAGTCCAACTTTCTTTCTTTAAAATTTTGGCAACACCCCTTTAGTAAAAACTAGTCCAAAGACGGAAAACAATCACATCATAAATATACGACGCCGTAGCGAAGAGATAAGAGACAATAGGAAGGAAACTGTACATAAAAGACAACAAATCCACAAATAATATACAATAACGTCCTCACCAAGTCTCTAAGTTAACAACATAATAGAAGATGGAGAGTACAAGATACAACGAATATACAATACAAAATACAGATAACCACCAATACCCACCTAAGCAAAATAACACACTGTGAGCCGATGCGGTATCTGTAGCAAAAAATGATAGGTGAATAGCCTGCCTCGACTACTCTGGCGAAACACCCTGCAAAACAACTGTGGCACAACGGGGGTGAATTGCCAACTCGTGAATAGTAGATAATATATGCAGGTAATCGCAGGAATGTACGTACAGCACGAATCTAAGATAAGCAATTTACAGTAACAACAGGTCATGTGAATGCAGAATAATGAAAAGTACACTAGCAGGTACGATCAATAAGTGAAGTAATAATAACATGACAATAGCATTCAATAATCATGCGATAGGGATATGAGAATACAGATATGCAGTAATCATGAAGGGTACACTAACAGGTACTCCTACTACATGGATCAGTGCATAAGTGGATAGGTATGAGGTATGGAGTAAAATATGTCATTCCCACGGAAACCTGACATCGTGGTAGGATCACAATCCATCAAGACGCTCAAATCCCAATTCCTCAAGTCAGCCCCTAAGTTGGGCTCTCATATCATATAAGTCTCACATCTCCTCAATGTACAACATCGAATAGATCTCCTATATCCCGAATGTACAAATCAGCAATCTCATTCATATGTCCAATCACAATGAATCACCAGATATCGCAATTCAAATCTCAGGTAATAATCTAGCATCCTAAATATATATATATATTTACAGGATTAAATATGATGGGGTCAATACACATATATTAGCGTCCCACTCCACTAATATTGGTGTAAGGGTATATATAACAACGGCTAAATCCCCTGTTATATATACAAAGATATTAAAAGAAATATCATGAAAACAATATGCTAAGCATCGACACAGAAATCCTGGTAGGTACGTATCATACGCTATCCCGAAAGCACGAGTGCCTACCTCTGACCCTCGCCTTTCGACGTATGCATACGTACATGACTCCCAACGGTATCTCCATGATCCCCGCCGAGTCATTGGTACTGTCACCGGATGGTATGGTTCCCCAGCCGGGCTCATCGGGTCATAGCACATCGACATCCCTTTCTTGCCCCGGGGTATCTCCGGGCCACACCATGTACCCTCTACGGCCTCAACGCCTCCTCGTAGGGGTATATATAAATCAACTCCGATAAAACCCATGGTGGATGCGCAAATATCATATCAAGGAAACCGGGTTTTTCAATGTATGCATAATTTCATGAACTCCCACGGTTCCTAAATCCAGAAAACATCATGTAAAATCCAAATAAAAATGCGCAAATCCAGGAATAAATATGTGCGATATATCTGAAATGCGAGCATGAAAATGGAAATATGTAGCTGAAACCAGATGTATGCGAAATCAATAAGTTACAGCTAAGTATAGGTGTCTACCTATAAGTAATGATATGGTATACCCCACTGGGTATAAGTAAAATAAGAGTAAGGTATACCTGTAGATGTATCGTAAAGGGTATGTGTACCTATCACTAATGGTACGATACTCTATAGGTTATACAGGTTTGGTAATGTCATATGTGATAAGCAGTACGAATCAATGTCATAAGGTCCCTAACAAAGCAATATAGTATCTATAATGGTTTGTGTGTGACATGGCAATTATTGACGGCGTGTGTGTAGCATACAATCCGTAATCGTGCAACATGAACCGTCAATAATGTGTGCAGTATCCTACGGCTACTAGTCACAGTGCAACTATATCTAAGTAATAGGGTAAAGGCGCAATTCTAACAATGACGTAGAATATGCGACGAGTATTAGAATTCTAGCCCAGACGCATAACGCCATGCGGGCGATTCCTCTGTAGATGTTAAATCTACTCACCTACGCTCCACGCTAGGTGAATCCTACCACCTGTGTCCCTCTGTAGCAGTGTTCGTAGTCCCCGCCTGCAAACCTGAAAATTAGACAAGGAATCATATAAATAAGCAAATATCTCGCAAAACGCGATATCGACACTAAACGAGAAACCCGCGTTGCGAACTAAACACGCGTGTGCACGATACGTTAAAACGTGTGTATACGCGTCTAAAACTACCGCGACACGCTGGATCACAGAACCCTCTCACGTATCGCGCGTATCGCGCAAACACAACGAACACAAAATATGATATATTGCCCCAGATTTTCCTACAGGTCAAATCTTACAAAACTACACATGCCAAAACACTACAAAACCCAGCAGACTACCCAACCCAAAACCCCAGCACCCCACTCCCCTTCCTGGCCGCAAATTGTGGACAGATGCATTAAATTGGCGGCCTGGGTTGGGAATGGAGGGCTTAAGTTCTGTTGGTGAGTTCTAGACCTAGTGTGCATGCCCCAGTTTCCTCAATTTTGCCCTGAAGGCACCGGGTCAAAAGCAGATTCCCGATGTCGCAAAACGACACAAAAAAAATATTTTGCACAATATGGTAAACCTATGGTATTTTTGTGAAACCTGGGTTGAATCTCAGTAGAGGTGACCTAACAACACTAAAATGAGCTAGGTTAACCAACTCAAACACATTCTAACCAAAATTCCACATAAAACACCATATTCAGCACAAAACTAGCTTTAAATGCAAACCAAAGCTAATCAATGCACAACTTAAGCAAACTAGGAAATTGGGTTTCAGAATTATACCCTAAGAGAATCCTAGGAAGAAGGTGAAGAAGTGAATGGAGGAAATGAAGGCTTGCTACAGTTGCTGGGCTCCTACTGCTGCTACTGCCAGAACTGCTGCTGATGCTGTTGCTGTTACTGCTGTTTGCTGCTGCTGCTGATGCATTCAGCTGTTGCTACTGCTTGCTCGAGCTGCTGTTGAAGCCTCTGCTGTTGCTGGAGCTTCTCTTGCTGTTGCTGCCTTGCTTCTGGTGTTGCTGTGGTTTGCTGATGCTGCTGCTGTTGCTGTCTTCTGGTGTTGCTGTGCTTCTTGAGTTGCTGTAGTTGCTTCAGCAGATGGTGAGTGTGTGTGAGTGTGTGTGTGTGTGTGTGTGTGTGTGTGTGTGTGTGTGTGTTGTGAGAGAGAATGAGAGAAAGAGAAAATGAGAGGAAGAGAAAATGAGAGAACAAATCCAAGATCCCCCCTCTCTCTTCCCTCATAAATGAGGCATGGCTCACACCATGTAGCCCATGCTCTCTATCTCTCTCTCAAGGTCAACAAGAAAGTCAAATTTAAAATCCTTAGATTAAATTCATTTCCTTTTAAAACAACCATACACTATTAAACCCAAAACACTTAATAATGAAAACTAGATTAAGGAAATGGTTAAACCACCATGTTGCTAATCATGGTTTAACCCCACTTAACTCCCTAGTTATCATGCACAAATGTGTGCAAGCCTAGGAAAAATCTAATAAAATATTCATTAAATAGGATAAAATAATTGAAAACCAATTTGGTAAACTTTTTATTAAAAAAAACCATACATTAAAATATAATTAGCCACAAAACACATTCTAAGGTGTTACAATCTCCCCACTTGAAAGAAATTCGTCCCCGAATTTAAAAATATACTGCTACGCGTACCTTCAAAGAAAAGATTACAACTCTCAATCTCTCTCGCAGCCTCCCAAGTGATTACCTCACTATACAGCTACGTCCAAGAAAACCCTTCACAGATGGCAGGACCTTTGACCGACATTTCTCCACCTGCCGAGCCATTAACACAATTAGCTGCCGTTGAGCGAAACGATCGCGTCCAAGCCAAATGGTCTGGTGCCAAATTATGTAAGAAAGGTCATGAAGGTAATTGTAAAGTATCATCACAAGGAATACGGGATGAAAATCCAATAATCTGGGCGGAAGTGCCAAATTAAAGCCAACGAAGCTAACTCGCTTATAGGATCTCAGAGGAACCTAAACCCTGGGATAAACTTCCCAAAATCCAACACGTCATTCTTCGGAAAAATCCGTAGGAATACATGATCTGTCCGTACGAACTCGAGTATACGACCAACACAGTCGGCATAAGACCTCTATTTGAAATGGACAATTTTCATCCCGACCTAACACAACTGGATCATCTCCGAAGTCTCTAGACTAGCTGGGGTCCAAAAATCCTACTTACGCAGAGTCAGAAAACAACAGACTGGTGATCGACACAACCTAACACCTAAACCTAAAGGTTGCCAATTGGAGTGTCTCCTGATAACAGCTATCGAAGAAGAACCCTAACCATTGCGAGTGACGATCCCCAACTGCCGACAACAACTAACACAAGCACACAACAAGACAGACAATTTAAAACGAAACCTGAAACTTCTCTTTACATCCCTGCCCACCCGTAACTATCTCACAAGTCACGTCAACGTTAGTGAAACTCGAATGAAAACAGAGAGTTGACTGATGCGCCTGTTCTAGGATTTCACGTCTCTACCCGATAACATCAGGTCCACAAACGCGTTCCTAATTTAGCACACCATTGTCACAAATCAAGTACTCCGAATCATTACCCATCCGTGTATGCTCAAGTATCTCTGACGAACGAGCATCGACGGGCAGTGTCTCGCGAACACGATTAAAGAAAGTGGTCGGGCGCGGACATGAGCAGGCCATCCTCTCCGTAGAGACGAACTTAAGCTGTACTCAACGATCGCACAAGAAATGTAAAACTGCAGAAGACTAACACAACAATCAAAATCCACTGCAGGAAGATGTACATTAAGCTCAGGTGGTCCATGAAAATCTGACACGACTCTCAAACAAATAGTGTCTCCAAATCTCCAACGCAAAACGACCGCGGCCATCTCCAGATCATAAGTGGAATATCCTTCTCGTACTTCCTCCAAATGTAGGGAAGCAAAAGCGATAACTCTATAGTGTCACCTCAGTACACACTCGAGCCCCACTCAAGAAACATTACAGTTAAAAAACAAGGTCGCCCGAACCAGAAAGCAAAGAAAAAACTGATGCAGTTGTTAACAGAATCTTCAACTGCCGAAAGCTCTGCACACATGCCTCAGTCCAAGAAAAGAAATCTCCATTCCGGTCAATTCAGTCGACGGTGCAGCACTACTCTAGCAATCCTGCACGAAACGACAGAATGAACCTGCTAAGCCCAAAAAATCTGCGGACCTCCGTCCTGCTCACAAGTCTGGGCCTAAGCTGTACGGCTACGATCTTCCTCGGAACCATACGAAACCGTCTCCCGTGACTAAAAGACCTAGGAGTCAACACAAACAAGCCTGAAGGAACACTCCGAGAATCTAGCAAACTGCTGGGGCTCTCCCAGTATCTGCATAACAAATTCTCAAGTGCTGCTCCGGTTCCTCAAGGCATATTAGATAGACCAGAATGTCGTAAATAACACAACAATAACTGGTCGAGGAACGGCCTGTAGGAATCTGGTTCATCATATCTACGAATGCTTCCAGGGCATCAGTGAATCCAAAGACTCACCAAAACACACAAAGCCCGTAGCACGCATAAGGCAGTCTTCGGAATGCCATTACTCCGAGCCCGCAATAATGATGACCTGATCCTAAACAAACTTGGAAAATGTCTCGCACTGTGGAGCTGATCGAAGAAATCGTCACGGTGAGGTAAAGGATACCTATCCGAACCCTAAGCTGGCTCAATTAACGATCCGTCGATACACAACCCTAAACTGCTGTCTTTCTCCTTGACAAATAGAAATAGGAGCTTCCTAATGCGAAACACTCAGACGCACAAAACTCCCCAATCGAAAACTCTGCAGCTGATCCTTAAGCTCCCTAAGCTTCGCCGGCTCATCTAGAACAACGTCGAAAAACTCTTGCACGATAGGAACCCGGTTCAACAATCCCAACTGTGGCTTCGGTATCACTAATGAACACCAAGAATCCACGACCTCTCCTCAAAAGCCAACTAGCGAAAAAGGCTGAATTCAAGCTGTGAGAGGTGGCACAACTATCCACCTGCACAACGAGAACTGACTCGCCGGGAAAACAATTCCTGACTGTTTCCTCACGGTAGACTGACCCCTCTGAGTGAACCTTCTACGTCCACGGTCTCTCTGAGTACGATCCTGACGCCGTGCTGAGGAACAATCCCTGACGAAGTGCTGAAGGATTCAGCATCGAAAGCATCCACGCGCTGACTGCTGACCCTCTTGAGAATGAGAGCTGAACGACTGTCCTCGCCCTAAGCCTCTGCTACTCCCACGACGGCCATGAAATCTGTCTCGATGACTAAACCTCTGTCCCTGGGCTGGTACACTGGTACGAGTCCTCCACTGTCCTGGAACTCTCAGCATCTCTGGAATATGTGCCTCGTCAACTGGAGCTGCAACCACTGGTGTTATGTAGGTGACGGACTGCTGCATGCTGATCGCAAGGGACAACTGAGTAACAGGGGTGACAACCTCCTTCGTAGCTCCCGAATGACATCAACCAATGAACTCATAGTCTGCGGAAGTCCTGCATCTCTGCCACAAGCCTATCAATACTATATGTCGAAGGCTGAACCGTCTGCACCTGTGCAACTGGAGTGCCATCCTGGTCAGTACTCGTCTCACCCGAGCCAACTCTGACCTCGGCTCTCGCTACATCACTCTGAGTCCCCATAGTCATCGGCGGCAAGGCTATAAATAAAGATAAGATTCGATAAGGATAAGGAAATCAAATCACAAGGATATGAATCATCAAGGAAGGAATTTCAAGCAATTTGTACTTAGGTCACTTAAGGCGAAGTACCGCATCGTGGATATGCTGCAGAAATACACACACTACGTTACTTTGCTTAAGCTACCTACTCCATCATACTATGGTCATCCTACACTCCGAAAGGTAAAACCTAGCGCTCTGATACCAACTTTGTCACGACCCGAAATTGGCATGTGATGGCCCTAATACTACGCAACGCCTAAAGACGTAACGCACTAAAAGAAAGCCAAAAACCCAGAAATCTAAACCATGAAAAAAACGGAAAAGACAATATAAGTTTTTGAAACATTTGAAATCGCAACCCAAATTCTTTAAAAGTCCAACTTTCTTTCTTTAAAATTTTGGCAACACCCCTTTTGTAAAAACTAGTCCAAAGACGGAAAACAATCACATCATAAATATACGATGCCGTATCGAAGAAATAAGAGACAATAGGAAGGAAACTGTATATAAAAGACAACAAATCCACAAATAATATACAATAACGTCCTCACCAAGTCTCTAAGTCAACAACATAATAGTAGATGGAGAGTACAAGATACAACGAAAATACAATACAAAATACAGATAACCACCAATACCCACCTAAGAAAAATAACACACTGTGAGCCGATGCGGTATTTGTAGCAAAAGATGATAGGTGAATAGACTGCCTCGACTACTCTGGCGAAACACCCTGCAAAACAACTGTGGCACAACGGGGGTGAGTTGCCAAGTCGTGAATAGTAGATAATATATACAGGTAATCGCAGAAATGTACGTACAACATGAATCTAAGATAAGCAATCTACAGTAATAACAGGTCATGTGAATGCAGAATAATGGAAAGTACACTAGCAGGTACGATCAATAAGTGAAGTAGTAATAACATGACAATAGCATGCAATAATCATGCGATAGGGATATGAGAATACAGATATGCAGTAATCATGAAGGGTACACTAACAGGTACTCCTACTACATGGATCAGTGCATAAGTGGATAGGTATGAGGTATGGAGTAAAATATGTCATTCCCACGAAAACCTGATATCGTGGTAGGATCACAATCCATCAAGACGCTCAAATCCCAATTCCTCAAGTCAGCTCCCAAGTTGGGCTCTCATATCATATAAGTCTCACATCTCCTCAATGTACAACATCGAATAGATCTCCTATATCCCGAATGTACAAATCAGCAATCTCATTCATATGTCCAATCTCAATGAATCACCAGATATCCTAAGTCAAATCTCAAGTAAGAATCTAGCATTCTAAATATATATATATAT